>JAUMHG010034596.1:0-12029 GCA_032359395.1 Enteromius anoplus
TATCCACATGATAAAGGAGGTGTTGAATATTCTAAAAATATCAATAACTCATTTTCGACTAAAATCGAAGTTACGGCCTTTTGCCTTTGCACGGCAGCATAGTAAACATTGCACGACCCAGAGACCACGCCGTAACCTTCGTCGCTCGGAGCGCAATGTCCTTCTGGTGGACCTGCACAACGCCATGGCGTGTACCGCAGATGCAGCCTCCCGACAGGCTGAATAGGCAATGCTGACGAGTACCTACAGGCCCGGGAGGGGAGCATCGGATTACCCTGCCAGGTGAAAACGGCAGCAGGACAAAATTGCATCGCTACCGACCACTCCACCAGAGGGACCCTCCGAGTACCCCTTAGCTGTGCCGGTGGTGAAGAAGGACGAGTCAGTAGGACGGTTTCTGCCATCCACATCCTAGTGAGCTCATCATGCACCTCAGCATGCTTTAAGCCCAGGCATGTAAGGCAGCCAGGTAACGGCTGAATCCAGACACGCAAAGGTGAAATGACATCCTTAAAAGGACATGTCTTTATAAAGATGTACCAACCGTGAACTGCTCTTTTAGAGAAATTGCTCCTTTGTGTGTGCTGAGGCGCACAGGGGTGATGGCCACCTGCACACAGATGGGGGATAGTGCAGCCTGCTGTGGCAACCCACTCCAAACTGGAACTTTACAGCCGCTGAAGCACCTTATTGTCAGTCACTGTTTCCAAGTGTAAATGTAAATCTATGCTGTGACTATTTTGTTAATTTAATATATCCTTTGTTTAATACAAGTATTAATTTATTTCAAAGAAGAAAGAATGAAAATGTACTGATCCCAAACTTTTGAACAGTAGTGTAACAGTTTTGAACAGTAAACTACTGTAACTGTAGTTTTGAACATTATTATCCATTTTAAATAAATGCATTTCTTTTTAATATTTTAATGATCACAGAATCCTGAAACAAACTGTTAAGCAGATCAACTGTTTCCAACACTGATAATAAAAAATCAACAAATTGGAATGATTTGTGAAAAATCTGAACGTGACACTGAAGACTGGAGGAATGATGCTTTGTATCACAGGAATAAATTATATTTTAAAACATATTCACACAGAAAACAGCAATTTGAAATTAAAATACCATTTCACAATATTAATTTTTTTCTGGATTTTTTATCTAATAAATGCAGCCTTGATGAGCAGAAGAAATTGTCATGAGCCGGGTCTGGCTTTCTTGTTTTTTTTCTGTGTCTTGGTCATATGTCTGAATCCTGTTACAGCTGTTGCTTGTTTGAATCAGCACTCTCCGCAGATTGCCCTGGCACCTGCTGCCACTTTACGCTGATTGGCGTCTCTATTTTTCCCTGTCTTTGTATCCTGTCTTTGTCGGATGATTGAACTTGTTAACGAAGCTCTGTCCGGCTGTCTCACCTGATCTATTTTTAGTATGCCTGAAGTCCCGTCTTTTCCATTCCTTCTTTGTCTATTTTTTGCCTGTGGCTAACGGCTTTTTGTATTCAGAGATCTCCTGAACCTTTTGACGTATCGGATTCCAGCTGCGGAGAGCGTGCTGCCTCGCCTTTGATTCCTTTTCGTTTCGGGAAACTCCTTTCCTTGCTGGACTTTTGTTTTTCCTTTTATTTTTATTTTTTGCAGAGGTAATCCTGCCGCCAGCTTGATTTTGTGTTTTTTGGGTGCCTACTATCTGAGAGATAAGTTTTTTTCCCTCTGCATATTGGACCTGTTCCCTGCGTGCAGTGTGCGGCAGTGGTATTTTTTCTGTTATTCCATTAAAAGACTGTTATTCATTGAGATCTCGTTTTGGGCCTTTTTCCTCTGCTCCCTGTAGTCCTCCTGACGGAATTATCCGACCAGAATTTTGCAGACAAATGAAGGCTCACCAATCCGTTCTGCCGTGGAGCATCAAGGCGTGATGCTGGGAAGACATCAGGAGGAGTTGTCTGCCGCCCGATTTGCCGTGGAGAGCCTCTCAGCTAAGGTAAACGAGCTCTCCGCAGCACTCCAGGAATTGTGGGCTGGCCAGAGGAGTGACTCTGAGAGACTGAGAGTTCCGGAACCCAGAGTCAACAACCCGCCGTGCTTCTCCGGGCAGTCCGCATAGTGTCGGGTTTTCTCACCCAATGCGAGATGATTGCAGCCCGTCACCTACGCTGTGGACCGAGCCCGCGTTGCATTTATTTTATCCCTGCTTGTAGGCAAGGCTCAGGACTGAGCTGTTTCTCTGAGTTTCGTAACAAGATGATTAGAATTTTTGACCGGTCAGCCAACGGACAAGAGGCTTCTCTGAGACTGACTACCTTGCGCCAGGACAGGCGCTCTGTTATTGACTATGCCATTGAGTTCCGCACACTCGCTGCCACCAGCGAGTGGAATGAGCAAGCGCTCTCCGCTCGTTTTCTGGAGGGTCTGTCGCCGGAGACCAAGGAGGAGATTCTGGCCAGAGAGCTGCCCGATTGGTTGGAGGATTTAATTGAACTCGCCTCTCGGTTGGACAGATCGATGGATCAACGCCGGCGGGAGCATTTTTCCCGTACTGAGGAGTTTGGGTTTCACCGACCAGCCGCTCCTGCTTTTCCTGAACCTATGCAGGTAGGAGGGCTTCGCATCTCGTCTGAGGAACGCAGACGATGCATAGAGAGAGCCCTATGTATGCACTGCGGGGAGAAGAGGCATTTTGTTGCGGGGTGTCCAGTAAAAGCCAGCGCTCGCTGGTAGACCGGAGGGTACTGGCGAGCGCGATACCTTTTCCACCGCCTGAGAATCATACCACTTTGCCAGGGACCGTTCGACTTGGAGGTACCTTTCATTCTTGCTTTGCCCTTATAGACTCTGAGGCTCAAGAGAACTTTATTGACTCTAAGTGGGCTTTGCAGCATAATATTCCCATTCAGGATCTAGCCGAGCCTTTTGAATTATTTGCACTTAATGGGGATTTACTAGCTCGAGTTCGGAGCGTAACTGCTCCTGTCAATTTAACTGTTTCTGGCAATCACCAAGAATCTATTTCTTTTTTTGTGTTCGATTTTCTTTCCTTACCCATTGTTTTGGGACATCCTTGGTTAGTGCGGCACAATTCACAGTTTAATTGGGAGAATAACTCTATAATGTCTTGGGGGGTTTCATGCCATGTCAGATGTCTTGTGTCATCCTGTCTCATCTGTCTCTGTTTTTCAGGAGGACCCCAGTGATTTGTCAGGAGTCCCTAATGATTTTCATGATCTGCGAGAGGTCTTCAGTCGGTCCCGGGCCACTTCCCTTCCTCCTCACCGTCCTTACGATTGCTCTATCGACCTAGTTCCTGACAGTTCCCCGCCGCGTGGACGTCTTTATTCCTTGTCGGTACCCGAACGTCAGGCACTCAAGTCTTATTTAGCCAAGTCACTTGCTGCCGGTACTGTTGTTCCCTCAACTTCACCTGCTGGGGCGGGTTTCTTTTTTTGGTAAAAAGAAGGATGGGTCTCTGCGTCCCTGTATAGATTATCGAGGGCTGAATGACATCACGATTAAGAACCAGTACCTGTTGCCTTTGATGTCATCCGCTTTTGAGATCCTGCAGGGAGAGAAGATTTTCACTAAGCTTGATCTCCGCAACGCTTACCATCTGCTACGTATCAAGGAGGGAGACTAATGAAAGACCGCGTTTAATACTCCGCTCGGCCACTTTGAATACCGTGTCCTTCCGTTTGGTCTAGTAAACGCGCCAGCTGTTTTTCAGGCTTTAGTAAACGACGTCCTCCGAGATATGCTCACCGTCTTTATCTTTGTCTATTTAGACGATATTCTAATCTTTTCTAAGACCCTGCAGGAACATGTTCTTCATGTCTGTCATGTCCTGCAAAGATTGTTAGAGAATCGCTTGTATGTTAAAGCCGAGAAGTGTCTTTCATGTCAACTCTGTACTCTTTTTAGGGTCTATTGTTTCTCTCCAGGGCATCCGAATGGACCGTGCTAAAGTACAAGCCTTTCTCAATTGGCCGGTGCCTGACTCGCGGATAGCGCTTCAGAGATTTTTAGGTTTTGCTAATTTTTATAGGCGCTTCATCTTAAATTTTAGTCAAGTCGCTGCTCCGCTCACAGCTCTTTCTTCCACCAGGACCAGGTTTGTCTGGTCCAAGGCCGCCGCCGAGGCGTTTAACCATTTAAAGACGCTTTTCACTTCGGCGCCCATCCTCTCCACCCCGGATCCCTCCAAGCCCTTAATTGTGGAGGTGGATGCATCCGAGGTGGGAGTTGGAGCCGTTCTTTCCCGGCGTTACTCTATCGATGATCAGATTCATCCTTGTGCCTATTATTCGCATCGACTATCCCCTGCGGAGCGTAATTATGATGCAGGTATCCGTGAGCTTCTTGCGGTGCGTCTCATGCTCGGTAAGTGGCATCATTGGCTAGAGGGGGCTGGCCACCCCTTTGTAGTATGGACTGATCACTGTAACCTCACGTATCTTAGCTCGGCAAAGAGACTTAATGTACGTCAGGCGCGATGGGCTTTGTTTTTCGGGAGGTTTAACCTTACAATATCCTACCGCCCGGGTTCTAAAAACACGAAACCTGACTCCCTTTCCCGTCTTTATGGGTCCACTGAGGACAGCTCGTTTGGGGGATCGAGCGGCGAGATAAGAGAGCCCTTGCTCGTGTTATCGTGCCTACTGGCTGTTCAGCTAATCGTCTGTTCGTGCCTAGATCGTTGCGGCGCTCTGTAATTCTCTGGTGCCATTCTTCTAAATTAGCCGCGCACCCTGGTGTTAAGGGAACGATTGCTTCGGTTCGTCAGCACTTCTGGTGGTCCAGTCTGGATCACGATGTCCGTCTATTCGTAAGATCTTGTCATGTCTGCGCCCAGACTAAGCCTGGAAATTCTCCGCCCGCAGGGTTACTTCGTCCACTATCGGTTCCGTCTCGACTGTGGTCTCATCTAGTCTTAGATTTCATCACCGGGCTTCCTCCTTCCAGGGGAGACTCAGTCATCTTTACGGTGGTGGACCACTTTTCTAAAGTGGCTCATTTCATTCCATTCCCTAAACTTCCCTCCGCTAAGGAGATGGCTCTTGCTCTCTTTTAATCCGTTTTTAAAATCCACGGTTTACCCCTAGATGTGGTGTCCGACCGTGGTCCTCAATTTATTTCCCAAGTTTGGAGGGAATTCTGCTGACAGATTGGCGCTACTGTCAGTCCGTCATCAGGGTTTCACCCTCAGACTAATGGGCAGGCAGAACGAACGAACCAGATCTTAGAGCGTCTTCTCCGCACCTTGATCGATCATAACCCATCCTCATGGCGCGATCAATTGGCCTGGGCAGAGTATGCCTACAATACCGCTCCTTCATCCGCTACAGGTTTATCTCTTTTTCAGGGCTGTCTTGGCTATCAGCCCCCCTTGTTTTCTGACCTTGAAGGGGAGGTTTCGGTCCCCTCCGTCCAGGCATTTATGAGACGGGTGTAACGAAGTGGACACTCATAGAAGTAAGGTAATAATAATACAGTTTATTTTGGTCAACAGGATGGTGAAAACGAAACAAAGGTAAGCAAACTCAGGTTCCTCCAATTACTGGGAATAAACAAACAAACTGAAAATGTCTCTTTGTCTTTTGCAGGTTGGAACGCTGCAGCCACACACCACTATACACCACGGAGCTTGAGAGGAGATCACAGCGGAGACTGGAGAGCACACACGGAGTCACGGAGCCTTCTGTATGGAAACAGGTAAGAGATCAGGTAACACAGTAAGTCAGAGGGAAGCGTCCACTTCTGACGAACGAGCTTGGACAGGGAACTGATAGTGGTGTGTGGTTATAAGGGGTTCTTGATTGTGCTGGTGATCGTGATCAGGTGTGTAATCCAGGCGAGGGTGCTCTGTACTCGGGTGATTGACATCGTTGCGTGACAGGAAGGGAGGAGTCAGGTGCAGAGTCTGGATGAGAGCGTGGATGTTACAACGGGCTCGTTTGACCTGGAGGAGGGTACGGATCACCCTTCTTAAGACTCGTAAGCAGACGTGTCAGGCCGCTAATCGTTGTCGTACTAAGGCTCCGCGGTATATTTGTGGTCAACGGGTTTGGCTGGCCACACGTAATATACCTCTCAAGTCCACTTCACGCAGACTAGCCCCTAAATTTATCGGTCCGTTTTCTATTTCCAAGATTATCTCTCCCGCTGCTGTCCGCCTTCAACTGCCCAACTATTTACGGCGCGTTCATCCGGTATTTCATGTTTCTTGTATCAAGCCCGCCATCCCCAGTTCTATTCGGCGGCCCCCCTCCAACCCCCTTGTCCTTGTGGACGATCCTCTAGTATTCAGGGTTAGAAGGCTTTTGGCTCCTCGTCCTCAGGGAAGGGGTTTCCAGTATCTCGTTGATTACAGCTGTTGCTTGTTTGAATCAGCACTCTCCGCAGATTGCCCTGGCACCTGCTGCCACTTTACGCTGATTGGTCTCTCTATTTTTCCCTGTCTGTGTATCCTGTCTTAGTCGGATGATTGAACTTGTTAACGAAGCTCTGTCTGGCTGTCTCACCTGATCTATTTTTTTGTATGCCTGCTTGAAGTCCCGTCTTGGCCAGTCCTGTCCGAGTCATTCGTTCTTTGTCTATTTTTTCCCTGTAGCTAACGACTTTTTGTATTCAGAGATCTCCTGAACCTTTTGACGGATCGGATTCCAGCTGCGGAGAGCGTGCTGCCTCGCCTTTGGTTCCTTTTCGTTTTGGGAAACTCCTTTCCTTGCTGGCCTTTTGTTTTTCTTTTAATTTTTATTTTTTGCAGAGGAAATCCTGCCGCCAGCTTGATTTTGTGTTTTTTGGGTGCCTACTATCTGAGAAATATTTCCTAAGTTTTTTCCCTCTGCATATTGTACCTGTTCCCTGCGCGCAGTGTGCGGCAGTGGTATTTTTTCTGTTATTCCATTAAAAGACTGTTATTCATTGAGATCTCGTTTTGGGCCTTTTTCCTCTGCTCCCTGTACTCCACCTGACAGAAACATCTTTAAAAACCAAATATCTTACTGACCCCAAAGTTTTGAACGGTAGTGTATATTAAGTTTAATCAACTTGTAAAGAAATTGTTTAATCAACTTCTTAAAACAATGCATAGGTCTACACGGAAGCCTTTGTGTGCAAAAATTGTTTCAATTATTAATTGATTAATACAGAAAGCAGCTGAAATAAATTCAAACCACACAATACACCCAACTTACCTATATGCCAATGAATAATTTAAATGCATAATTACTTACACTGTTTATGTAAAGATTTTCAGCAATGTGACCAGTAAAATATCAGAAAATATATTTACATTTTTTTAGATTTTATAGTGGGGCACAGTACAAAGGTCTGACTAACAGATAACACAATTTGTTGCCCTTTATTATCTTTCTACCAGTTAGGTAAGTTTGATTCCAGTTAGTCTGTAGATGTGCTGTTAAGATTCAGATCTGTCTTTGTGAGTCTGTGTGAAAATTGTGTAACTAATATACACGTGACAGAAAACAAAAAGCTGTGAGTGCTGAGCAAATGTGACAGTGTCAGTCTTGTAGTGTGTGCTTGATTTATACAGAGGTCACAGAGGACAAAATCAGTTAGTGACCTCCTTAGCCATAATATTCATAACAGACCTTCAGCTCATATCCTCTTGTTTTAAATATTAACCTTGCACAGCTGCTGTTATCTCAGGAGCCTGGCAAGAATGTGTTATAGGGAGGAGGAGGTGCTGACAGAAGAGTGATACGGACTTCAGCCGCTGACCTCGTCATTGTTTCCTCGACTGAGAAGTGGTACAGTGGGACAAAGTGGATCTAATGCCCATAACTCTGCTGCAACCAATGCCTGAACTTTAAACCACTTGCCAAGTGCCGTTACATCCAGACTGATCTCTTTATCAGCTGTTAAATGAGAATCTAATCAAGATTGGAATTTCCATCTTGTCTTGACCTTTCTGAAAAAAACTGATATAATTTACTGGTTGTGTGTTAAATTATAGCTTACATGGATGGCAACTTATTGGCAACTAAGTAAACTAAACAATGAAATCAGTGTGAACATTATCAAAAGTGAACTCTAGGTGAAGGCTAAATACAGTTTGACAAGCTAGACACATCTTGAATGAAAACATCTTGCTAAAACAAACGTTCAAGAGGCACTAAATCAAGTAAAATGCATTTAATGATCGAGTCTAATAAAGGAGCATAATTTATTTAACTTTACTTTAACATTAGTTCCATTTAGTTTTTAGTTTCAGTATATTTACTACTGTAGCTATTATTTAGCATGAGTTCCAGTCACAGAGGCAGATCACAATTAACTGGACAGAATGTGTGTTTGTAAAATAAAAAAAAATAATTAAAAATAAAACTTATTTTAACTTTTATGCCACATTTTTAGAAAAGGGTTATACATATAATATATATATGGGTGATTCTCGAAGTGCAGGTACATTTAGTGTGCCTACAAAAAAAGTCATATACTTTTTTTTTTTCGATTGTTAAATTTTTTTTTGTTATTTTAATGTATTTATTATTATTATTCTTTAGTAATTGTTATGAATTACAAGATGTTACAGAACACAAAAATATAATAATTTATTTTAAAAGTGTCTTAAATAGTTAAAAATCATGATTTCGTCTTGTCTAAAATTGTTTTATAGTAATTTTTCTTTTAGCAACAGTTTATTAGTTTTATTTATAAAAGCCCTAAATAGTCACTTACTTAATTCTACAACACTCAATTATTTACCTTTTTTTTAATATAAAAAAGAAAAATATCCCCAAATCTTGTGCCAACTCTGACCATATTTTGCCTTTAAATTGGTGGAGTTATCTCTCAGAATTATGTAAATTACAGGAAATTATGTCACTTTCACTTACTAATAAAATCTGAAGCCCTGAGAAGTATGTGTGCCCTCTCATGAAATATTTTTATCTAAAAACTTCTTACACCAAGAGGTATTGTGTAGAACGTCAACTGTTACTACAATAGGAAAACAGAATGTATTACTGATGTCACATTGGGTCATTTACAGCTATTTCAATCATGTTTTCATTAGTGTCTGTCACGCCTAGGCTGGACTTCACCTTCACTCCCTCACACTAATTGATTACATGCACCTGTCACAGCCACCTGAATTCACTCAAGACCTCATCAGCACATCACATAAAACCACACACCTCCTCTCCATTAGTGTCCGAGCTCATTCCAGAGAAGTGGACTACTAGATCTCTCTCTCAGCGATTTCTAGCAAAAACTTACCTGAGTTACTTACCTCTCTTTGTCGTCTCCTAGATCCCTCTGTGTCTTCCAGCTCCCAAGGATTCCCTCTACGTTCTCCCGGATTGTGGTGGGTGGTTGTGGTTGTCTTCGTCTCTCCATCGTCTTAGTCCTGTGATTGTCTGTCTCTGTAAACCAGAAAACAACATTACTGTCAAGTTAACCTTCTTTAAAGTATTTCTATAAAGTATATACTCACCTGCTTTCTCTCCTGTTGACCATTCATCTGTGAACTCATTGTCAAATAAACTTGCATTGTTTTACTTGCCTGCTGTCTCCAATCCGCTTCGTAACAGTGTCATGTTTTCTTAGCATTTATGACAGAAAGTGGAGTTTTTGGAAGAAATGTAATAAAAATGTCAATTCTGTTCAACACTATTGTCAGCATTGTAAGTCTGCCTATGTAACAGAGATATTGTCCAGGTCCTGGAGAAGCCCCAGCACTTCATATTTTTAATGTCTATCAAAAACAGTGTTGGAGGTTACGCATTCCAAGGAGCACGAGTTACGTAATATTACTTTTTCCAAGTAACTAGTAAAGCAGCGTTTCTCACTCCTGGTCCTCGCTCCCCACCGCTCTGCGTATTTTGCATGTCTCTCTTTGTTAACGCACCTGATTCTGATAATCAGCTCATTAGAAGGGAGCTCCGTGCATGAGCTGTGTTCCAATTGCAATTTACTTCACTTCGGAACATCCATTCGCGGATTTGCACTATAAATAATTGAATACAATTTAAAATTATGTCTCGTACACTTAAATGCACTTTGAATGGAACGTATAGGTTTGCTTCGAATTGGAATCATGGCGGAATATCCGGTGATGCCCACTTCGCAGGGCACATACGAACAAACGTCTGAAGCGACACGAAAAACATACGAAATGTGCAGAGCTGTGGGGCGCGAAGACCAGGATTGAGAAATGTTGTAGTAAAGTAACTTTTTTAAACTTTAGAGTAATATAACTAAGTCACTTTTTCAAAAAAAGAAACGGCAGTTACTTTGTTATTTTATTTATTGACATAAGTCTCCAGACTCCTTACATGTTTCACATGTGTGAATACAATGTAGTTCTAGACTGCGGTGCTGTGGTGAAGCGAATCGTGCACTTTTCCAGCTGGCACGAAGAACACAGAGACTTCAATTCGTTTATAGAGAACATTTAATGAGGAACGAAGTGACTGAACAAAGCAACGAGACGAACCACATACACTTAGCAACATTAACATAAACATCAACGACTGACAAAGATACAGGACATGGGGCATGGATTAAATACTGACTCCAATCAAGGATAAATAAACCCAAGCGTTACTTTTTAAAATATGGGCAGAGCTTGAGTCTTTGTTTTTAATATAAGAAGTTCTATATATAAAAAGAGCTTCTGAGTTGGGGCAATAACATTTAACATTGCTGGCAATGTACTGTACTGCAACAATACTGGCATCTGTATCATAAGTATCTAAGTTTGGATTCCATGCCAAATGAGATCACCAGCATGCACAGCACAACAACAATAATGACCTAGTTATTTCAGGTAAGACTCTAAACATTACAAAACATTGTGTAAATGCTGGCATCAAATGACAGCAGCAAACAAATCCTGAATGTAGCAACTGTATCATTTTCTCATTCTGCCATGTGATCTGGAGTCAGTGTAACATGTTGCTGAGAATAAGGTAATCACAGAAATATTGTTTATATGGTGAACTGCCCAATTCATTTTAAGAGTGTAGAAATGACTTAAACATGACAAGATGACAGTGATAAAGGGAGAAATTATTGTGAAAAATCACACTTCCTCGATTGAAGGAGGTGATGAGACTGGCCAGCCCTATATGGTTCCATCCATCTGATAAACATCATACCATGTAATAATGTTTATTAAAGACAATGAAAGTTATGACAAACATCATTTAATTAGGTTGTCAGAGATAATGTATAATGCTCATCATAGGATCTGTCTTATGATGAAATATCATAATTTTTTTCAGCAACAGAAAAATTGTTTTACATTTTAAAACTATTTTAAAAATAATTTTAGTATTATTTTTCAAAAGATGCATTTTCAGTATTTTATCGGCCAAATATACATGTGAAATGGTGCAATAGCACGAAGGCTTCCTGAGCATGCTAGCACCCGAGGTGTGCTGCAAAGCAGGGACTCAAAGAGTGGAGGGATTTTGTAAAAATCCCACTGCACTGCTGATAATCATTAAAATTAATATAACAGTGCCAGTGTCCTGCAGAGTTTAGCTCCAACTTGCCTCAACTTACCTGCTTCAGGTGTGTTTGATTAGGGTTGGAGTTCAACTCTGCAGGACACTGGACTTCCAGAACCATATCTGGCGACTCCTGCTTCATTGGATCATCATCATCAACATCAGTAGCAGAGTCTTGGAGGTTTTTTGGTACAAGGGCCTGAAGAGTGCATGTTGTTGTACTATATAGACTTCTGACGTTCATCTAGCAATTGTGAAAAACAACAACAACAAACAAATAAATAACAATATTTTACAATTTTGGTAGTCCTAGTACGCCAACATTTGTAGTTTAAGCAATTGCCTCTGATAATTATGATTTCAACAAATTAATTACATGAATGTATTATATTTTCTTCAATAAATATGCAAAAAAAGCAAAACATAGATTGTATCAGTATATTCATGAAAAAATAACAATAGCTTTGTCATGTTAATATTAGTCTCAGCCTCAGACGTCACGCCCACGGAGCGTTGGCTGAACGTCTGATGCATACGGTACACTTTTCTGGAAACA
>JAUMHG010034597.1:0-10000 GCA_032359395.1 Enteromius anoplus
TGTACAGTCTGTGCCAAGTGTCCTTGGAGCAGGGAGGGGGGAATTCAGAGCGTCTCGTTATCTTGTTCTTTGGGGGAAATGCAGCCTTGTTGAGCATAAACACTTTGAGATGAGTAAATCTGAAATATAAATCAACTAAAATATGAACAGTGTGTTTTGTTAGGTCTTTTATTAACAAATTCCTGTACAATTGTGTAACTTTCCTGATTTCAATGAATTTAAAGTTGCTTTTGACGAATAAAATTGAATTAACCAGTAAAACTGAATGAAAACTAAAAAAAACTAAATTTGGCAAAAAATTTAACTCTGCAATGTGATGTGTAAAGCTGCCTTTTTTATAAAAAAAAAAGATATATATATATATATATATATATTATTGAATATATAAAATATGCCGAGTATAATTTGCTCAGACATGTTTTCGCCACAATAAATGAAGTCAGTCCACGATATCACAGTGAATCATGTCCTTCTCCATCATCAGTGTAGTTTATTTCCAGTTAATAATCAGAAAAACATCCTTTCATTCAGTGACCCTTCCCAATAGTCTCAGACGTTCTGTAAACATGTACTTTCCGTTCCGTTCAACAGTTCATGCTGCTATCACGCTAAAGAAACTGATCCTAGCATGATCACAGACTACACAAGTTTGAGCTTCACGCCAATTCACTTATTTCTACAAGACTGACACGATAGAGGAGCGTTCCAGAGAAGAGAGATGAACAGAGCTACTGTCGTGAATTCACTCATCGACCCCTAACAGCGGACGATACATCTTTCAGTGATCCATAGAAGAATGGGAAAAAAGATTAGCTAAAACCTCTTTACCAGAATTAAGAAAAGAATCAGAAAAAATTAAAAATACAATGTTTGTAAAGATTTTGTTATTATTGTAAAAACAAAGCACACACATATACATATATTTTGTTTATCAAATAATTCCTTAGAGATTGCCATTGATTACTAAAATTTGAATGAAACCATTCCAATGAAATCCTCACCGCAAAACAACGGAAAATAGACTTTGGTGAAAATAAGACGGAATATGACTCCGTTAAAACAGAAAAACTGAATACAGAAAAAGTTGGATTTGGAAAATAAATAAATATTTAAGAAATGATATATATTATTATAAATAAATAAATAAATAAAATGCTAGAGTCTCGTTTTAAATAATAGAAATAAAGCAGAATTAAAATAGAATCGGAAGTGCTACAGTTAAAGATGGACTCCTTATAATATGTAACTATATCTAATGCTTATTAAATATTATAATTATATGTTTGTGGAGAATCAAGTAACAGTGAAAAATTTTAGATTTTAAAATGAATTAAAATAGAAAATAGTCATTTAAAATTGCAACCGTTTTATGACACATTTGCAGCGTTGAAGTGACTGCTTTCTGAAGCATTAAAAACCTCTCCAGCCCGTTTGACCAGCAGCTTCCTGTGATGCAAGCGTGTTTAGAGGCTTGTTCTACACGTGACAGTGAGGTCAGAGGTCAGCAGACAAGCAGGTTATCACACAGATGAAGAGCGATAACGCCATCTACAGGCCGTCTCTCAGCACGGCAGCATCAGTCCAGCACACACCTCTCATGCATAACAGCGTCTTCTGAGACATACAGCCCAATTTAATCCATTATTAAAAATGCATAAAACCTTCCATTAATCGTATCCAAAATATTTTTTTTTTAAATATATTTATGTGTACTGTACATATTTACAAACATGTATATATTTAGAAAATATGTACACTTAAACATTTATTATACAATTCTCTTATATGTATATATACACACACAAATATCCAAATTGTGTAAAGAAAACCTTTTTTTTTTTTTTTTTTTTTTATAGTCTAAAACGTGCTTCATTACTGACACCCGAGAACAAAACATCTATTCTACTTTAGTGTCACAGGAGAAACAGGCTGCCGCTTAAAGAGACCGCTCACCCAAAAATTTAAATTAGCCATATGTTTGATTTTTGGGTGAGGGTTATTTCTGTGGCTGTTATGGGTCAAACCCGTCCCAGCGAGCGGTTAGAGAGCCCCGACATGCCGACAGTTACCTGGGAACCGAGAGAAGAGAGAGCGTCTCTTAAGAGACAGGTGATGAGGACGAGAGACACTCACTGAGAGACAGAGAGAGAGAGACAGACAGAGATGGATGGGAAGAGTGAGACAGGATCGAAGAAGAACAAAACAAGACAGACACTACTGTTCAGACGTTTAGAGTCAGCTCTCTTTTAACTTCTTTTATTTATTCTACAAAAATGCACCTTGTAAAACTAACTCTATCTGCTTTTACTCATTATAAAACACTACATGTACTGCATTAGACTCGTCACATCTCAGAAGAGCACAAGTTGAGAGAACTCAAAAACATTAGATTAAATGTATCACAGGAATAACTACCTTTTAAAAATATTTTCAAATAAGAAACCAATATTAGACATTGCAATAATATTTCACAATATTGTGTTATTTTTCAGTATTTTTGATGAAATGAATACAGCCTCGGTGAGCATACAGGTTTAGAACAATACGAAGATGAGAAAACGATGACAACTTTGGTTTATAGCTGAAGGGTCTGTTTAAGAGGACAGAGGATGGGCGACTGCGTGTCAAAGCCCAACAGAGAGAGATGGGTGGCCTGGAAAAGCCCTGTGTCCCATGTGAAATAATTATTATTATGAGTGAGTAGTGCTTTAAAGTGTTTTCCCATCTGTTGTTGAAGCCTGTAATAACGTGGTGTTTAGTAGAATACACACAGACTCACAAACAAGACCACCTACCGCTGATACTCTGAAAGCTCTTGATACGAGAACACACAGCAGCGAAGAAGACTGTGTGCAGTGTGTGTGTGTTCATCTCACCTAGTGTCAGAGCGCTGAGAGCCATGACCCCGTAGAAAGAGAACGGTCCTGTTTCAAACTTCATATTCTCGTTCCCAGCCTCCACCTCAACACGACCCTGCGAGGAGAACAAGTGCGCTTCATTAACACTTACTCAGCGGATGAAAAGTGATCGTAAAGATAATAAATTAGTAATAAAGCACATTAGAATGATATCTGCAGGATCATGTGACACTGAAGAGTGGAGCAATGATGCTGAAAATACAGCTAGGACCACAGGACTACATGATAGAAACAGGATCACAAAACCAAACCAACACCAATTAGGGAGTATTGGGCTTGGACTTTTATTAGTTTATCGAATCTGTTCATCTCAAACTCTTTTCTGTCACTGTATTCTTTTGTTGTACCGGAATTAGCAGCTTTAACATTCTTCAAAACATACCACACACACACACACACACACACACAAACCACACACACACACACACAGTTGGGGAGTGTTTGTAGGGAGGGACAGCAACGGCTGCATGAATCCTGTTTTTCTGGAAAGATCAGATCAATCACATTTTACAAATATACAAACTGACCTTAACGCACACACACACACACAGAGGAATAAGAAACACAAAGAAGAGCTCTTTAAAAAGACCGTCCTGACTGCCCTTGTGCTACTGAAATGAACAAACCCATGGCGGTGTGTGTGTGTGTGTGTGTGCGTGCACTGGCAAAGGGAAAAGTTCACTTTTATCAATTATAAACACACAAAGCATTTCTCACGTTCAGACATCAACAGCAAACAATCTTTAATATCTTCTTACAAACACACATTATTAGGGCTGGTCCGAATGCCATTTTTTGAGCTTCGAGTATTCAGTAGTGATCAACATCGAATGTTCGAAGCTTCGGTGGGAGGGGCCTGAATATATTCTTATCTCTAATAAAAGGTAGAAATCTCTCTGTGCGTGTCTGTATGTTGCATTTTTATACTGCTGCGGACGCAAGGAGTGCAAAGTCGCAATGTGTGTGATATGGAAACAGGCAAGTCGCGACACTTTCAGAATGAATAAATCTTGAATAAATTAAAGAAGCCTGTTTTAGGCTTCTCCTTATTTTTATATTATAGACATCCATCAATTAGTGATTCAAATATTGCCATGCGGCACCGGTGAATACAGACCGCTGCGTTTGAGAGAGAGAAATTATCAGAGAAAATTAAGGCGAAGGCTATAAAATCCAAGTGCTGGCTGGTGCATTTATCTCCTACAGAACGTGCTTTATAGCGTCATCTCTGCACAAACCATCATGTCGCACATTTATTCTTTTACTGTTTAACGCTTAAACATTGTTTTATGTTTGAACTGTTTTAGCACGCCTATCAATTTTTTTTTAAGGCAAGTGGTGATGATTTGAGAAGGCTAAATTGATCAGCCATATTTTATGATCAGCTCTCTGTCTTCCGCTCGCCGCTTAGTACTTTAAAAAACAAACTTATATTTAACAAACAAAAATGTCTAAATTAACTTAATAAAAAAACGGAACAAAATATAATCATTCTGTAATTACAGTCAAAATCAAACTATTTAAGCAGCTGAAACAGCAGTATATAAGACGTTTTGTCTTCTCTCTGAGATAAAGTAAATCACGATGTTGGCGTTGCCGCAAGGGCGAGTCATTTAAGCACGAATGAGAACCGTTTCGCAGGGATCGATGTCACGTGTTTTTTTTCTTTCGAATATTCGAATCTCAAAATGAAAAATCGAATGTCATCCCTCCAAAAGAATATTTGAATATTCTGGTCCAGCCCTACACATTATTGTTTTAATTAATCCAACTTTTGCCTTCCAATAAATAAAGACAATAAATGATACTACTTCTAATAAAAGGAAAAGTAGCATTGTTTTTACTGAAGTCAGTTCTTCTGTTTTAATTTCTTTTAAGTAAAGCCAATTATTGTGCAAAATAAGATAATACTAATTATTATATTTACTGTTTTTGAATAAAAAAACATACACACACATTATATATATATATATACACACACACACACACACACAACACTTTTATAAATTATAATGCTAATTAAATTATTTTTTTAAATAATTGTCCGATTTAGTCAACTGTGAATAATTGCACACAGTGAGTCTGCAGATGGGCTGTATAATTAGTGGAGGTGTTGAGAAGAGAGTGTGTGTGTGTGTGTGTGTGTGCGGTAGGCCTGGTGAAGTTGCATCACTCTCTTCTCATCGTCAGCTGTCAATCATTCACAAACACACACAGAGTGAAATGAGCTCTTAAGATCAGTGCTAGCAAACAACTTCAAGACAATCACAGCGTCTGTCTCTGCTAGAATCCTCTCGTCACAAAGCCCAGGAACAAACAGGGGTGTGCAGAACTCCATATTTACTAAATTAATTCGACAGGCATCGTTGTGAAGGATCAGTGTGTAATTACTTCGCCAGTGAAGTACACACTTCTTTTAGGATATATGAGAATATATATCTTCAGAGCTCTGCTACTCACAGAACGAAAGCTAAACTCTAGTCCTGGACCTCACGGACCGGTCATGAGCTCCAATCAACAAAATCTTATTGTCTCTCTCTTTTCAGACTGATCGAACATATAAAAGCCAAGCTGCTGTACTTTGACTTTCATATTTATTCAATTCAGTTCAGTCTAGAACAAAAGAGAAAAAGGTTGTTTAGCTTTTAAGTAGTTTTTACATCTACAAAAAAAAAAAAAATGTTGTAGATTTTAAATAAAATATTAAATTATATTTGAATTAAACTTTTTGGAAAAACAGTTTAGACGCTACACTTCATCGAGTATCTAAATCTTTAGCTCTGAATCTAAACCAAAATTTATGTCGAGCAAAAACAAACATTACAAGGTTTATCTGATCTTTATGGGAGCAAACGGAAATTGGAATATAAATATACAGAAACTTTAGTCTTCTTTTTATGGTTTCATTTTAAATCAGAACACAATCCTGTCTTTGACTTTCTTCATGTGTTTATCAGCTCTTGCTTTAAAAGATGCAGCAGACAATCTACAGACGCAGTGTCCCTCCTTAATACGCTCAGAAGAAGAAGAGGAGCTGTGGAGCTTCCTCACAAAGCCTAGCATTAATCTTTGATGAAGGTCACTCGGCCGCTCTCAGCTGGAGGCTGTCTTTAAAGCTGCCAGGAAAGAAAGGTCTCCTCGTTGGGAAGTCTACTTGCTCAGCGTATTAAATACTAATCATAATACGGCGTATATCCTGCTTCCACAAACACATCATTGAGCCGCTTTAAATAATAAATTACAAAAGCCACACAAACAGACGCGTGACACATTTACCAGCCTCAAACCGCTGCTAGTGTGCACTTCATGAGCTATTAATGATCTCGCTGTGAATAATCTACACCGCTGACTTTCTGAACCAGAGCACTTGAGCTAAACAAGTTCAGTCCACCACAGTTCAAGGAACAAAGATCAGTGTCGAGATGTAAACTACACCAGTTTAAGACGTGTCCTAATCCGCATTTAAAGAGCTACGAAGGTATTAAACCTGAAAGAAAGAACGTCTTCAATTGACTCGTTTTCTTTAATCTGTCTGAAACTAGAAATGAAACCCTCGACAAGTTTTTTAGTTCTGGTTAACACAAAATATATTTGGAAGGCAAACAGTCACTGGACTAGCAGCAACAGTTTGGTTCCCAACGTTCCTCAAAACATCTTGATTTGTGTTGAACAGAAGAAAGCAAATGATCGTGTTTGTCGAGGATTTAAGCGTCAGTGCGTGGGGTCCGTCGCCAGCTCGACACTAATGACTGTTTAGAGGTCAGTAATCACAGCAACAAACCAGACCGACAGCGTGAAGCAAGTGATGGATGATGGGACCGCTGTGGGAAATCACCTGGATCTCTGCCTCCCAAAACCGAGCTTCATCCAGGTGATCATTCAACCGTGAATCTTAAACAAACGCTTCAAATAAGCAGCTAACGAGCAGACATCTATATCCTTGTTGAACCTGCTCTATTGGCCATGACCTCATCATACTCTTGTCCTTGTTACTTCAGCTCAGTTTCTTCATGAGAAAGCGTTCCTCACACCAGACCACGTCAGCAGTACTGAGCTCCATCACGCTTTTCATTCAAGCCTCTTTTCACTGCAGTTTCTGTGCCTTGTGAAAGCTTCCTGATCTCGGTTTTATTGTGAATATTCAACTTTTATCTTCATTTATCACAGCCGCAGTAAACCAGCTACATTCAAAAGTTGAATTCAAAAAATTGAAATAACCAGAACTTATATTTAGCAAGAATTCATTAATTTGGTCAAGTGGCAGAAGACATTTATAAAACATTGGTTTAAAAAAAGTTGCTATTTTCAATTTTTCGATTCAAGAAAGACTTTATTTCCACAA
Source organism: Enteromius anoplus (assembly GCA_032359395.1). Classification (NCBI taxonomy): domain Eukaryota; kingdom Metazoa; phylum Chordata; class Actinopteri; order Cypriniformes; family Cyprinidae; genus Enteromius; species Enteromius anoplus. The sequence continues at coordinate 7,261 of JAUMHG010034597.1, forward strand.
GTGTGCAGCACAACTAATAATATTAATCAGAGATGTTTCTTGAGCAGCTCAGCAGAATATTGAAGTGATTTCCGAAGGATCATGTGACCATGAAGCAGAGTAATGATGTTAAAAAAATCCAGCTTTAAATTGTACTAAAATTTCACAGTATTTTTCTGTCAAACACACTACCAGACAGAAGCTCACCAAACCCGTATTTATTTGATCCAACATACTGCAATATTTTACCATTTACAAAAACTGGCTGATATATTTTTATATTTTGTATTTTAACTGCTTTTGCTGTACTTCAGATCAAATAAATGCAGGTTTGGTGAGCAAAAGAGACTTCTCAAAAGTTTGTTTCAAGATGATCTGAAATCATTTTTCTCAGGCCGGCTGAACATCACAACAAAATCCCCGACAGCCCTGATCGACTAGAGACAGGAAACACCGAGTCTTCAGGTTTAGCGCGCGACAGCAGAAGGCTTCAGTCACTTCAACGCCCGGTCTGTGTGATCGTCTCGAGCATCAGTTACCTGCAGGATGAGGATGAAGTAGTCCACGGCTTTGCCGCGCAGGTACAGGTAGTGATGCGCTGATTTCTTGTCGTTCTCGTTGAATTTGATGTCCTGGATCACATCAGGGTGTTTCAGGATACGCAGAAGGACTTTCTCTGAGATCTGACACGGACTGAACAGATTGACCTCTGCAGAGACACAAACAGAGCAAGCTTTGACCCTCACACTGAGCTTCTTTTTGACAAAACGGTAGCGCCTTACAATCATGTTTTTTATACAACTCTTACATTTCACTTGAGTTAACACCCTTAACAGTAGCGTGTTTCTAAATGAAATAAATAAAATATATATATATAACCCTACCAGTCAAAGGTTTTTCAACACAACTTTTTTATTTTATTTAAGTACTCTTTATTGCTCACCAAGCCTGCATTTATTGGATCAAACTACAGCTTTAAATTATGTTGAAATATTCTGAATTTGAGAAACACTTTTATTTAGCAAGGATGCTTTAAATTGATCAAATAAACGCAGGCTTGGTCAGCAGAAGAGACTTAAACGCATTAAACAAAACCTTTGACTGGTGCAGGTTCTTCGGGCTGGTAAACAGAATTAGCTGATGACTGTAGAAAGGACAGCGTGATTGTGGACCTGTGGCGAGGAAGCGGTGAGCGGCGAGCAGCAGCTGAGGAGAGATCTTGACTTTAGACTCGCTCTCGTGTTTGAAGGCAGAGAAGTCCCGCTTGTTCTTATTGTGTGCCACTTTCTTCCTTGTGCGGTTATCAGCTGCAGAACAAAAGCAGAAACACCACCAGGCTCAGATACAACACGTGCTCTCCTTCCTTCTCTGGTTTCAGGAAGAACACCACAGAGAGAGGAAGACAACAGAAGAAACGCTCCACTCACTGTAGAGGTCAGACTCGTCCAGGATCTCTGATTTGATGATCTCCTCGATGACGTCTTCCAGAGTGACCAATCCCAACACCTCGTAGAACGGATCTCCCTCGCCCTCGCTGTTAACCTTCTGGACAATGGCCAGGTGTGATTTACCTGAGGAACAAAACCAGCCATCACGATCATATCCCATCAGCCCCATCAATCATGACTCAACAACAGCTATTAAAAAGACAGAAAATACAATAAATCACTTGCTAAAAGCATAAATCTTTGCATCTATCATACATTTAAAAACATTTAAAACTGAGCCCAGAGATTTAAAAGAAGTACCGTGTGAGAGAAGTACTACAGTCAAGCTATGATTGCTCAGGTTAGTGATAGTAAAGACAGGCAGTACTGTAGTGCTTACTGTATGGCGTTTCGTTATAAACGGTGTCGAGGACAAACAGAAAGAGTTAGCAGTGTTTACAGGGAGCTCTATTGTGGCACTGAAACCCTAAAGCGCTTGCTCATCAGATCCGAAAGCCTCCATCCAGAGGTTACGAGCAGACATAACATCAGGAGCCAAAACACAACTCAGCATCTTGAGTTACAAAATATTTCAACAAGTCTGTCTTTTCCCAAACCACTTCCTATCTCCCGCCACGGAGGGATGATTGCTATTGTTGAGACTGCCGGACACTCACGGGATTTCAGACTGAAATTCTTGGTGCTTTGAAAGACAACATCACAGGTGTGTATCTCCAGACACTAACATATCTGGAGATATGTTTAGTCTGACTACTTTAAGCCTCGTCTCAGTTTTCATAGACATTTTAAGTCTAATGTATTTATTATATATCCTGGCTACAATTTAAAACTATTATTATTATTTAAAATAAATGTTTTTGGAGTTTCTGAAATAGGTTTTTCATTTCTCCTCTGATAAGATGGACAGTGTGTATACATCAGTTGTGTGATTTTTTTCCTCCCACCCCTAGTATTTCTATTCATAAAATGTATATTAAATAGAAATATATTTTATAAATAAACATAACATATTTCTTAAATAAATAAGATGAATTGCTATGAATCATTTGACAGCAGTGATTAAAACAAATGTAAAGAAACCCTGATCATCCCACGGCACTGGACAGAGAACGAAGAGTTAAAACTCTGCTCATCTGTGTTTGTGTTTGTAACGAGACAGGATGGAGCTAATAAAGCCTGTGTGGGTGGTGTTCGCAGACTAAACAGCCTGAGCTGGAGATTCTGTTCAGGAGCACAGATCCCGACAGCAGGCGTCTCCACGGGTCTGTGTTATACTGCAGAGGAACACAAGAGCCAGAAATCACAACCACAAC
>JAUMHG010034598.1:0-12021 GCA_032359395.1 Enteromius anoplus
AATTGGATAACATCTTGGTGAAACTAGCAGCTATGCAACAGGATTTGGACAGACCTGGAGACCAGTGATGGACATTAGATATCTGCGAAATTGGCAGATATTGATCCAAATTGGAAAGTACAATTTTTTCTATCGGATTTTTCGGCTTCTCCCTTCTCTAGCTGGCACCTGGCCTTGAGACTAAACTGCTCCGAAGAGCAAGATAACAAGACACTGAAAAAAATCCTTTCCCTTTTCCAAGGACACCTGGGATGAACTGTTGTACACTGGTCAGTCTGGGAGATATTTTCTTTTACCCTCGTTTTCCTAATGTATCTTATTCCTTATTTTCTATGATGGTGCAGGTGAGGTGGCTGCCGTCGCAAGTCTTTGGTCTCACAAAATCATTTCACTGCATATTGTACTCTGTATGATTGTGTATGTGACAAATAAAATTTTTATTTGATTTGACATCTGTAACGCCGCGGGTTGGTCTGTCCCCTCCACGTTGGTCCGTTACTACGGTTTGGACATTCGGAAGACCCCTGGATCATCAGCCCTCACGTTCTAGTAGTGTATGTTGAGACAAAGACACTGGGCAGGGTCATGGAGTCATTGGGATCTCGTTTTCCATAGCGTCTCCGGATGCAGTTCGAGTTCCCGAAAAGGAACGTGGAAGGTTATGAATATAACTATGGTTCCTTGAGAGAATGAGTCTCGAGCCATACCTCCTGCGCCCCTTGCCGGCGCAGTTCTACACAGCAGTTGAAAGCTGACGCTGACAGGCAACATGTGCTTTATATACTTCCTGGTCTGACATCACCACCCTGACGTCACGCTCTCCTATTGGAAGTTGGTACTGCAGATTCAGAGCAGTCATGCAGTAGGCGTTCCCCATAGCGTCTTCGTCTGTGTCTTGTTCCCTCATGGAACCATGGTTATATTCATAACCTTCCACATTTGTCTAGTTTTATATGAGAATCTTGATATTTTAAGTGCCCATATTATTATTTTCCCCCAAATTTTAACTTTGAATTGCAGTAAAGATGTATTTCCTGTTGCACTTCCTGTTACTGTACCAATTACCGGTTTATTTCCATAATGCTAGCCTATGGACTTCATCGTCCCTCAAATGTCTGTTCTAATCTGCCCTCAATCACTGTTGCTGTAGCTGAGGCCAAACAGAGTATCAGAAACGGCAGCATTAGCAAATCGTTTTTTTTCTTTGTTTATCATCTTTTGATTGTACTAGTAATTAAGCTTGTTTATTTTGGTACATTTCAGATGTTGTGCGGTGAGCTGGTCAGTGATGTTCCTAGTGTGCAAGTTTGCTTCACAAAAGAAAGTGGTCTGTGATTCAAAATCCAAAATTAAAGCCTTCAGGTAAAATACTTTTTAATTTTTTTTTTTCCATTTATATCTATATTTTCAGTGTAAACTGAAATCTGATACTGTATGGATTTCAAATACAAGAAGACATTGCAAACACGTCTAAATACTTCTGATATCTGCCAAGACGATGCATGGCCTAGTTTGAAGGGGGCACATTTAAACTACAACAGTTTAATGACACATCAAACTTTTTCTAGTTCTAGTCTACTGTGTGTTGCTCTCAGGACAGGAGAACTCAATATAAATTTTAATGCTAGTTTTAGTGTGCCATTTCGTCAAGTGGTTATTTAAAGCTTTTTTTTAATTCATGTCTTTTTTTGCTGAGTTTTGGCTTTTGTGATTTTTTATTTTTTTTGCATGGACACAAAAGTAGACCCTTAACAGTTCTGAATGAGGTTTTGCTCTTACCTTTAGCCTATCAGAAAAATTTACGCCGTCTGCCTTTTTGTTTCCACTGGAAAAAAAAATGCAAGTGGTTGCACTGGTTTCTCCGGGTGCTGCAAGAGCCTGCTTTTGATTCTCCGCACACAGTGTATTATGTATTATGTGACATCATATGAGATTTTATTTTTATCAGTGTCATGCTCAGGAAACAGGCAGAGACAGAGGAGTAAGTTTTCAACAGGTGAGTGTTTTTATTTACATTCCAGAATGCCAACATAAAGATCGTTGCAGGCAAGTAATTCAAGGTAAGTATCACAGGTAAGCAAAACTCAAACAGTTCCTTCTTTGCATGCAATCAACATAAATGAAAAGAGTAATACTCAGTCTTTGTTATGGCTCTGGATCGTGAAGCAGGTAAGTATTTACAAAGCCTTCATGAGGAATGTCCGTCTCAAGCTCAGGCAGGTGCGTGAGTTCAAAACACTTGTGAAGATTGCTCTTTTGGTTCAGGCAGGTAAGTAGAGGGGGAGTAGAATGAGCGCTACTCCACATGGGTTCTGTGGAGTGACCTTAAGCTAATCCAACGCATGTTTGGCTGAGGCTGAGTTATATGGGGTAAATGGTGATTGATGACAGGTGTTCAGAATTCGGGTGATGGGATCTGGTGACTTGTGCTGCTTCAGGAGTGGTTGGTTGTGATGAATTGGTGACTGATCCGGGAACAGGTGCTTGTGAAGATGTGACAATCAGACAAGCATGCAACATACATACATTATTCTTTTTCTCTGTGAATAAATGATCAAATCCATGATCTGGCATGGCTAAATACATTTTTACATATGTTCACATATGAGAAACAATTACTGACTGAATAGGACTTGGATTGAGGGAGTTAAAATAAATAAATGCATTGCAATGACTCCAGTGTCAATCTATGTGCAACAACTTAATTTGAATACATTTTAACTTAATTGATGAACTCATGAAAACAGAGCAAGAGAAAATAAGAGAAGTGAGAATGACAAGAAATGGTAGAAAACATGACTGACAAGCTAACAGTCTAATGGAACATGCTGGGCTAGAGGCTTTAATTAAATGAACACCACTTAGATTTCAAATTAGTTTGAAAGATAGTATCAGAAACATTGTGGTAATTAAGTTACATTTTATCAGTTTAAATAACTAAGGGTGATATTAAGATTACATCAGAAATATAAATCTACATGGAGCTAGAATCACAAACCACTAGGCAGCACCAAATATTTTTTTTTTATTGACAAGACAATCACATTTTGTACAATGTAATAATTGAATAATATAACTTATATACACATTACATTAGCAATTGGACATTTCATTTCAGATGCATCTTCTTTATTGAATGTTTTGATGATAACATAGTTTCAGGAAAAGTGTGGCACAAATTAATCACAGCTGGCACTGCATCACCTAATCAATCACGTCGTTAGCAACCGCCAATCACTATCTTCCTTCCTACTATAAATAAACCAGTTTCCCTTTCACCCTCCACCTCCCCTTCTCCACCTAACTCCATGTCCTCCTCCGGGGGGCATGCGGAGATCGAGCCGGACTTGAACCACTAAACCCTGCTTAGGGTTTAAGCCGCTAGAGTTTGGAGACGATTCTCCCGGCTCACTCCCTGGACAGCACACCAAATTTGTTTTATTTACGTATGAGTAAGCGTGAACTCTTACTCTTACTTTCACACTTATGAATAAGCGTGAAAGATCTATCTTGAACCTTTTTTGGGTCATCAGAAGCTGCACCGGGAAGACAGTTAGTGACCACTGAAGATGAAGTCTCCCTATGAGATGTTATTGTCATTCATCTGTGAAGTCTCAGCCTGATTATGGGACGTCCCCTTAGTGTTATCCATCTGTTGAGTTTCGGTCTGATTAAGGGACATCCCATAAGCCATTTCCTTCTGGGATGTGACATCTTTCTTCCTAAGGGTCTAATTAAGAGGTTGTAATTCTCTATCACTATTACACTGAAAGAAAGAAAACAGATTTGCAGCAAGTAAAACAAATAATAAGAATTGATTTATTTGCATTAACCGGAGATGCCTTTGTTTCCTTCTGATGTTAGCTGAATGTAAAGAGCTCAATCAGATGTAAAATAGCAGAAGAGCTGTCAGTTCATAAATAGCCTTTACATATCTCAAGATCTGAATTCAAATTAAATTAAATTCAATTTGACATTTTTGGGGTAGACAGGCTCTATGCTCATATCTCACCTGGACATTAGGCTGCACCACCCTGGTTCCTGTTTGGACAGTAACAAATTTTTAATTTGGCCAATTAAGAAAAAAAAAAAAAAACACACACACACACGTACATATTTTACATATTTTCACATACATAATTTACATATTTTCATTTTTTGTTTTAGATTAACTGTAATACTTGCCTTTTTTTCTTGATCTGTGCCAACAGTAAATCACACCAATTGCAGCCAGCAACAAAACAACAGCAGTAACACAAATAATGATAGCAGTTGAAGACAGACTGACTTCTGAAACACATAAATGTCATTATTATTAGAGGTTGACAGATAATAAACTTTACCAATACCTGACTGTGTAAGGTGTAAGTCAGGCACAGAGATCGCTGGAGACTCGGAGTATCAACAATACACTTTTAATATAACTCACAATTAACATAAATCAAAGTTCATGCAGAAGCACCAGTGAGCTCCTTTCCCCCTCCCAGAAAGGTGCTCACTGTGCCGCAAGGCACAACAAAAAAAAAAAGAAAAAGAAAAAGAACCGGGAAGGGGGGGTGGGCGCCCTAAAGGCCACGAGGGCAGAGTCTATGGTAGCCTTTAGGGCGAATCTGGAGTCCCGGGCAGCCATGGCGGATCAGGGGCCTCGGGAGGCCATGGCGGATCAGGAGTCTCTGGCAGATCAGGAGTCTCTGGAGGCTTTGGCGGATCTACAGGGGTCTAGCTTCAAACCCCTGTCCCCCGCCCCCTTTCCAGGAGCCTATCTCTACTGCCCCCAGCACCCCCCACAGTGGGGTGACAGGAGATGACTCCAGCAGACTCCGGAGGGTGCACTGGAAGCACAAGTTCAGAGGCAGGGACCAGAAGCCAGGCTAACATTTTTGTGTATTTTACAAGCTCTAAATGTATTGTTTCGCTAGTGCGTAAGTGTATTTAAATGTAAGAAACCTAAAATATGCATTATAGGGTTATGGACACTGTTTAAATTTGGCAGTTATGCAACGTCACTAAATCCCATACGTGGGACCGTACCGCTCAACGGGTTAATAGAGAGGCAAAAAAAGATGTGGGAGAATTAAAGTGTACAAGCAATAGGGATAACCGCACCCTAAAGAGAATTGTAAAACAAAACACATTTTAAAATGTGGTGGAGATTCACAAAGAGTGGGGTGCTTCAAAAAGCATTACGCACAGACGTTAAAAAGACATGGGTTTTAGCTTTGCATTCCTTGTGTTAAGTCACTCTTGAACAACAGACAGCGTCGAAACTGTCTCACCTGGGCTAAAGACAAAAAGGACTGGACTGCTGCTGAATGCTCCAATATTATGTTCTCAGATGAAAGTAAATTTTGCATTTCCTGTGGAAATCAGGGTCCCAGAGTCTGGAAGAAGGGAGGAGAGGCACAGAATCCACATTGCTTGAGGTCCAGTGTAAAGTTTCCACAGTCAGTTATGGTTTGAGGTACCATTCTGCTGGTGGTGGTCCACTGTGTTTTCTGAGGTCCAAGGTCAACGCAGCTCTTTACCAGGACGTCTTAGAGCACTTCATGCTTCCTGCTGCTGACCAACTTAATGGAGATGCAGATTTCATTTTCCAACAGGACATGCACACTGTTCTTAATTGTCCAGAAAACTCATCTGACCATAACCCCAGAGAAAATCTATGGGGTATGTGAAGAGGAAGATGCGATATGCCAGACCCAACAATGGAGAAGAGCTGAAGGCCACTATCAGAGCAACCTGGGCTCTCACAACACCTGAGCAGTACCACAGACTGATCCACACCATGCCACGCTACATTGCTGCATAAATTCAGGCAAAATGAGCCACGACTAAGTATTGAGTGCTGTACATGTGCATACTTTTCCTGTTCATACTTTTCACTTGGCCAAGACTTCTAAAAATCCTTTCTTTGTATTGGTCTTAGGTAATATTCAAATTTTCTGAGATACTGAATTTGGGGTTTTCATTAGTTGTCAGATATAATCATCAAAATTAAGTAAATAAACACTTGAAATATATCAGTCTGTGTGGAATGAATGCATATATTATACTATATATTAATTTTCCTTGAATGGTATTAAAAACAACTTTTTGAGTAATTCTAATTATGGGATTCTAGATAAATATCTAAATTTGCAATCGATATCTATGATCAGTTCTCAATTATAAATAGCCTATTTGCTTAAAGTGCCCCTATTATGCCATTTTAAAGGTGGCTAATATTGTTTTATGATTGTCTTAAAACAGGTTTATGTTTATGCAAGGTAAAAAAACACTTTAGTTTTCTCTAAAAATAGATTTAATTTTACACCATTTCTAAATGATTCGTAAACGTGTGAATAAGTTCGAAGACTCAGTTTCTCTAAACCCCTCCCTCTCGTGATCCCTCACTGTAATTGGTCAGATGGCGCAGTCCTATATGATTGGTCTACAGCTACAGCGCTCCACAGACTGAAAGCTTGAACCAAAACTACCCTGGACAGTGCTTTTGTAAGCCAATCGGGCACACAGTGAATACTGTACATAGTGTACATAGTGAACTTTAGCATTGCATAAAGCATAACACTGGTTTAAGCCATCGTTTATCATTACTTAGGCCACATTTACACATAGCTGGGTATTTAGTGAAATGAATAATTCCTCCCCTCCGTTTTCAATAATAACATTGTGCACACAACATCGTTTTCAAAAAACTTGTCATTTATATCATAAATACGCCGTCGAGCGTGATAATAACTATGCCAAACCTATGTAACGTTAAATAGATCGCTCACATGATGTTAAGCATTTTCTGGCACATAACCAAACCACAGGGAAATACCTGCGTCTTCCCCCCTTTGTGAAAATGGAGCTAATGATGAGACAGACAGACAATAAAGCTGCACAGCCGAACAAAAGAACTACAGAATCACAAGCTAGCCAAGACGTGCAGGGTTGTTACACAACATCACATACACAAATACGATCGCAAGAAAATATAATCATCAATTATCAATCTTACTTAAAGGTAGAAGTTCAGAGGAGCAAGCCAGTCCACATAAACTAGCCTCTGGTTCTTCTTTTACGAGCAAGCGTTTGATGAATATCGCATTGTACTCCAAGATTGGAAAATCAGTCATCAGTAAAATGACGCGAACACAACAAGAGATTGTACTGCTGAGGTGTTGTTGAAAAAAAAAAGAATGTTAATCACTCATTCTTTGTAGATTCATCTTTCAGAAGGGCATACAAAACAAATTAACTCTCACTGGATACAGCGTCTTGACATGATGTAATCCACACGGAAATTGTACTGTTTGGGGGCGGGGCAAGTTGTTCGCGACATAGAACTTGGGCGGACATTATGCAAAATATGTTACCCAGTGACGTGGCTTGGTAACAGAGAAAAGATTCAAATTGCTGACGACTCATGTAGGAGAATGTGAGCCGATTTATCGTGCACAGTCAGCGTCACAACTTTGCAGATAGTTTATGTTCAAAAGTGCAAGTGAAAGACAGAACGTGCATTAAACTTTTGACCAGACCTCTGGATTCTGTTATTTGGCCCAGGGATGGATCTTCCATGACACACACAAAGTATAGTGTCAGTACGAGCCATTTAAGAGAAATAGTTTCATGTGCATTTTTGCATGCTTTTTCTCTATGTTCACAAATTGAGAACGGCTGGATGAAACTTGAATTTCATAAAATGTTGCCAGCATGGTTTAAAGGTTTGAAAAGGCATTGAATGGAGGGGAAAAAATAGATACTCACCAGAGACAGTAACGCTAAAGCACCTAATGATGCTGAATCTGCTGCTGTTGGTTCGCAGTGTATAATTTCCAGAGTCTCCAGTTCTGGTGTTAGTGATGTTCAGAGATCCTGTCTTATGATCCAGCTCCAGTCTGTCTCTGAATCTCTCTTTACACTGATCATTTGTGCAGATCCTAGTGAAATCTCCAGTGATTTCAGCGATGGGAATGTCATTAAAATACAACATCAGATACATTTGTTTTTTAATTTCACCAAGATATAAAGTGACAGAATCGCCCTCCTTTCTCTTTATTCCATCTCGTTCAGCAGCAGAAACATCTGAAACACAAACCAACAACTGCTGGAGGAACTTTCTCTCACGTAACATGAAAGAAACTTGCTATCTTTACTCATCTTTTACTATGCTAAATGTATCATTTGACCACATTTTGTGAAAATATTTAAAATAAGTCCTCTGCATTTTGGATTGCTGGTGATCTAAAAATCTGTATAAAATACTGAAAACATTTAACCCAATGATTGTAGGACATGATCGGAGATAATATGAGATACTGTCATGTGCACAAAACAAACTGATAAAAAAAGCTGATGAATCTAACCAATAAAAAACAACATTATTTAAATCAAACATACACATATTAATTAATAAAATAACATATATAGATGTTATATTATGATGTGATTTAAATTTATAAGACTTGATTTCAAACATGACTCACTACAAACAGAGACACTGAAGATCTTTTCACTGTCACTGTTGCGGTTGATTATCTTCAATTTATATTCTCCAGAGCCAGTGGTCCTGATGTTCATGATGGTCAGAGATCCAGTCTGATGATCCAGCTGCAGTCTGTCTCTGAATCTCTCTTTACACTGAACATCTGCACAGATCTTGCGCTGATCTCCAGTGATTTGAGTGATGCGAATGACATTAAAATACCATATAATCTTTTCTTGTTGGTTTGCTTCAATACCAGTGTTTAGAGTGACTGTATCTCCCTCCTTCACAAACACTGGCTCTCTGTCTGCACCAAAACCTGAAGCACCTAAAGAAGAAATGAACAAATAATTCTAAGCCAAATTCTGTAGCGCTTTAAATTACTTTATTATTCCATTTTTTGCAATACATTTTTCTTTAACTTAAGGTGAAAACAGCATCAGAAGTGGGGGACTTTTCTGCTTCCTCATATTCTGCAGGGACAATATTGCACTTTTGGACAAAGTATTTACAAAAGATCTTGAGAAATTTGCTGACTTCTGCCAACAGCTGAAAGAAATTGCATTTAGAACATGCTGTAATGATTGGGTGCTCTTCTGACTCGCGCTTGTGTTGCTATGTGGATACGGAGAACACGGAGGCCGAAATCTCATCAAACTGAACATTTATTGCACCGACAAGAAACAAACGAAGAACTAAACATTAGCTATGCAGAGCTGTACAACACACGAAATGTTAACATCTGACAAACAATCAAGACATGTGGAGTGAATTTATACAGTGACTAATCAAATACACCTGGACAAAACATGGCTGGAAGAGAGTGAACGCTAATGATGAGGGCGGAGTTACAAATGAGAGACATGAGGAAGCTGACAGGTAAATAAACATACAGAACATATGGACAAGAAAGTAAACTACACACAGAGGAACATGCCTACGAGCATTACATAGCCCCTCCCCTAGGTGCGGATTCCATATGCGCAGACAGCTACAATCCTTAAGGGGAGTGGTGGAGATGGCAGAAACACCCCCCAGGGCGGAACAGGCAGTGGAAACGCCCACCTAGGCATCGACGATGCTCCCCTGAGCCGACCAAACTGTTCATGTGCCTTCCAGGGTGGTGCAGAGGGTGGAGCAGACCACCTGGGCCTTCCAGGCAGTGACCTTGCCCTCTAGGACTGACCAGGCGGTTCGACTGCCCTCCAGGGTGGAGTAGTCGCGGAGACGACCATCGGGGCTCTGGAGAAACTATGGCCAATACCGACTTTTCCAGAGATGGTGCAACCAAAAGTGGACCAATTGGAGTGTCTGAGCCTTCCACAGGCTCCGGAGGTTCTGACCCAGGGACCTCACAGTTTACGTGGAGCTCAGGTGGTCGGTGTACCACCACTGGCTCTGCCGTTTCTGGGAATACCCAATCTGGCTCCCCAACCAGCTCGGGTGGATCCGGCCACCAAGGGTCCGGATCACAGACAGAGTCTGGCGAATTCTGCCACACAGGATCTGGATCATAGACTGGGTCTGGCGGATCTGGCCACACGAAACCCAAATCGCAAACCAACAGGACGGAACACGGCTCCTTGTAAAAACCTGACCCGACTGGGCTGGTAACAGCACTCCTGGCTGTAAAACTGGTACTGAGTGAACACTACACAGCCCCTGTCGCTGTGAAACGGTGTCGGTGCTCATCACTGGCGGATCTGGAACCACCAGGATGGGTGACAGCTCCCCTAGCTGTGATACCGGGGCCGACTGGACATCAAACGGCCCCTGTCGCTTTGAAACCAGGAAAAAAACACTTAGTTGAGGATCCAGAACCATCAAAATAAATGACCGCTTTCCTGGTGATGAAACTGGCGTTGAAGGCGTTGAAACACAGCTCCTCTCACCGTGAAACTGAGCTAAAGCCTTGGATCCGCAGGCTTGAACCTGCGAGGGATTTTGACGGCATATGCAACCCTTTAGGCGGACCGGAGCCTGTGAGGATTTGTAGCTGTGCTGGCAACCGCAGTCCGGCAGAGCGTGGCGAGCTCAAGGACGGAATTAAACTCCACGGAGATGAAAGCATTTGTGCTGGTGATGTGTGAGGAAGTCTCGTGCTCGGGTGCAGAGGTGATTGTGTGAGATGTCTGACGTCCTGGACCAGAATGTCAACAGCGTGACAAATAAGGCTGATTTCCAGGGCAAGCTGTCGATATCCGGGTTTTTGGAGTCCCGGAGAAAGCATCCTCCATCCCTGAACAACAACACAATCCCCCCGTCGTCGAGACCTGACTGTTCCGCAAGTTTACGAAACGCAGATGTAGTCCTCAAAACTCGGCTTGCGATGAAGCAACTCTGCGAGCTGGTCTACAAATGCCATCTCCTTTGTTTGATCGGATGTTCTTTAACGATTGCGTGCTGTTCTGACTCGCGGTTGTTTTGCTTCGTGGATACGGAGAACTCAGAGACCGAAATCTCATCAAACTGAACATTTATTGAACCGACAAGGAACAAAAAGTTTTGGTTATTTGTCACACCCCCAGGCGCTCCATGAGTTCTCTGTGTTGTGTTCACGTTTGTAGTCCATGTGATCTGTATGTTTATTTACCTGTCAGCTTCCTCATGTCTCTTATTTGTACCCCACCTTCGTCATCAGTGTTTCATCCTCTGCCAGCCGTGTTTTGTCCAGGTGTGTCTAATCAGTCTCTGTATAAATTCACTCCCCATGTCTTGTTCAAACGTCGATCGTTAATGTTGTGTATTTGTGGCTGCGTTCATATTGTGCTTGTTCAGCTCTGTTCTTTATTTAAGAAATGTTCACTTTTTGAAGAAGTCCTGTTCTCTGCGTTCGGCGGCTCCAACATGACAGAACGATCGACCATAGAGGAGATGGCGGTTCGCTGCTAAATTCAGCGCTTTGGTGCTGAGAGATCTCTCATTTTGGGACTTCGCGGAGAGCTTTTATGAACTTGCTCAAGGGATGAGGTTCAATGACTAGGCGCTCATTATGGCTTTTCGCATTGGTGCATGCTACAGATGGTGGACAACCAGAATGAATATTTTACCGTCGCGGGGCTGTAGAGTGCACTTGCAGCTGTAAAGGTGCCATAGAATGGAAAACTGTATTTACCTTGGCGTGGTTGAATAATAACAGTTCAGTACATGGAAATAACATACTGTGAGTCTCAAACACCATCGTTTCCTACTTCTTATAAAAATCAAGTGTTTGCAAAGGACGACTGACAAACGGTCAAATTCCAAAACTACACACTGTTATGTAACAGTCTAGAGGCGTGATAGTTACGCTCACGTCATTTGCATAAACCCGCCCAATTTACCATTCAGAAGGGTCGATGTGCAATCTCAGAACAACAGGTTGTTCTACAAAATCCGCATTTTAACTGACAAGGATGAAAGTTATATTTCTTTCTCGTTTATTTATTTTCAATATTTTTTAAGGACATTTTTTTATTTGAAACTACTTGTTAAGAGTTGTTTTAAGTGGGACTTTTATTATGAAAAACCGGAAAAAAGGAATAAGAAAAACCGACGTCTGCAGCTCA
>JAUMHG010034599.1:0-12016 GCA_032359395.1 Enteromius anoplus
CTGGAATGAATTTTAGATCTTTAAGTCCATCTCATGAAAAATCGGAGCAGAAACAAAGGTGTTGCGTTTATATTTTTTGTTGAGTGTATGTGTATATATATATATATATATATATGTATAGAATATAGAATGAGTACAATGTGACGTCATGAGGGTTGACTGATCTGACATAACTATGTGATTTCAGATTCACAGACAAACTGACTGTTTATGTGACAGTTAAGCATAATAAGACATAAAAAAGTAATGTTTAAGACAAATGTTAAAAATACATAAACCATATCTCCAGAACTGCTCAATGAGTCATTTCACTCGCATTTCATTTGACTAAAACTAGCGTCAATTTAAAGGTATTCATGGCACAGCAAGTTCAGTTGAACTAAACTAGATATTGTATCATTGATATTATTTAGTAGAATGTATGTGATACTACTTCTACTACTGTAGAAAAAACAGCTGCATTTTTTATTTTTGTTTTATTCAATAGTAAGACAATATTTCTTCCATGTAAATTTCTTCCAAAAAAACGTATTTACTGTTTTTTTCAGACTGTTATTACTCGAGGAAAAAGTTACAAATGAGTATAAAGAATGGCATTGCATTTTGGCACTTTCTGTTTGACTTTATTCATGAAAAAATTAGCTTTGGTACCGAGAGCCATGGATTTTCACTGGTATCGGTACTGAATACAGAAATACTGGTATCGTGACAATACTACTTTGAAGACAAATTTACAAAAACTGTCATTTTCATAATGATATAATCCATGATCTATGTGGTATTTTGAGCTGAAAAAGGCATAATAGGTGCCCTTTCACTTGATACTTCAGCCTGATGAAGACCTTAAGGGTCAAAAATGTTTAGCATTTATATGAACGTTTGTTGATTTTTCTACAGCTCAAAACGTGACCATTTTTTTTATTATTATATGAGTAAACAGCTATTTGTTGGATGTTTTTGTTGTCTAAGGCTCTACTGATGAGTCAGTTTTCACGTGTGCCTGTTTGCTGCATGATTTCTGCCCTAATAATAACCCGAATAGATAAATGGAAAGGTCATGTTGCGCCGTCAAACAATATGGTGATCTGCTCCAAACCACTAAAGATTACCTGTGTGAAGCATCGGTCATTGCTCAGTTTGTTGCGTGTCCTGCTCGTTGTTAGGTTAGAAAAAGTTTGGATGGCAAGAAAAACAATATCAATGTTTTAGCATTAAATATTACACATATTAACATGATGTAAGTTACTGATTACAGATTTTATTTTTTAATAATTAAAAAAAATTAATAAGATCTGTTGTTAATCGGTAGTGCTTCATAGTAAGGCTCTTGCAAAAACCCCTAAACCTGAGTATTAAACTTTTCAGTTTAAATTATTCACCTTTTGTGCTCCAGACTTATTGTTCCTTTGGCATACAATAAACAGTTTTCATTAGTTGTCAGTTATAATCATCCAAATTAAAAGGAAATAAACACTTGAAATATACCGGTCTGTGTGGAATGAATGTATACAATTGCATGCATTGAAAGGCCAGGAAATCGGCTTCTTATTCTGCTTTACAAAACTATCAACAGAGGTTTGATAAGATTTAAGTCGGGTATTCTGCCTGCCTTGTTCACCATCTCTTGAATGGATGTTAGCTTCATGAAGCTCTTTGTAGTCAGTTTTGATGGGTAGAAACAGGGTCTTCAAGATGAGTATAGATATTGATATACAAACTAGACAATATACAGCAGAAAGATGCATGAAAGATAAACTAGATTAAACAAATATTAACCCTATATTAATAGCTGTCCACATATTAGCGCCCTTAGTTGAAGAAGAGCCATGGCTAATGAATGTTTTTTTGCAATCTGTTTATATGTTTGTAGTACAAACTAGCATTTATTCTATGTTTTTATTGCCTTGCAAGTGATGTGTTTTTTGCAGTTTGTGTGTGTTGTGTTGGATCTTGAATGAAGAACTTCTGCTGTCCACATCCACTATGTTAATTCACTCTCTTTCTAATCAGGCACAATCTCCACCTCGACTGCCCCTTCACGATTGTCCTATAGGTTTCTAGGTTAGCTCAAATCACTGAACACACAGCGTGTTTCTGAGTTGTCAGCTTTGTGTGTTGCTAATCATTGAAATGCTGGATCAATATTTTCCCTGGCTTCAGGCCAGAAAACTGGGTCATGTGCTCATGGGTTGGTAATAGGGTTGGGCGATGTTGACCAATTTGGCATTGTACGATGTCTAATATGAAACATCGCGATGGACGATGGTATCGTTGTCGTAAGAGACGGTTGTTGGGGGGCGGGGTGATGGGGTTTGTTTAGTTGTAACTAAAACACCAAGCCCCGCCCCACTACTGACAAAAATAACAGTGTTCGCGCGAGCAGGTGAGAGAGGATCGAGCGCAGGAATGATCGCGTGCGAGTGCTTGAATTGGGGGCGGATGACACATCAAGCGCGCGCGAGGGTTTGAAATGAGCTTGCGG
Source organism: Enteromius anoplus (assembly GCA_032359395.1). NCBI lineage: Eukaryota > Metazoa > Chordata > Actinopteri > Cypriniformes > Cyprinidae > Enteromius > Enteromius anoplus. Next base: position 2,483 of record JAUMHG010034599.1, read on the forward strand.
CCCCGTTTCTTCTCGTGTACATCTGTTTTCCACTCGCAGAAAAAATTTACCGTGCTCGCCGGCATCAGTGGTGCGCTTGCTTATTAATGGCATAGATTTGCCGCCATAGATTAAGTGTGTTTTTCGCGAGCTGGTTGCTGCTGCAGCAGCGGGGCGGAGCGGAGCATCGCGATCCTGGCTCAGCATCATCATGTCTATCGGCCAACGGCGATGGACGATGGCATCATCTATCGACACAACCCTAATTGGTAACTTTATGTAAAATTCATGCTTGTTTTATTTTATTTTATTTAAAAAAAAAACATAAATTTGATTTTAAATTTAGTTTCTTTACATTTTGATTAATCCTTGGTAGAAAGATTTAAAATGATCCTCTTTGCAATGTGTGTATGTGTATTAAACAGTATATATGTGCAGTTTATATGTGACCTTGGACCACAAAAGCAGTCATAATTGTCAGTTGTATGGTTTGTTAGTATAGGGCAATATTTGGCTAAGATACAACTATTTTAAAATCTGGAATCTGAGGTTGCAAAAAAAAAAATCTAAAATAAGAAAAGCACCATTAAACTTGTCCAAGAAAATTTTCTTAGCAATGTATATTACTTATCAAAAATAAGTTTTCATATATTTACAGTAGGAAATTTACTTATATTCTCATGGAACATGATCTTACCTAATATCCTAATGATTTTTGGCTTTAAAGAAGAAACAATAATTTTGACCGACACAATGTATTTTCGGTTATAGCTACAAATATACCCCAGCTACTTGCGACCCCATTTACAGTACATGTGTAATAGACTTGGTTGTACTGACAGCTGTGCCCCTTTTGTCCCTGATATTGTCATTGTTTCTACCAAAAAATAAAAAATCAATCATTAAATAAATCAAATAAGAGCAGAATATGATATAGCGTGCCACAAAGCCCTGCTCACCATCCCCTTGCCGATGTTAATTAGCACTCAGGCAGACGGGAGCTTTGTTGAAGGCCAGCTAATTTAGGCCGGGCCAATGCACTTTAGCCCTGTATCTTTCCTTAGTGCTGCAGTCATTTTCTAGAACAGCCACTCTGTACTGTACAGAGGAGGAGGATACAGGGATCTCCACACTACCTACAGACAGATTACTTCATTCAGGGTCATGGTGACATTTGATTCAGTTCTTTCAAAGGAATGAACATATAGTACTTGTTTTTGTTCTGCGCTGTACAGTTCTGTATAGGGAGCTGGCCGTGTTCATGTGTGATTAGCATGCATTTAAAAACATGCACAACATTAGGCATAAAGATCACATCATTCTTGAAAAATATGACAGACGCCCTGCATTATCATGTTTGTAATTATTTATATAATAATTCATGAGCTGTTTTGAAGATGTTGGCAACAAACGTCAGATATAAAAGCAATGAAGCAACTGTAAATTACCAGCAATTTCTAGCGCCTTATTATAGTACTTTATTTGAAACCAGCCAATCAGTGTCCACTGTGAACAAGTATTTCTCATTTATTTTAAATAGAAAACATACATTTCGTCTTAGAAGCACTCATGTTTTTCATTGTAGTAGATAAAAAAATTGATTTGTGATTTTGAAGTTTTGCTGACATCAGTTATAGCTCATTGAAAGTTGATGTGAACTTTGAGGTTGATAAATCATAACTGTATCTTGTTCTTTCTTTCCTATTATTTGCCTCTGTTCTTCCTTCCACTGTTACAGCCAAATGACCTCCAAGAAAGCACAATAAGAACTAGCACTGACATTTTTATTGAGAAAGCGTGTAGCCCCTTAAAATCAGTCTCTGTCTAAACTATGTGCGTCGTATTTTATTTGCAAAGCTACCAGAGCTGGATGAGACCTAATAACAAGGACAAACTCCTAGACATAACTCCTCTTGTGCTTGTATTAAACTGCTATCATTGAACCTTGTGATATCTTTGACTGAAAATTGAGTTGGTATAGATCAGTTAAATGATTTACTAAAGGATCCAAGTCTTTTGAACACATGCTGTACAGTATTTCTGAATAAAGAACCAAGTCATTGAGTAACTCTAAAGACCTTATTTTTAGTAACAAGCCTGCATGGAGGTTCCTAGTGAACCAATTTCTCCTTTGGGCCGCTTTCGCACCAATATGGGTTGTATTTGCACCAATAGCAGGAACATTCAACAGCCAGTGAATGGTGAATGTCATGACCAGAGCCGTTTTTGTTTTTTGTGTGATTTGTGGAACATAAAAAACTTATTAAATGTTGATTTTTTTTTAATTGAGCCTGAGAAAAGAGCTAGTGATGCAACGATCGTGATTTTTCATGCCATTTCCGATACCAATCTTTACAAGCAAATTCTGACAAAAAAGTATACATAAACAAGATGTTATATGCACAAGTTACATGTGCATATATATCCACCTTTTTCTTCAATGCAGAAGTAAGCTGAGACGTTATAGGTAAATAACGAGGAGAACAACAATGTTCAGTAAACGGTAAAACAGTTTGCACTACAAACCAGTGTATTCATAATTAAGATAATACATTTAAATAACACACACACACACACACCAATTTTAAATAACAAGCAGCAAAACAAACTGTTTTGTACAGCTAAAAATAGCTGGACATCAGTGAGACCGGAAGATAGTCCTTTTTTAGGTCAAGAAAAAGGTGGATACAGTACGTTCGAACACACCACTGCCAATAGTTACAGAAACTTTGAAAGGTTCCGGTGCAAAAGCCCCTATTGAGATGCTCTGAATCATCTTTGTACTGGATCAACTGAATGGTTCATGTTCAAATCTGATATTGTTGCTTCGGCTATGTACATGTCAAGGAGAGCAAGGACTTTTATTGAATTAAAAAAAACTAACCTTAATTCTCAGAAGCCTTAAGTGGATTCGACCACTTTTATGGTGCTTTATGGAGCTTTTGGTTTTGCAGGCATGAGGATCTAGTCAGGGGGAATTTATGGGCCGTATCGAATTATTCATTGAAAAAACTCAAAAGTATGATTTATTTCATTCACAATTCCATTCATCCCGTACATCATGGACTTAAATTTCTGTGTCATATTGTTTTGTTAATATAGACGACACAAAGTGCATGGGCCACATTTTCAATAGCTTGAAATTCTCATTCATTGAATTGCATGGGGAGAAAAAGAGCTCTTACTGGGTGAATTATTCCTTTAATCATGCTGTGCTCTTTTTGGGACTCAATTTTGGTGAAGCACATGCAGATTAGATGACATCACTTGCCAAATTGCTTTCAACAACCATCAGCCATTTTAGCACGTTGGGTTTTTCATTCACGCTTCTTCCATTCATCATCTGCGTTGTCAAAAGTGTGTCATAGTGCTAGACTGTATGCCTGCCTGTCTCTTTTTTAATTTCTCAAGCCATTGATGACAGAAGAAGCAATCAGAAGGACGGGAGACGTGACACGTGTCCCAAGGTCCACCTGACGTCTGCTTGGAAATGAGCCACCTCCACATGTGCCATGTTGACAACGGTAGCCTTTCATTTGTCAACCTCTATTTTTAGTACATCCAAGCCAGGCAGAAAGAATGACGTTTTTCAACAAAAGATGGAAAGTAATATGTTCTGAATAGACAGGAACTGGACGAGGGAGAAATAGGTCATGAAAAAAAGAAACGGACTGTTGTGTCAATCTAGGATTTTTGTTCTTTGACATTTTGGGCAGTTTTTCCTCTTTTAAATATCTAGCATTTTTAAAAAGTGAATAAATCAGGGAAGACTTGTTATTTACTTGCAGGATGCACCGGCGAGAGACGTTGTCATTCCAGAGAATTTGATTGGAAATCAGTTTGATATAAATAGGATCAGTCATCCATATTTAGGCAAAGAGAAATGCTGTGCTTGTTAAAAGTACATTACTTTTAAAATAGAAAAAAAAAAGCATACAACACCCATAGACTAAAAGCTAAAACTCCGAATTTGATTTCTTGAAGTGGTAAAGTGATGTTCTTCCCCTCCTATTCAAGAGTTGCATTGGGATAAAGCCCCAGAGCAGACACGTGTAGTGGCTGTCGTCACATGTACATCATCACGTGCCGCGTGTTTCCAAACAGTCCCGTGAGCATGGACAATAGATCAGGATTGTTTGAGCTTCACTCTGTTCTTTAAATTGACTGTAAATGCAGTGTTTTCCCATTTTTTTAAAGGCCCTTTATATAGAAGTTATTGTGTCAGATAATCAGAGCATTACAGAATCTGTGTAATATGGATACGTTTGAGACTGTAGAGTCAGGGGACGGCATCACGTACAAAAATAGCACAAATCAGCAGATGTTGCCCAATTCATTTGATAAAGACTAAGCAGTCCATCATTACTAAAAACAATTGTGCTTCTTAATTTTTTGTGGAAAGTATTACGCTTTTTGCAAGGTTTCTTTAATGAATATAAAGTTTTAAAAGAGTATTTATAGATATAAAGTGGAATATACAAATAACTTCTCACTTGCACAGCGGATGTTTTTAGGTTCCTAGTGAATGCAGAGTTGATGAATGATTAAATTGCCCTTTCCAGCATTTACTCAATGTATTTAGCCTTAAGAGGGCGGCCATCTGCTGTCCAGAACCTCATCTGGAGAGGGATATAGAGGGAAACATTGGCTGGTTTCTACTGGATGGCACCAGCACTAATGAAGATGGCTGCTGTTCTCTTCTCTCTTCACAGAAATTGAGTTTAACGTGTGGTGCCTCTGATTGGCAGCAGTAGTAGTGTCTACTCATCCTGTCATAAAACCCTGTGTACTCTTTATGTTTTGTTTTGGTCCATAAAAAGGCAGAACACTTAAGTAACCTGTTTTATTGTCACTGTGTGTCTCACCTATTGACAAATTTTGTCCCTGTTGTGTGCTGATGAGAGCTAATATGTGCACATAGATAAACACCTGTGTCTGTCTGTCTGTCTGTCTGTGTCTGTTTGTCTGTTTGTCTGTCTGTCTGTGTCTGTTTGTCTGTCTGTCTGTCTGTCTGTCTGTGTCTGTCTGTTTGTTTGTCTGTCTGTCTGTGTCTGTTTGTCTGTCTGTCTGTCTGTCAGTCTGTGTCTGTCTGTTTGTCTGTCTGTCTGTTTGTTTGACTGTGTCTGTCTGTGTGTCTGTTTGTTTGTTTGTTTGTCTGTCTGATTGTTTGTCTGTCTGTGTCTGTTTGTCTGTGTCTGTTTGTTTGTCTGTCTTTGTCTTTGTGTCTGTGTCTGTCTGTCTCTGTGTCTGTCTGTGTGTCTGTTTGTTTGTCTGTCTGTCTGTCTGTCTGTCTGTTTGTCTGTCTGTCTGTGTCTGTTTGTCTGTCAGTCTGTCTGTGTGTCTGTTTGTTTGTCTGTGTCTGTCTGTTTGTCTGTGTCTGTCTGTCTGTTTGTCTGTCTGTGTCTGTCTGTCTGTTTGTCTGTCTGTGTCTGACTGTGTCTGTCTGTCTGTTTGTCAGTCTGTCTGTGTCTGTGTGTCTGTCTGTCTGTTTATCTGCCTGTGTCTGTTTGTTTGTCTGTCTGTCTGTGTCTGTCTGACTGTGTCTGCCTGTCTGTTTGACTGTCTGTCTCTGTCTGTTTGTTTGTCTGTCTGTCTGTGTCGGTTTGTCTGTCTGTCTGTCAGTCTGTCTGTGTCTGTGTCTGTCTGTCTGTCTCTGTCTGTTCGTCTGTCTGTGTCTGTTTGTCTATCTTTCTCTGTCTGTGTCTGTCTGTCTGTGTCTGTTTGTTTGTCTGTCTATCTGTGTCTGTTTGTTTGTCTGCCTCTCTGTCAGTTTGTGTGTCTGTTTGTCTGTCTGTCTGTTTGTTTGTCTGTCTGTCTGTCTTTCTGACTTTCAGTCTGTCTGTCTGTTTGTCTTTCTGACTTTCTGTCTGTCTGTCTGCTTGTGTCTGTTTGTGTGAGTGTGTTTGTCGGTCTGTGTTTGTTTGTCTGTTTGTCTGTCTGCTTGTGTCTGTTTGTGTTTTGTCTGTCTGTGTTTGTTTGTCTGTCGGTCTGTCTGTCTGTCTGTGTCTGTTTGTCTGTCTGTCTGTCTGTCTGTCTGTTTGTCTGTCAGTGTTTGTTTGTTTGTCTGTCTGTTTGTCTGTGTTTGTTTGTTTGTCTGTATTTGTCTGTCTGTGTTTGTCTGTCTGTGTTTGTCTGTCTGTCTGTCTGTTTGTCTGTCTGTTTGTCTGTCTGTCTTTCTGTCTGTCTCTCTGTGTCTGTCAGTCTGTCTGTCTGTGTGTGTCTGTTAAATGAGTTTAATCTAATAGTGTAATAATTAATCTTGTGTAGATCATTAGATTTAGACATTTGTAACTGGTTCCTGCATGAAGCCTTGAGTTTATTGCATAGATGTCAATCCTTTTAAAATGTTAGTGAAAATAGCATTTACGTCTTTTTGTCTCATACTTTAGATATTTTCATAGATTTCTGTTGACAGTTTTGACCATATTTCTTTAACTGTGCACTTTCTGCACTTCGTAATGGTCTATTTTTTTATCCTGGTGGAGCTGGCAACATTAGAACTTATTTAAAATGCATTAGGCCTGATGCCTGCATCGATGTTTCCACAGACAGTTGATTGCTCTGCAGTAGTCAGATCAATACAGTCGTAGGAACGGTCAAAGGCTCACTCAACTGTGTGCTTGTATGTGTGTGTTTGTCTGTGCTGTGGCTTCTTTAGAAATTTCCTAGCTGAGTGATTCAGTAAATGCATGATGGTCTTATTCATACTCTATTTAGATGAAACTCCATAGAATGAATGTGACTGAATGACATAGACATAACATGACATAACAGCAGCTAAATTATGCAGGTATAAACAGTAACACTAAAAGGACGCATTTTAATGCATTCACTTTATATACAGTATATAAGGCAATATGAATTTATTCCTTTACTATTTAAAATGTGAATTTATATTTTCATAATGCATTGTCCGAAACAGACTCTTTAAGCTTGAACAGTTTTAATTCATGATGCACATCAATTTTGTCAAATGTGGCTTGTTTTGCATATTTGGCTCTACATATGCAAAGCACGTACACTTTATGTCCTCCTAGAAATTTGAATGGGACATTATTAATTAACTTTTCTCCTTATTATTATTATTTATTATTTCCTACCGAAAAATATCTGATGCATGTACGAATGTGGAATGATAATTTATAAATGATATATATATATATATCACACCAAGGTGAAGACTTATTTAATAATTATTACTTACTGTAGCTAACATAACAGGATACACTAGATATATTTCTTGGCAACATCACTGCAAGATACTTGAGAAGGCATATATAGTCAGGTCTGTGCTGTTGGACTGTACGAAGCCTCAATAAGAGGCTTTGTGCAGTAAGCTCCATTACATTCCATAATTCAAGCCAGCCTCTTGAACTCCTTTGAAACAATAGCATTTGTAGGTTATCTGGGTGCATTTACCCCATTATCATCTGGCTGTGCTTTTCTAAGCCTTTCTGGCTCCAGCTGTTTTTTCAGGCCCACTGCCATTGTTCCAATACATATTTATAGCTTTACATTTATATTTAGTTTGTGCTTTAAAAGTTGCATTCTTAAGGCATAATACCCAAATAAGTTCATATGTTTTGTTTGAACCAAAAAGAAATGAAGTGTTAGCATGAGACAGTGATTCTCGACTATGGGGGAGACAGTTTGGGTTGCTAAAATTCTTCATGTTTATTTTATAGTACTGTTAACAGTGTATTACTTATGGTTTTTTTTACTATTGTGTTAGACAACTGGTTCTAAGTGGTTGAGAATCACTGGCATAAACAATTTTGATACAGTTCTACTAACAAAAGATGTTGGTGTAAATGAAGCTCCAAATCTAGTTTTGACAGTACAGCTTTTTTTATTTATTGAATTATTTATTTTAGAAATATAATTAATGTCCAGATAGGTGAGGAAAATGTTTAAGTAGTCATTAGCTTACCGCAAAGAGTCATTCAATATTTAAACACATTTCAAGATGTTGAGAATGTTAGTTTATCATTTTCAAAGGCAAAATGTAGTTCATTTGTGTTGTTTTCTTTTTTTTTTTAATCATAAGCCAAAGGCTCCCTGGTTGTTCTCTGGTTTGTTCATCACAAAAATAAGTCTAAAATCACATAAAATTTAACTTCTGCAGACTTTTTAATTGATATGTGAGACCTATAGACAGCTTTTATGGGACTTTGAGTTTGACAGCCACAGTCAACATAGAAAAAAAAGACCTAAATGCAGGTAAATACTAACACATTTTTGTGATTCCAGTTTGCCCAAGAGCTGTGTACCTTACGTTTTATGGCAGTTGAATTTATCAGTATGCAAATTGTACTTGCTGGAAAAATCGTACCAGATATATCCTCATTCATGTGTTTTATTAATTCTCCAATGCTCTGAATTTCTGGAGCATGCATCTCTGATCAGAGAAGCAGGAAATTGCTACTCAAACAGATCAGATCCATCAGGCAGATTTACCAAAGCACTGAAACCGCAGAAATCAGTTTGAACAGACTGTCCTATTCCACAGCCTGAGACCTTGATAGGCCTTATTGGACATAATGTTAACATCTCTTAAGTTCAGAAATGGTGTGTCATTCTGATTTAAATGCTGAACAGCATATTCCCTGATAGCTGGTGTCAGGGGAAATCATCCTTTTTATGTGTCTAGTGTAAATCATTTTAGAATGTCCTACAGGAATCTTATCACATTTTCTTGATATTTTGAAATTAAAGAGCTTGATGTGCTATTAAAAAAAGCACACAGACCTTCTCTTTTTGTCCAAAAAGACCATCTATTGAATTAAAAATAATGTAGCTTGTGGCATGTTGATTCTCAGCTATGACTCCTTTAATGTCTTTTTTAACCTACTAACCTATATTTGTTAACGATGACCTATTTTCTTAGAAAGGTCCATGTCTTTGATTTGTTATATCTTGCAATGATCTCACAATAGTATTACGAACAATATTACCTTGGGTCATCCCATCAGGCTTGCAAAAGGCTCAGGTGCGTGCAGAAGAGCCCTTTTCATCTTGCACCATTTGAAGGCCTCTTTGTTATAAATTTGTTTAAAATACAAAGGACGATGAAAAAATAGGTCAAGGAAAGACCTTTTCCTGGTGAATTGTTTATTTGACATCATTAGGGTTTGAGATGTTGACGTACTTTACCATTGTGTTTTTGTGAGACTCCATGTTTTTGTGAAGACCTCCATGGTGAGTTCAAGCTGGCTCTATGTCTTCAAACAAACAAGCAAGCCTTTATCTTTAAGTTTTTTTTTAACCTATTATAGTATATACAACAACACAACTAACTACTAACAAATATTCTTTGAAACACTGAAAATCTAGTTCTACGTTTCACACTACATTACCTTGGGTATGTTTGGGTTTGGGTATGTTGGGAATGTTCACATTTTTAATGTAGTGAATAGAATTTTTGGCAACCTATTTTATTTATTAAAGGTGCCATAGACTTTCACTAACTGAATTTACCTTGCATGGTTGAATAATAACAGTTCAGTACATGGACATAACATACTGTGAGTCTCAAACACCATCGTTTCCTACTTC
>JAUMHG010034600.1:0-12011 GCA_032359395.1 Enteromius anoplus
CTTGGTTATTTTAGCTGTGTGCTTAGGGTCATTGTCTTGTTGGAAGGTAAACCTTCGGCCCAGTCTGAGGTCCTGAGAAGGTTTTGGTCCAGTATATCCCTGTACTCGATTGCAACCAGTCGTCCTGTCCCAGCAGCTGAAAAACACCCCCACAGAATGATGCTGCCACCTCCATGCTTCACTGTCAGGACTATCTTGGAAAGGTGATGAGCAGTGCGTTGTTTTCTCCACACATGACGCTTAGAATAAAGGCCAAAAAGTTCTATCTTGATCTCATCATAATTTCTCACAATCTTGGAGTCCTTCAGGTGTTTTTTTAGCAAGCACCATGCAGGCTTTCATGTGTCTTGCACTGAGGAGAGGCTTCCGTCGGGCCACTCTGCCATAAAGCCCAGACTGGTGGATTGAAAAATGTAAAGGGGTCTGAATACTTTCCGTACCCACTATATGTATGTATGTATGTGTGAATATATATATATATGTGCGCGCGCACAATCAGACCTTCTCTGGACAAGACATTTCACAGCAGAACACAACAGAATAATATTGGTCTAATTGTTCTAGAGACATTACAGTTAAATCGGAACTACTGTCTGCAGACAATCGGAGACGCAAATATTGATTAGACTTATAAACAAATACACTCCACTCTGATGACTTCATTAAAGCTCATGTTCTCAAGGTTTCTCCTCAAGTAAGCTAATGAGCCGTAGACACCATACAGTACATACTTCCCTATCTATATTTCTGTCTCATATCTAAACCTTTTTAAAACAGGATAAACTTGAGAAGCAAAGTTGTGGTCTAGATCCAGAACAGGAACCAGAATGTTACTGTCCTCAAATGAAAGACTGAAATGCAACACAAAGCACAATGGTAAAGATATTGCACCAACTAGTGGTTGAGGTAATAATCACCTTCAGTACACTGGAAATAGACTGTGGTCTGGCTCTCAGTTTATGGCCCAACTTTAAATAATGAAACTCAAACCAGAGCATGTTCATGTGGTCTCAAGACACAAGACCGAGACCACAAGGTCAAGACTTGTAGTTTTACAAACCCGTAAGATAAAAATCCTATCATAAAGGATGAAAATAAATAGAGGAGTGTTCATTTGTGACTGTATAAACTGCAGTGAAAAGCTCACAGTGACAAAACCAGCAAATGCATCACAGTCTGGTAGGCATTAACAAGTGTAAAGCCGTTGTAGTAATCATATAAATAGTGGACTTGATGTTTGAGCCTGAGGGACTTGCTCTTTTGGATCCAACTACAATACGGTACAATCCAGCACAGCCTGGCGCAGCTGACCCAGATTCAACAGAGACGTTTTTCTCACAGCATTTTTAATACCAGGAACTACAGCCTTGATGACCAGTTTTTAATTGTTCCGATCCAACAGAGATTGATCTGTGTTTTCACTTAGAACGTCCTATCGTTATTGCAGAGAGTATGAGTTTGGATTAATATTGAAAATATTCAATACTAAAGAGATACTGTACTTAAAGGAATAGTTCACCCATTAAGGTCTCTGGACTCAACACTCTGTCAAACACAAAAGAAGATATTCATTAGAAAGTTTGTAACCAATGACGCCCATAGTATGTTTTTCCTACTATGGTAATCCAAAACAGCCTGGAGCTCTTCCTTTGTGTTCAGCAGAAATTCATACAGATTAGGGAAATCCTCGAGGGTGAGTAAATGATGACAGAACTTTCATTTTTGGGTGAACTATTCCTTTAAGACCGAAAACGTAAAGCTATACTAGGCTTTGAAGCCTAGAAACCATTACGCAGCAGATCAACCTAGACGTTTATGAAAGCTTTCATGAGAGATCAGCTCATGCTATAATCCAACACTACTCAACTTTTCCTCTCGATGAGTCAGCTGACAACTAGGGACGGGCTCTAAAACCAATATTGTGGAAGACTTGAGTAGATTTACCAGCGTCCTGAAACCAACAGAGTCCAGAGACATTAATGGCTTCATTTTACAAGAGAAAATTAAGGGGGGAAATAATAAACTGGGCAACAACACCAATTCCCTCAGCTACCGAATAATATCATTCGTTTAGAGGAAAAGAAATGCTGAGATGGGTGTAGCTCCGTACTTGTATATGAGTTGTGCATTATTTACTGGAATAATGTGATATGGTGAGAGGGAATGTAATTAATAAGCCTTAAAATATCAAAATGTCATTAAAAGTCATGTGCTCATTAGTAAAAGACATTTCTTGAGGGGCTCTGCAAATCGAAATCCAATTCTAGCTTCACTTCAAGGATCTTAAAGCCCGTAGATGTGACCTTACTGAACGTTTAAGCAGCTGTCTTGTTTGATGGAATATATAGAATATAGACTAGTATTATATTACGCCGCTCTCTGAGGTCATGCACAGTGGAAAACTATTTAGCTCTGTTCCAAAATCAAGTATACTGCCTACCTGGACAGCGTTTAAAGCATCACAGGCAAACTGAACACTTATCGTTACGCTGTTTTTTTAAGAAGCCAAATGCTAAGGCAGCATTGTATGGAACCTTTTCTTGCAATCCCAGAATGCAATGTGCCAAAAATGCTGCTCATTCAGTGTAAAGCCAGTGTTGCTATTGTCAACTAAGTGAAAACAATTGGAGACTATTTTCAGTAATTAAAATAAAGCTTAAAAATTTGTAAAAAAAAATTTATAAAATTAAACTATTGTATATAGTAACATTTAAATAACAGCAAAAAGTAATGAAAATTACAAAGGCACATAACATGACTTAACTAAAAAAGTTCAAATTAAAAGTATAAAATGTCACAAAAATAAAATAAATGCTTACATTTTAACATCGGTAAATATACATTTACAGGACGAAATAATAGGAAAGTACCATTAAAAATATGAACAAGTATTCACATCTGGATGTTCTAAATCTGTATGACATCATGGCACCACGACATCATGATATACCAGTCTGGTGATGTCATCCTAATACAGCCTGTGGCTTTTAAAACACCAAATAACCAGCCACAAAATGCGTGGCACATGTTAAGATCATGGGATTTTTGCCTGAAAGCAAATCCGACTCGCAGACGAAAACCAAAGTGCAGCCAGCCGCGTAAACATCATCCGCCTCAACGCTCATTAGTGTGGATTTAGTTAAGCACAGCGATGCCTGCGTGTTACATTTCAGCTAAGAGACATCCCAAAAACAATATAATTGTCTTCAAGCTGTGCTAACCTGAAATACACACTGCAAATAATTGCATTGTTAACCAACTTACCCACTGCTGGAGAAACGGATCACCGGGAAACTTTGCGGGTCCAACATAGACGTTAAGCCTCCAACCTTGATTTAAGTAGGATAATTATAACATTGCAGTGATTCAGAGTAGAGTCACCGTCTCTTCTCCATGCTCTGAATCAAAAGGAACTGGTCGCTCCAGTTAAATATTCACCCATCATCTTCACTAAAATACATATTCTCTTTACTAGTAAATGGACCAGCTGACATATATCCCGGTTGGATGGATATTTTTACCTAAAGCCTGAGCCGAGGTATAGACCATTAGCAGTGGATATGGATCCTACAGTACCTGTTCAGAGCTCTTAGGCCACGTTCGGTTCGGATTTAAATGGATCATGATGGTTATTTCAGATCATTATGTAAAGGAACAGCCTGTCTACAGCAGAATGTCGAAGTCTTTAAAGTGCATTGGATATAACTCGTTAAGCGGTCACAATTTAAATGGTAGAGTCTGAAATGTTTTTCATGCCCTCTTCCTCACACTCTCACACACACAGTGTTTCTCAGGGAAGTTCTGTTAAAGTGAAGGGTACAGCATGATCCTGTCAGATGGCACAAACTTACACTTTACAGTCATTCTGACCGAGGATGAAATTTAAATTTGAATGTTAAATTACTTTTTCTCATTGCTATTTTACATTACACCATCAACCAGCTTCATTCATTAATTCATTTGTTCATTCAACCTGCTAAAAAAACAGCTTAGATGACCCGTTTCAGCCAGTTTACCAGGTAATCTATCACTGACTGCTTCCCAAGGCAGAGCTTTGTTTTTGCTGATTGTTTATTATGGCAGAACTAGTTAAGATGGCCTGAAACATTAACCAGTCTGGGCCGGAAACAGAGCAGCACTAGCAATCTACAACCAGTTTAAACTAAATCATATCTCATAATTTAAACTTTTTATATGACCTATTATCTCATATTTACATATTATATAATTTAAACGCCGCAAATATGACTTACTCATTATGTCATGAATGTGACATTATTATATTTCATAATTTAAACTTTGTATCTCACAATTATGACGTAATACATGGATTTCTACTTTTATTGCATTCTTATGTTTTATGTATGTAGTAACTTTTTTATATCAGTTTTGACTTCATATATTATGATTACATATTTATGACGCAGTATCTCATCTCATCTCTCTATCTCTCAGTTTGGACTTTTTTCATAACTATGACTTTTTATTTATTTTATTATCATCATTATTATTGTTGTTAAGATGACACTGTTGATCATGACGGTCATTAAGCAACTTGTACAACACAATAAGACATCCCTACCTGGACATCATCTTCCTCATCATCATCATTTTTGATTACCTGTATGTGATGTTGTTGTTGATGACGATGATGAAGGTGGTTAAAGTGGCGTGTCATCCATCAGTGTGAGGTGTTTTATATGGAGGGCGAGTCTCTCTGCAGACAGGCTCAACTTTCAGCTGCATTAAAGGCAGAACTGCAGCCGCTCTTTATCAGGCTTTACTGGACTGAATCTATTCTGAGCATGATAGAGTGATCCATCCACACACACAAACACACACACACACACACACACACACGCTGACTGACCATCGCGTCTCTGTTTCGCATCAGCCGGCTTGCATTTGCTCAGCTAATGCTCTTTAACTCTGCTTATTCAATTAAGACCACAGCCATAATTACAGTGACGTCTCCCGAACAAAATCAACAGCACCAGAACAAATATGCGACCTCGACACGTGCTTTTTGTGGCGGGAAAGTATACACAAAGAGAAAAATAGAATATCGAACTGTGCACTTGAAGCACAGACGGTTTGTAGCAAACATGATGGTGCGGTGATGAAAGTGTGAAATGATTGTGAAACAGAATAGCGAGAAAGAAAGGGTGTGTCACGCTGCATGAATCAGTGCTGAAGAGTGAGCGCGCCCTCTTCTGGCCGTTCTCTGAAACTGCGCGCGCACCAATATTTAACTTTTATTTGTCATACTTCGCAATGACAGAGATGATGTTTAATATTCAATCACAGCTGTGCAAGTCACTAGTAAAATAATTGAAGTAAATAAAAACGCAGTAAATAAGCTTAATTTTATTATTTCTTACATTTCTAATGAAATCATACTAAAATCCTGGTGTTTTCTGAAATGACTACTGATTCTTGATTATGCTGTTATTACTAATTATGCATCAGAAAATGCATAATTCTCATGCACAGCAGTAAACATGCAAAGCACATGGAAAAAAACAGCAGCTCTTCCTTTCTTGCTTTATTCATTTATATTTATATTTTGTTATGTTTTATTTTATTTTACTTTTTTATGTTACATTTTTACAATGTATTTTTATGGCTACTTCTTTGTAAGTACGATTTCTTCAATTTGTAATTATTTGCTCGCCAAACCATCCTAAAATTCTTGTCAATATATATTCCAAAATATTTTAGAAACGTTATTGACTCAAAGGTAAATGACCCAAATGAATTCAACATCTACAGTCAATGCTTCCTTAAAGGGATAGTTCACCCAAAAATCAACTTTCCGTCATAATTTACTTATGCTTATGTCATTCTAAATCTGTATGACTTGCTTTGCTCTCTGAAGCTCAAAAGCAGAAGTCCAGAGCTCTGAAAAGCCCAAAAAGTGTGATAAAATTATAATATATGCTCTATATTTTTTAGCTTTGTGATAAAGACAAAAACATTCTAATAATAATTTCAGAATGGATGCACTACTGAATATAAAATAACTATTTACTCACAGATGCTGACGCAGGGTCACTGACAATACACAGGCCAGAATATAGAATAAACAAAGCAGTAGCTCACATAAACCTCTCTCTCTCAGGCCTGAAAACATGAAGACCTTCCTGTCCTGGACTCCTGTTTCTCCAGTGCTGGATTAATGCATTGGTCACACACTCGTGCTCATAGCGGATGTCCAGAGGAGACCCTGTAAGGCCCTATTTAAAAGGCTTCTGTAACACACGCAGCTGAAGCAGAGCTTTAGGACTTTCCTTGCCCAGTCTCAAGGCTGTGGATCAGATTCCAACACCCTCTTTGCATCGACACTGGAAGGAAGTCATTGGATCAGATGAATCTGTACCGGAAGAACAGCACCATCAGCAGGCTCACAAGCTCTTGGAGGAGACTAGTGTGCTGTAATATTCATGTGCAGCTGTGAACATACAGCACACGAGGAGAGTTAAATTACAGTAATACTTACACAGAGAATGCACAAATCTTGATACTTTGAAATCTGATTATTGACAATTTTTATCACATCTCATGCTAATTAAGTTCTACTGTTAGATAATTTAACAAGAATAGCATTTTATTATCATATTACCATACTACTTTGATTTCCCCTTGTTTTGCTGTGACAAATCCAAACCAATATTCAACTATGTTTACTGATTCTTGCCCTTTATTTGAACTTGACAAGGACAGATGTGTGATACTCATGCACAGCAACAAAAAAAAAAAAAAAAAAAAAACAGAAAACAAGCACTAACCTGCTTTATTTCTTAACAACTAGCTAGCTAAATAATTAAACAGCTAGCTTTATTTCTCAACTAATTCATTAACTTCAATTCCTAGTCAACTAGCTATCTAAACTGGTGTGTGTTTCCCAAAAGCATCATTAGCTATGATTGTTAGTTCCACTGAGCTCTACTGGTAACAACAGAACGTGCAACCATAGCTGCTTTTGGGAAACACACCCTGCTTAATTTCTAAACTATATAACTACTCTGTTTTTTAACTAACTAACAACTTGCTAAGTAGATGTTTTTTTTAACAAACTGATCTTTACTAAAAACTGGCTTCATTTCCTAAACCAATTTATGTTCTTTCCTAACTAACTACTAGCTAGCTTTATTTCTTAACTAACCGCTCTGGTTTTCAACCTAACTTCACTAACTAACTACATTTCTCAACTAACTGGTGGTGCGTATCTCAAAAGCAACTATGGTCAACAGAGTTCAGAGGAACTTGCGGCCAACATTGGCTTACGATACTTTTGGGAAATGCTAACCAACCAACCAACATGCTTTATTTCTTAACCAGCTAACTAACTAGCTGTCTTCTGCTTCTCTTTTCCTGACGAGTTTTTCACTCCAGCAGGGCCAGCTGTGTTTCATTGTGTTCGGAAGGAGGAGGGTGAGGGACTCCAGTCATCCTAACAAACACCGTTTAAGGTCAAAAAACACATGCAAGCATTTCACGGGTCACCACAACACTGCATGTCTTCCTGAAAGCATTACCGTTTGAAAACAAAAGACATAAACTGTATGGTAAATAAAAACTGATTCATGGTGAATCTAGTTTGTTTGGTAAATCAACTATTGAAGGTTTAAGACGCTGACTAATAATTGTTATTCAGTCATAGTAAATTGACGCTACTGTAGTAAAAATTATTAATGTCCAGCTATGACATATTAGACATGCATCACTGTCTTATAGTGAATTGAGAAGAGCCAGTTAGGTTAGAAATGACTCACTCTCTCTCTCTTTCTCTGTTGTGTTCTGCATCTGTTGTCCCTCCCACTCCTCATCTCTTCATCAGTCTCTCATCCTCTCCGGACTCATCTAAGGACTCAGACTCTTCTAAACACTCCAGACTCTCTCTTCTAGCAACTAGCAAACCCGGCAGGTAAGAGCTTTACTATTATTCTCCATAAACTAATGTTTTAACATTAACTAATAAGGATGCCTGTGTCTTGACCCTTTATCCAGGTTACGTAACATAATTCATCCATAATTCTATGCATATATTTGCATGATTTATGAAAACCTGCAAGCGGCCGTTTGATTGCACTTTAAAAACAAAGGGCAATGACTAATGATTTTTTATGAAGTTAAAATGTGTCTTAAACAGAATGAATTGAAACTGTAAAAACACAAAGACATTTCAAAAGTGATAAGCAAATGCAATAAAGCCTGAAGTAATTTGTGCATGTTTTAAAGTCTGCATGCATTGATACTGTCAGGATGCCACTGGGAGGAGGAAACAAGTGTGGCTGCTGTAAGAAGACGGTGTACTTCGCAGAGGAGGTTCAGTGTGAAGGACAAAGCTTCCACAAGTCCTGCTTTCTGTGCAGTAAGTCACACACACACACACACACACACACACACAAAGCTGACCCGAGACCTGCTGTAACCCTTTTTGTTACTCATGCTCTGTATTCACATCACAATATGTGAACTAATGTGAGAGATGGGAGCAGATGTTCAAGCTCAAGCGGAGAAATCTATTAGAGACAGACACATCTCGATACACACATGTTCACCTGACACCTGTGATGCTCTCACGGAGTGTTTTAAGCAGAAAGGATGTGCATGTGAGCATGAGATTCTCTGTGTGGAAACGGGTAATGAGGGTTAGTCCTGCTGAGAGAGGGTGTTCACCGGAAAATGGAAAATTATTCATGCAGATGTTCATATATAGCATGGAAAATATAATATATTGTTTTTGGACAAAACTGTCAGCGGTGTGTGTGATAGCATGATGCCAGCCCAGAGGAAATTCTGATTTTGTTATACAGTTTGTTCTTCTTTGAAAAAAAAAAAAAAAATATATATATATATATATATATATATAAGTATTTTATTACATTTTTATTTAAGTGCTTGCTTAACTGTACCAATATATTTCTAGTATTATAATTTTAATTATTATTTGTAATTGGACATTTTTATAGGCTATTTCTTTTTTTTTTTTTTGTCTGAAAGTTCAATCATTTCTGTTAATTTTTCTCCTAAATATACATATTTAATATTTTATTTATTTTAGTTTTAGTTAGTTTAATACATAGTGAAAAAAAAAAAATCTGTATCTTTTATTTATTTTTTTCTAAATAACATTTATTTATTTGGTGATTTTAGTTTTACTTAACTATAATAACCCTGATTTGTACAAATAGATAATTAATAGTCATTTATGCTAATAAAATAATTACTTTTTTTTATTATTGAGATTTTTATTAATATTTAGTTTTACTTTCATATTTTAGAGAAAGTTTTAGTATTTTTGTTGTGTTCTCATTTTTGCTTTTCTTATATACATTTATTTTTATTTAGTTTTTAATACATTTTGAGTTCAGTTTTAGTTCTAGTTACTGTAGTAAATCAAGTAATAACCGTTGGATCATTAGCAGTAGTTTGTGCTTCTGAACTAATGGCAGAAGTCCTCGGAGTAAGCTGGTATGATGATGTTGGAAACAAGACTAAGCAGAAAGTAAATCATTCCTGTTTAACAGCATGTCCATTTTAGGTGTTGTACAAACGAACATCTCAGTAGATTCATCTGCCTTTTATGGCATCGGACTGCAGATCTGGGGAACAAATGGATGTTTATGTATAAACGGCATTCGCAGACACAGTATTGATGATGCACCATATGCATATGTCACCAAACTTTAGGGAGAGTGTATATGTTAAGTTGTGTTTTAACACCTCAGTTTTTTTCCAGATGCTTCTCCAGGGAAAACGTACTCCATTAAAGTTTCAGACGAGATCCCAACAGTGTCTCAAACTTTGTTCAGATTAGCAGAGACACAAATGTTTGCATCAAAATTCGAAAATCTCAACAAAACATTTTATATTTATATATTTAATTTATACATAATAAATATACATAGTACATACACATATATTATGCACACAAAAACTTTTATTTTCTATGCAATTAATCATGATTAATTGCATCCCAGCGCTATTTATTTCATATAAGGAAATTTAATATGTTATCTACATAATTACATTTGTGCATTGGAATGACCTCTTATGCATAAAAATGAAGATTTCAGAGAAAAGAAGAAGTCTGTGATGTAGGAAAAAACAAGCATTCATTTTGCTCTAAAGTGCAACTTTACAAAGCAAACTGTCTAATGCATAACGGTGTATTAATTATGCTTCTACATTGACTGAAGTGGTGTGCAGAAAGAATCTGGACAGCACTACAGTAGCTGTGCATCAGGATGAGATCTACTGCAAGTCCTGCTACGGCAAGAAATATGGCCCAAAAGGCTACGGCTTCGGTGGAGGAGCGGGAACCCTGAGCATGGACACGGGTGAAGCTCTGGGAATCAAACCGGACGGGTTAGTACGATGTTTTTTTATTTGCATTGTGTCTTTACCAATGTGTGTGAAAGTAACCGGTTTGCTTTTATCGCACAGACAAACATCTCATCGGCCAACCAATAACCCCAACCCGTCAAAGTTTGCTCAGAAGCTCGGTGGTTCAGACGTTTGCCCTCGCTGTGGAAGCGCCGTGTACGCTGCAGAGAAGGTGGTTGGAGGAGGAAGCGTGAGTTAGTTTTTCTTGACTAAACTTGTGGAGATACTTTCACTTTGCCCTGGGATTAAGATCTTGGCTAACCCAACTATGTATTCATTTAACATGATCGTTCTGGCTCGGTTGCCAAAATAGTCTCATTATTGACTACTACAAACAATGCAATGCAAACATAATAACACCATGTCCTCACCTGCCCTCACACGAAAGCCAAGAAATGCTGCAAAACTAACAAATCACTGCCAATCCCGACCTATCTGAGGTTTTATCTACCGTTAAATGACTGACAAATGACAATACGGGGCATCACTTTTCATCTCTTTTAGTCTTGGCACAAGAGCTGCTTCAGATGCGCAAAGTGTGGAAAGAGTCTGGAATCCACAACTCTAGCAGATAAAGACGGAGAGATTTACTGTAAAGGTACAGTATCAAATATCATGCATACAGGTGTGTGTGTTTGTTTATTAAGATATAATATTAAGATATTCAGGATTTGTTCAGAAATAGACATAAATATACACAATAAAGAATATTCAGAATAACTTTTATTTACCTGATATTATTATATATTGTTTTATATCTCATTTTACAATATTACTGTATATATGCTATTTATAATATCTATATACTGTAATTAATATTTCTATTTAACATTTTATATAAACATTTCTATAATAGCAGAATATTCACATATTCATAATATAGATCATGTATGTCCAATAACATTGTTTTAATATTTATAATTAATATGTAAAATATTTATACTATAAAAATTTCTATATTAACAGACCATTTAAACTTATGTTGACGTCTTATAATATATAACATATAATATATATATATATATAATTTATATTCATAACAACATTTTAATATTACTCAATCGTAATATTATATTTAATATTTATGTTTTATAGCATTTTTCATTCTAACATAATATTTTAATTTCAGCTGATAAATGTAATTTATTTCATCAGTATTTATATTTATTATAGCACTATTTATGTTTTATTTATAATTAATATTATGCTTATTATTATACATTTAAATGTAATATCTAAAATGATAATTTAAAACTATTATACATATTTACAATATATATATATATATATTATTGTATATAATAACATTATTTGTAATTTTTTTAAAATACTAACAATAACATTATTTTATCATTTATACTTATTTCTATGTCTATAGGGTGCTATGCTAAGAACTTCGGACCGAAAGGCTTTGGCTTTGGTCAGGGAGCTGGTGCTCTGGCTCACGCTCAGTAAAAATGAACCCAGAAGGACAGACTGGTCACTTTCATGAGAAACATGTCTGATAGATGTTATACACACATATATTGCTACACTTAATGGCAATATTGCACTGGTCTGATGGACTTGGTTGAACAAAAATAAACAATATTTTGTTGCTTAAGCTTATGTATTCAGTC
>JAUMHG010034601.1:0-12006 GCA_032359395.1 Enteromius anoplus
TGTGAAATCACGCACCTGATGGCATTTACCGCTGATTACATGACCGGCTTTACTGACAAAACGTGCAAACATATCGGCCGATCTGGATCGGTGCATCCCTACTTTCAAGTACGTTCAGAACATTAGAAACGCTAGTTTGTGCTCCAGTCCTCTGAATCGGTTCGCCGAAACTCATCC
Organism: Enteromius anoplus; assembly: GCA_032359395.1. NCBI lineage: Eukaryota > Metazoa > Chordata > Actinopteri > Cypriniformes > Cyprinidae > Enteromius > Enteromius anoplus. Next base: position 178 of record JAUMHG010034601.1, read on the forward strand.
AGTGAGAAACGTTACACGGTGCAAAAATAAGTGCGATTAGAATGCGTAAAAAAAAAAGTAACGCGTTATTTTTTTGAAATTAATTAATCTAAATTAACACGTTAAAGTCCCGGCCCTAATTATTATTTATAAAATGTAAAATATATTATGTATTATAAATTACAATTTAGCGCTGAAAATGCTAGTGCTTATTTATATATATTTTTTCTTATGAAATGTTTTTTTGTAAAACTACAAGAATCGTTGAGTAACCAAAGGATCACAACCGGCACATGGAATTGTTACACATTTAGTCTGAGCTTAACTGCATTTGATTCTAAATGCTGCTTTTGATAAACTGTGGTTCTATTTTGCACATGTCAGCACATTTGAGGGGAAGGCTTAGTGAAACAAGAATAAGTTACAGACAGCAGTTCATTATTTAGGCCAAAGTCAAACCAAATAAGGCTCTGGAACACTTTGGGTTGCTCCAAATGCAAACAAGTGGAGACAGGTGTGAAGAGGCATGAAGGGGGAAAAAAACACTACCTGATAAAAATCATGTTGCCATATAAAAACAGATCATAACTTTTAATGTCTCCCTGCCTTGCATGAGAAAGCAGAAGAAATTGAGGTAGGTGAGACTCCTGCTGTGGGCAGGTACATTGCCAATACTCCAAGCTCGCTTTACCATTATTTCTATGAGGCATATAAAAGTTCTTTATCACTTTGTCATGCTGGCAACATGCATGCCAAGCTCACTCCTGTACCTTCATCACATATGAGAGCCTGCTTTGTTTCTCGCGTCACCTCGCTTTGCACCGTATCTGCGGTTCTAAGCTCGCCAGGGGTCTGGGTTTGTGGTGTTATACAAGACAATGCTTTGTGTACACCATAACGCCTCCTCCCGTTCGACTCAAGGTGAAAATAACAGAACAAGCAGTCAGCCCATTATTATAATATCAGTTTACATATCCAGGGCACCAAACAGCGAGGGCCATTTCATCAAGCTAATTGCCTGTGTGTAAGAGGGAGCAAACTTTTTCTCTGTCTCTCAGTTATGAAGCCTTTTTTCTTAATCACAAATAGAGCCCTTGTATCCCAGAGGGACTTGCATTCTAATTTACAATTGAACCACAGAGCAAAGCTATCAATCTTTCCCAGACAGTTTTTCGTCTCCCCCATCTTAGTTTTTTCTTTTCTTCCCCACTATATAACTGTGTTGAAAGCGTTAATGGATCAAGAAACAGGACGGCATAGCTGAGTTTTTCCACAAAGCCACACTCAGCAATGCCGTGTTTGACAGAGGCAAACCACAAGAGTCAAGGCCTTGGCACTGTTAGCTATGAGCAAAGGCCAAACACTCTGGCCTTCATAAGCTCCTGGCAGCAAAAAGCCCTCGAGTGAAGGACCTCTGGAGCTTAAGAGATCATTCTCTGAACTTACATGTCATCCAGACTAACATTTTCTCCAGATAGGGCAAGCGGTGGTAGTTAGCAACTGTGAGTCTATGTTTAAGTTTAATTTATTCAGCGTTGACTTCTGCACCGCAAGCAAAAAAAAAAAAAAAAAGGTCACTTGTAGCCTTTCTAAGCCTTGGACTTGACTGGCCCATCTCTCAATCGCTGACGCTCTTATCAAACCCCGGGAGAGAGTGAAAAGAAGGATTGGCCTGATCCCACATTCCTCCATGCCAAGTGTCACCCACTCAGAGACACACCCTGTCCCTCCCCCTTCCCTGTAATGATGAGTCTTGTCGTTAATGAGTTAATGCGAAAACTCTCAATGTCATCGGCAAAGATAAGAAGGAAGAAAGCCGTGCATTGTACGCATAATGACAGACTCCCCGACTGCCCCCAAGATGTCACGGGTCAGCCATGTTAAGAATGTGTGCGCCCAATCATCTACTGATCCTTATCTGGCTGGCCTGCAGCTAACCAAGACATGGGCCCGATCAGGGGCGCTGATGAATGAACAATGGGGCCCGTGGATTGTTCTGCCATCCACATGACAGCTTCTATACCAACACATGATGACATAACCAATCAATATATCAATTATCCAACAACTTATTGGGCCAGATGCATGAAAACACACATTATGAGACATATTTGGTGCTAGGGTTGTGGGAACTACATCTAGGGCTTGAAAAGAAAAGGGAAAGGAGGAGCGTGACCTTACAGTGAACTGTATGAACTGTTGTTACCATTATTCCCCGCCTTCATCAGATCACTGTTGCTGTTTGTATTTGACCGCTGGCGCACAGCTTCTGAAAATATTGTTATGGTTGAATGCGCCTTGCAATAAAATCTATTATAATAAACAAAAATGTTCATGATTTTGAATGATGCAGCTATTACAAATAGCACTTTTAATGAATAAGTTTGCGTTTTAATTTAAGAAAAAGAATTAGACAGCTTAGACACATACATTGTATTAATATAATAATTCATGCGAATAAGACATTATGTGGAAATACCTTACTGGAATTCTTCTGAATAAACCGCCAGTCTTTCGTTTTAGACAAAGAATAACATTTTATATATTATTCAGAATATTAAAATACATGTGATAAGACGTTGAAAATGCGCTGCATGCATATGACCCAAAATAAAAATATTAAAAATAAATTCAACCTTAAAGCCTGCTGTTCAAATTAAAAAAATCCAGAAAGATGAAGAGAGAAAAAAAAAATATTGTATTGACAGTATTGCCTGTATTGACAGTTTACATTACAAAATTCTATGTCACCCGATAGAAATGCACTTGTATGATGTCACTACTTAGGGGCGAAGCAATGTGTCATGGGTGAGACAACAAATTCTGTTTATGTGCATCTTAACATAATGACTAAACCGTGAATATTTCACATTTTACTATAAAGGGAGTTTGACTAAATTATGTTCTGCTTATGGTGACAAATTATAGCTTTGCATGGCATAAAGCACACAACCTGAAAAGGTTAAGGGGATGAATTCCAGCTGTCAGTGACATCATAAAACCTGACAAATTGTATTATAACAGTCAGTGAAATCCACACCACGAGGCGTTCTTTTTCCTGCGCTCCCCAGCGCAGTCTTGTCTCAGATTCAGGTCTCTGGCTCAGCCTGCCAGCTTGGACAATAGGTGCCCTGCCAAGTCCAGTGGCATTTTGTCTGGTTCTACATTATCTGAAATCAAACGCTCTATTCTGCTCCCACCACTACACATGGAACAATCAGCGCTGATGTGGGAATGCCTGTAATTCACACAATAGGACGTTGACATTTATACCCAGCAGAGGGGGGGGGAACGGAATTATAAAAGACTGGAGTCCATTTGTGCATGGCACACAAGACAGAGGGGTGGAGAAGATAATGACACTTTAATACAGGGCTGTTAGTAAAGGTAGCTCGTCATAATGGGAGGTGGAGAGTCATTCACAACGGACACCTGTTTGCCAAGCAACAAATACAAGAGTAGACGTTGTGGGGCTTATAGATTACATGCAAGCTTTCGCACATTTTCGACGTGGTAAATTAAGTTGAATGGATTGATCGTTCATTTTCTACTCGCTATAGATAATTGTAGCTTAATGTATGTGCTTGATGTGTTTCTTGTACAGAAAAAAGCAGATGGATTCTATTGCTTAGCTGCTGCATATGTTCTGCTTCTTGCCATTTAAAAATAGAGATAAAAATACTTGATAAATGCAATTCTCTGCAATGATAAAGCATACTGACACCATTCGCGATTGTTGTTGCCTGCTATCCGAGACCCTAAGGAAGATCACTTCTGTCTTTTATAAATCCTATAACACAAGATTAGGCCCTTTTGACCTCACAGAAGAGATAATGACATTAGCTAATGTCCTGGCGATACTGAGGGAGAGAAACACAACCTCAAGTGCAATAAACACAGGCATGTTATGTTAAACTGCAACATTCAGAGATGACATAATATGCAGTGTGGTAATGGCTGAATAAAATGTACAGTATGATTTCCTTTTTTAAAGAAGTTAGAAATGTCACCTAGTGTACATTTGAAACACAATTTGCTCATACTACTCTGATCAGTGACTGTAAAAATTCGCAGTAGTGCTAAAAATAAAAGAGCACAACTGCTATGCTATACTTTATACCTCTGGCTCAGTATTTTGTATGTAAGGGAGTTTCCTGTAATCTGCAGGACACTCCAGGTCAGCGTGTACAGATTGGTCCTTGTCAGTAAGAGATGACAGGCTCTTTGTTGGGAGTTTTCCTTGGTTGGCAGTGTGGAGTTGGGTTAATTCAGTTGACCCACGTTTGTTTTCTTTCAGGCTAATGTTCCTAAGAGCTTCAAGCTCCCATCCTGCGATAGCTCTGCAATGCTTTGTGCCTGCAGCCTCAGTGGTGTAAGATTTTACCCCCTTGAAATTGATGGAAACCCAACACTAAAACAAGACAAGCCTATCAAGATTGTAGTGTCTGTCTTGCTTTGCTGACTTTCCAGAAAACTCTTGGTCTTGTGCCAACACATGGGAGCATTGTTCTGTTGCGAATGAGGGTGCAACACTTGAATAAGAGAGTGTTTTAAGTTAATATCTGTATACTACTTTATAAGGTTGTGAAATGTGTCTAAAGTAATATATGCATTTATAAAATATATAGGCCATTAAGTTAATATAGGTACAACTTTGTGGCATGTGCGGTGCTCGGTTATACATTAATTCAACTTTTGCAAAAGTCTTTGAGCATATATTTAACACACCATTACTTTGTCGTTGTACGCCTGTGACAGCTTAAATACAGCCCCGACAGCCATTCTGGACATTGGCCGTAAGAAAATGAGATGTTTTCATGGAGCAAGACCATAACATGGAAACACATCAACATGTGAACAGCAGGCGACAAGTCATAAAAGTCAGTGAACTGGCTCAAACTTATCACTCAAACGGTTCATATAATCGGTTCTTTTCCTTTTTTTTTCAAACCTCCTCTTCTTCACGATGTTTGTACGCTTGAATTGATCTTTCTCTAGATCGTAAAAGACGTTTTGGTTTGGAAGAATTTGTTTTGTGGCTACAAATTGCAAGTACAGGTTGTTTTTGAAAGATTTTTTTTTTTTTTTTTTGATCTATGAAATTACATATTAAATTAAAAATAAAAATATTTATAAAATGTACCAGATGTCTCTATTTAAAATAAATGCTGTTTGAAAATGTATATTTATCAAAAAATCTTAAAAATCTTTTATAATTTCTTGAGCATCACATCAGTTTAGTTAGTAAGTTTATTTATTTGATTCATTATTATTTTCATAATTACTTTCGCCATTTTGGATATGTTAATATTTCTTTTTTATTTCATAGACTTTTCTATAATCCCCCATTGTTTTTTTTTTTGTTTGTTTGTTTTTTATTTACTTTTTTCACTGCTAGCATATATGATTCCCATCAAACCTCTAAATATTTTTAGTTTTTTAGACTGATATTCTAATTTATTCAAAGAGATAATAAAAAGCTCATAAACTAAAAAAGAGCTAAGAGCCCATAGCTATTGCTCTTCATGACCTGTGAGCCCTTCTGTACAACCTCCTCAATATACAACTCATTTGGAAATTTGATTCAAATGAAAGTGTGCTCAAGCAGCGGCAGCAGCAACAAGCATCTCGTCGCTCCAGATGTGAGGAGTGTTTTATTACCAGAGAAAAAGAAGCTGATAGCTGCAGGTGCTAGGGCTGACATAGCAGGGCTGGCTTTGCTCGGTCTTGGCAGAGAAAGGGTGGGGGTCGGAGGGGGATATCCATTGCCTGTGTTTAATCAGGGCCAGTCGGATGGGATGGGATTCATTGCTCTTTGATGGAGAGCACTGTTATGAAGACGGACAGTCACTTTGCTCTCTAAGTGAAACCATCGTTTAGCCCCAAATTCAGAGAGAAAAGGCCCATTTGTTATCCACAGGGGAGTAAGGCAGCCAAGGCTTGGCGATGTTGGGTGAGAGCGGCATGCATTTGCCAAACAATTACAACACTCAGGCATATATTTGGGTGCGGGATAGAAGCGAATAATATTAGAGCTTTGCAGCTGAGTGCTAGGTGTGTGTGTGCAAGGGCACGCTTTTAGCATTAAAGAGTTGGTTTCCACCAAAATTAAAAGTCTGTTATAATTTAATCACCGTCATGATGTTTCAATACCATAAGAAATGTGTGCATCCTCAAAACACCGACGAAGATAGTTTTTCATCAAATCTATCTGAGAGATATTTGTCTCCCCGTTGAAAGTTTATTAACCCAAAACTTGTTCAACATGTTCATAAACCATATGAACTGAATGGATTAAATCAAGTCTTCTGAAGAGATATGATGAACAGGTTTATTTTACACCTTTATTCACATATAAACATTGTATACAGCGTTCAAATTTGGTCACAGATTAACAAGCATGCTTGTTTGACACTCGATGACCAGTAAGGTTCACTCACACAAGCGTGTTTAAACTCCCGCATGAACTAATGAGGTTTGCTCTTGGGCGTCAAACCCGTGTGGGTGAGGTTAACCTGTTTATGTTCACAGAATAATGTTTGAATTTGAATAAAAGCCTAAATTAAATCTGTTCATCATATAAGCATGATCATGTCTCTTCAAAAGACTTGGCTTGAACCACTTCACACATATGCATTTATTTTTTGATCTCTTTACTAATGTTTTGAAGTGTTTTGGGTGAACGGTTCTTCAGTGGAAGAACAGAAATCTCTCAGATTTGATTAAAGATATTTTCATTCGGGTTCTGAAGATGAATACAATTCTTGAAGGTTTGGAACAACATGAGGGTGAGTAAATAATGACTTTTTTTTTTCCTGAATTTTTTTTTTTTCACTCCTTATTGTGACTGAAGTTCAATTTTCACCATCTTACTATTCAGCTTTTTGAATCCAGTTGATAATTTAATATCGCAATATTCCAACAGAATTGAACACCACATCTAGCCAGTCAACTTCAATAATTCAATATGACAAGTAATAATTGAGGTTGGGGGGGACATTCCAGTCCTATGGTCAGGTGAGAAAGCAACCTAATTAGAAAGTGTTTATTTTGGGGTTTACTGGCCCTTTTACGCCAAGCTATTGAAATGTCACTCTGAGTGACCCTGCGACAGGGTGAGAATGTCATTTGTAAACACACAGGGACTATGAGACCCCTAGCTAGGTTATTAGTAATGACAGCTGATAGACAGGACTGAGGGAATACTGCAACTCGGAATTAGCAGCGACTATGTCTCATTTAGGATGGGATTATAGGCTTTTAGAGACATCAGTTTTTCGAATGGTTTCACTTGGCGTTGCCCATAGCTTATTCCACCGTCATCATCTTCACTGCAATTTACTGAGATAACACTATCAACTTATTAATGCACTCTGGGCATCAACTCTTTGGACTACGCTTGGCCGTTCTCAGCCAGCTAACATCATTCTAATCCTGATGGTAACTCTTCTCTAGTATGATGGATTTATTAGGAGACTGCATGACTTACTGCTAAAGAATGGGCCTTGCCACTAAGTCAGGCGGTGTGAGGAAGACAAGTGTATCTGAAGTCCTAATTCTTAACTCAATCATCTGCTAGCGATGTGAATTGCATTATGGATCATTCTGACAAGACAGCCCGCCCCAGTCTTGGACATGAATTTCGACAGGAATTCCAATATGCTAAGCAGGAGTGTGTCAGAGAGGTTAATATACATGAGAAAAAGCTCCTTAAAGTTCCTATCTGTCTTGCCTGCCTGAAAGTCTAGATATTCTAATGACCATTGCTAATAAAAATGCAAAGGAATCAATTAGTTTAATTAAATCTGGCAACACGCACTGACTTTTAATGCTTAAGGTCACCGAGTAATTTTCAATCAGAGACAAGAACGTACATGCATACATAACGTGCTTTATGGGTGTACTTCAACTCTTAAGTCGATGTGTATAATAATGTCCTCTAAAAACAAAAACAAAAAAACAAAAAAACAATAGATGCAGCTGTCAAGATGTATGTAATATGGTCTTTTTTGAACTAACTGTATTATTTGTGTACTTGCACAAGTGTGCTATCATAGCTATATTCAGCCGCATTGTTATATTTAACCCAATATAAAGAAAGAAAGAAAATGGAAGAAAGAAAGTAAACATACTATGTGTAACCTTTATGAGCAGTTAAAATAAAGGGATTTTCAAGCTCTCTATTTTGTATTTTGTGGAAGAAAGAAAGTAAACATACTATGTGTAACCTTTGTGAGCAGTTAAAATAAAGGGATTTTCAAGCTCTCTATTTTGTATCGCAAAATTATAATATTAGTGTGTTTAAAAATAATGCCAATATGAAAATGAATGTAATGAAACAAAAGAAAGTATAATTTATATAATTAAAAAAAAATAATTAGAGTAACAGATCTACAGTTTACTGAAGAAGGAAATACGGATAATAGAAAAAGGAAACAGTTTTGCCAAAATAAATAAAATTATACATCAGTCTATCTGTCCGTCTATCTATGTATTAAATATGTATTTTCAATTTCCTGATTCATCGACACACATCAATATAAAGATATCAACAGAATAAGCAGACAAAAATGTGTTTTTAAACAAATTATGAGATAAACGTTTCAATTAGAAAACAGCTAAATCATATATGAAAAGTAAAATCTATTTTTAGATCACTTACAGACAGCTGCAAAAAAAAAAAAAATGAAAAGAAAATGTGTCATGGCGGGTCCTCAAGAGACTCCTTCAGAAATATTTTGAGAAAAAGGATATGAAGCGATCCTCCTGGGACTGATAAGACTCTACGGCCGGTCGGGTGTTTTGCCCAAAACTGACATTTTCTCCCAGCCTTTCAGCCTTGTTCCCGACTGCCTTGATGGGACCACTTTCATGTTTTGTTTTCAAATTCCTTTTTTTGTTGCTAACTAACACAGCTTGACAGGACAGCGCTGAACTTATCTCAAGGAGTGTGGTTTCACAGCACATGTGCCTTTTCAGCCACATGTAGCACTTAGCACGCTCTTTCCCCCTCTGCTTCTGGTTCTTCTTTCTACCCTGTGGCAGCTATCAGGTCTGTGTTGTGTTTAATGGTATCTCAAGCTTTTGACCACTGATACCAGCCCGAGCGGTCAGAGTGTTAGCACTCCTACAATATCTATTACAATTAGTTTTTGATTAAGGGGCCTGACTTGGCCGTTTGAAGCCTTTAATGTTGTGTCAACTGGCTGATGATGGAGAGAGAAGCATGAACACCTCCCAGAAACAAAGTGGCTGGTAAAAGGCTCCAAGTGAACCATTTTATCTTTCTAATGGAAACCAGATGACCCTTTCCTTCTCTACGTTTTTTTTAAGCAACCATTTTTTTTTCTGGGGAGAGATAGACAGCTCTCCCACTCCTAGTTATTTATGCAAGGGTTTCTGGCATTTATGTTTCCTTACTCCTTTCAAAGTATGTTTTTAGTGCCGTTTTAGGGAGCTTCTATTGCAATATGCAGCTTGAGCGATGGTGACCAGTGAAATCCTCTCATTTCTTAATTAACACGACCGGAGTTGCTACGGTTACCCCTGACCTTTGGAATTAACACAGCGATAGATACCAAATAGCACAGATTTACTTAAAGCACTCTTGAGAAAACCGGGCTTTAACAGAAAATGCGGTGACAGTACATTATAGGAGACCAATTAAAAGCAATAAATGACCTCCAGAAAGAAGAGGGGGTAAACAAACAATTAAAATCCACCCATTTATAGAAACAATAACAACATTTTGAATTAAGCTCTCGAGTATTTAGCAGCCCAGTGGAATAGTGCACTTTTTTTGCGATATTAAAAGCTCTAGTTGAAACGGCAAAGTGTTATTAGCTGTTACTTTGATTATGTCTGGAATTTCTGCATGTTCACAACTCACACCCACATCTCAAAGTAATTGATGGAAAAAGGTCAAATGGCTTTTTTTGGGTGGCGTGTTTATAGGGAGGATTCAAGTGCAAACATCTCTGTTACACTAGCGCAAGAGCTTAACATTTTTAACAGTTCATTTATTTATATAAAAACACATTTTCATGATGCTTACGATTACCCCACGGACACTTTTTAAGACCACCAAGGACAAAAAAATTCTTGGTGTGAAAGAAAAGGAATTGCCTGTGTCCTGTCACTGAGTGGAAAGCCTTGAAACAGCCTTGAATATCCGCTTTCATTAAGTCGAAGATTTTGTTCATTAAGATAACACTATGCACTGGAAATGTTTGATCAGCTCATACAATTTGATGAATGCACCAAACCAAGATAACAATTTATTTAAAAAAACTATAAAGGGAATATTTGTTTCCTTCAAGGACACCGTTTCAAGATTTTTTCCAAATAGAGGAGTTCAAAAGTTTAATTCCTAATAACGTTTTATGAATATCCATGATGGCCCGCTTCTGTCTGTGTGTGTGTTTGTGCTCCCCCCCCCCAAATCAACTGTTTGAGATTTCGGTGAATAGCATGAATCATGAGAAAGTTTATGATTACAGTTTTTGAGCGGAGGAAGATACAAGTACTAGAACCAAAAGCGATCATCTTGTTCTGTTTTGTTTTGTGAAATGCACAAACACACACACACACACACACACAGAGGAGAAAGCTCTGGCATGCAGGCGGGCTGATAAGTTGCAGCTTGTGCAGTTTCGCTCAGTTTACTTTATCCCTGGGCTGGAAATGACCTTGTGAACTTGAGCATTTTTTTTCCCTTTTCTTTCGTTCTTTCTCTATCTACAACCCCCCCCTCCCCCTTCTCCTTCTCTCTCTCTGTAACCTGCACTGTACAGTCAACAAGCCACCCACAATACAGTACCTGCATGAATGTGCTAATGGCTGTTGACAAGTGTGTTTTTTACAGCTCTTACAGGTGTGTGTTTGTGTCTCAATGCTCTGATACATCGCAGCTGAAAGGCTGTTGCCCTATAACGATTACTATTTGTTTCTTTAGCACCAACGCAGACCTGTATTCACCCAGCATGTTTTTGTGCACACATGGCCTGTAACCCAGCAAGCTGTGGTTTAATCATTACCGTGACCTGCTTATCTGTTCGTCAAGCAGGTAACCATTAATAGGTGTTTACTTTCCGATGACCTCTGCAAATGTGCGCAGGCCCTTTGCCCCATGAATGTCAACAAAGGCCTGATTTCTTTTCTTACTTTTTTCTTTTCTTTCCTTTTTTTTTTTATTTTACTTCATGACCCATGCTGTGGTCTTGACCTAGCAGGTCTATGTTTTTTTCAGTAAGGAGTCTGTGAAAGCATGCGAACACAGCATAAAATATATGTTTAAATTCAAGCTGTGGGTCAACTCCTGAATAGGAATGAATTACACATGTAAACATCATAAGTGAAATATTATAATCGATGGCTTCGCACAATAAATAATAATAATAAAAACACAATCTCTTTAAAATCATGCTTGTCAATTGTAAACAACATCTCAGCATGCAGCTCAAACAGATCAGGATACAAGCAATGCCAAGGTCACGGGTTTGATTCACAGGCAATGTATTAACTGTTCACATGTAAAGCTTCAATACAAAACACTTTTGATATAAGCCCCTGCCAAATGCTTAATATAAATGTAAACTTTCAGGTATCTTTGATTTTTCTCTTAAGATAAAGACCTTGTAATCTAACAGTACACAGCTCTCAGAGTTCTTAAAATATCCATATGTCAATATGAATTTTTAATATGAAAGAAATTTCACTTCATATTTCACAAGGCCAAAAGTATCCAAGAGCAAAATAACATTTATATAATTTGTATAGCTCTATACTCTTTAGCTATGTCAATAGTCTTTTTCATTTGCACTACCCTTGAAAAAGTTTGGGGTTAGTAAA
>JAUMHG010034602.1:0-11990 GCA_032359395.1 Enteromius anoplus
TATATATATTTTTTTTTTTTTTTACTTGTACTTTTATACTTGCCTCTGGTTTAAAGGACTAATAAAATATATAAACTCTTTCAGCAACTCCCTGATAATAAACAAATGAATCACAAATGAAAATATATTTATATATTTATTTATTATTTACAATTTGACAACTTTAAACCAGCTTTCAGTTGAAATGGTTTAAAAGCAGTTTCCAAAGACTGATTGCTGTGTCAACAACTCAAGCTATGTCAGCTTTGTGTCCGGAAGATTTCATTCATGCAAACCCACTGACTAGGATTTCCATTTACAGTCACACAGTGGCAGGCAAGTGTGCAGAGGAATTTTCCAATGAGAACTATTGCTTAGACAGAAAAAAATCTGATGTTATGATTGCTAGAGGTCATTTATTAAATTAATTTTAATTTGGAAGGAATGACTGATGGCAGACTATTGAATGCACACCTGAGGTTCACATCGTGTCTGCATTTTTTTTTCAAGAATTTCACTTTAATATTCACATTAATTTCAAAAGTTAAGTATTCTGCTCATTATTTTCAGTTACCATACCCTAAAGACATTGATCAGATTTATTTATATATTTCAAGACATTTGTTTTTTCGTTTTTTCTTCTTAAATATATGAGTGTCACAGCAAAGGGTTTGAATACTCAGGACAATGTGATATTTCAGTTTTTCTTTTTTTAATACATGTGCAAAATGTCAACAATTCTGTGTTTTTCTGTCAATATGGGGTGCTGTGTGTACAATAATGAGAATGATTTTAGCAAATGGCTGCAATATAACAAAGAGTAAAAAAAAATGAAGGGGGTCTGAATACTTTCTGTAACCACTGTACTTTACTATATTACTACCGAGCACAATATAGGCCTATTATGATGGGGTTTTTTTGGGGTTTTTTTTGTTGCTGTGTGTGTTTTTGTTGTGAGTTAACACAAGATTCACCTAAAAATAAATAAATAAACAAATAAAGCTGCCATATACTCTCCTTTTATGTTTTTGGAAACCCATATTAATCAATCAATTAATCATTTTTGTTTATATAGCTCTTTTAACAATATATATTTTAGCGAAGCAGTGAACATTATCAAATAGGAGAACAGAGTAACGGTAATGTATAATGAAGAGATTTTACTATATATTTATCAAATGCTAGACGGTCTCTGTAATCAAAACGATGACAATCACTGTCGTTTAGGTGTCCTAATTAGGTGTCCCCAATCAAGCAAGCCAGAGGCGACAGCGGCAATGAAACAAAAACCCATCCATGGGGAAAAAAAACCTTGGGAGAAACCAGACAAACCAGAGGAGAACCAGGCACTTCTCCTCTGGTCGGGCACCCAGCACCTAATTTCCAGTTCAATTTTAAGTGCATGTCAGATTGTGCAAAGGATTTATAGTGTGTGTGTGTGTGTGTGTGTTTTTGTGTGCATTTGGTTTCGGTGATCTGTCCACAGGGCTCATCTACAGTAGGTGTTCTGGTCTCCGATGAAGATCATCTCTTTGTGCTGAAACACCATCTGATCTGGATACGGGCTGAGGAACAGAAGAAGAGAGAGACTGACTAATATTAGCGTAGATGCCCTTCTTTTTACGATGTTATGGGTACATTGTGTGTGAATGGTTCCGGCTGATCTACTTAATGCAGCATAACAATCCTTCCACGGATTTGATTAATGAATGTGTCTTATTATGTTAAGTCTAAGCCAGGGTAAAGAGATGTGTCTGACAGAGTGGAGCCAGTGCAGTGTTGACAGAACCAGGCTAATATGCTCATACTTCCTGGTTCTATTAAGAACTCTAGCTGCTGTATTTTGAACCAGCTGTAGTCTATTTATCAAGCGTGCAGAACAATCATCCAATAAAGCATTACAATAAACAAAAAATTTACATTTCTGCATTTGAGTTTGAGAGCATAGATCGCAATTTAGATATGTTCTTAAGATGAAAAAATGCAGGTTTACAGATGCTGGAAACATGGCTTTCAAATGAATGATTGCTATCAAACAGCACACCTAGGTTCCTAACTGAAGAAGAAGAGTTGACAGAGCAGCCATCAAGTGGCTGCTCCAGAACCAGGAAAAGGGCACAGCAGCAAGCCAACACCGGACCGAATTCTATGCACTCTTCTTCGACAGAGAAGGCTTGGAGGTCCCCTACCCTCTTGATGGAAGCCTGAGCAATTAGGAGTGCTGCCTTTAGTGACAGGTATTTCAACTTGACTGACGCTAGGGGCTCAAAAGGAGCTTGCCGCAGGTAGGTTAAGGCAACGGCAAGGTCCAAAAGGGCACTGAGGGCAGTCTTGTGGGATTAACCCGACGCGCACCTCTAAGGAACCTAACGATGAGTTGGTGCTTACCTAGGGACTGCATACTCCATCATTGTATGCTGCCATGGCAGCAACATACACTTTAAGAGTCGAAGGGGACAGCCTGTGCTCCAACTTCTCCTGCAGGAAGGAAAGCACAACCGTAATCGAACATCTCTGTGTGCCAGTGCATCCTGCCACGCTGAAGAGGCTCCAGATCAACTGGACTACCTGGGGTGGAGTCGCCATTCTCCAGGGTGGGTGGACTGCCGTGAGAGCTGGTCGGCTGCACAGTTGAGTGTCCTTGAATATATAAACAGTGCGCAGCAATTTCAGCAGCGTCTGACTCCACAGGAGCAGGTGGCAGGCGACATGCTGGGGGAGCGTAGACCACCCTGATGGTTAATGTACGCAATGGCTGCAGTGTTGTCCGTGCGGACGAGCACGTGCTTGTGGAGCAACATCGGTCGAAAGCAACAAAGGGCCAGAAGCACGGCCAGCAACTTGAGCCAATTGATATGCCACAGCAGTCTAACACCTGTCCAGGTGCCCGAAGCTGCTTGCCCGCTGCACACAGCACCCCAACCCGTGGAGGAGGCATCCGTGAATACCACAAGATGCCTGGAAACTTGTCCTAGAGGTACTTCAGCTCGTAGAAAGGCAAGGTCTGACCACGGGCTGAACATATACGGTCACTCCGGGGAAACGCCAATCCGGAGAGTACCGCGTTGCCATGCACATCTCGGGACTCGGCCGTGTAACGCTGAAGCGGTCTCATATGGAGGAGCCCCAGCGCGTAACTGCGGCTGCGGCTGCCATATGCCTCAGGAGCCTCTGAAAAGATTTGAGAGGGACCACTGTTTTGTGCCTGAATGACCTCAGACATGTCGGCATGGCCTGCGTGCACTCCCCCGTGAGGTGGGCAGTCATTTCGACTAAATCCAGCTCCATGCCTAGATAAGAGATCCTCTGCAGTGGACAGAGTTTGCTCTTCTCTCGGTTCACCTGAAGGCCCAGATGGCTGAGGTGCCAAAGCACTATGTCCCTGTGCTGACAAAACAACTCCCGCGAACAATTATCAGCTAGTCGTCGAGGTAGCTGAGGATGCGAATGCCCATCTGCCATAAGGCAGACAAAGATCCCTCCGCAAGCTTGGTAAAGACTCTGGGAGACAGGGAGAGGCCAAACGGGAGAACCTTGTACTGATACGCTCGACCCTCGAATGCAGACCGCAGTAGGGGTCTGTGTCGAGGCAGAATCGAGATGTGAAAGTAGGCAACCTTCAGGTCATTGGCTGCAAATGCATGTTAGTATGCGCTTCGGTGTGAACATTTTGAATGGCTGAGTAGCGACCGAATCAAAACTGTCAGATCCAGGATGGGTCTCAGCCCACCACTCTATTTGGGCACGATGAAGTAGGGACTGTAAAACCCTGACCTCATCTCGGCTGGAGGGACAGGCTCGAATGCTTCCTTCGCGAGAGCAACCTCAGCACGAAGCACAGGGGCATCCATGTCCGACTGAACACAGGTGTAGAGAATGCCTCTGTACCTGGGCAGGCGCCTGTCGAAATGAATCGCATAGCCGAGGCGTACCATCCATATCAACCACTGCGAGGGGTTGGGGAGCTGTAACCAGGCCTCCAACCGGGTCGCCAGGGGTATCAAGGGTACGGTGACAGCCGTGCACGCAGTGGGGCAGCCGGGTGGAGAACCAGGGAGGGGACCGGCCCCAAATGGATGAACGTCCTGGGGGCGAGTCAGACTGCTCTGAGCAGTCCTTACCTGCTCCACTGGTTCCCACGCTGGCGATCCAGGCCACTGGGTCTACATCTGAGGAGAATTCAGAGAGGTTAGACGGGGACCTCGGGGCACTGGGCTCAGAGGTGTGGAAATTTGCTCTTTTTGTTAAAAAAATTTGGGTAGCTGAGCTGTGGGGACACAGATGTTGTCGTCCCCCGAAGAGCAACTTCAATCACCTCTGGGCTGCCCGTCTCAGGGGGCTTCTTCTTGTTGCGGGTTTTCCTGGCCGGGCTCTAAGTGGCAGGTGGCGTCCCTTGGCCAGCTCAATGTCGTGCAGCCAGCCTAGCATCGTGTGCTTTGGCCGGGGATGGAGCAGGTGGTCCTCAACAGTGTCGCAGAAGAGGCCAAGCTGTGAGATGGGCGTGTCAAGAAAACGGCTTTTGTCAACGTCGGCCATCTCAGCAAGGTTGAGCCAGAGGTGTTGCTCCTGAGCCACTGCCGTGGACATCACCTGACCAATGGCACGTGCGGCAACCTTCGTCGTCCGAAAAGAGTTCCTGCATAACCCCTTGGTCAGATCCACCCTCGTGCAGATGTGTCAGTGCTTTGCCTGGTACACTTGAAGTGTGGCCATCGCATGCAGGGAGGCAGCCTGTTCAGCGGCATAATAAGTCCAGCCTGCGAGAGCAGACGAGGTCTTACATGCCCTGGATGGGAGCCACGGCAGTCCGCACCAGGCGGCTGGGCCGCGTGGGCACAAGTGCCCCGCGACGACACACTCGACCTGGAGGATCGCCATACAACCCCCTGGCTTCCCCCCCGTCGAGGGTGGAGAGGGGAGAGGAGCTGGTAACCAAGCGTAACGAGTACGGGGCTCGCCACGACTTGGTCAGCTCCTCATGCGCCCACAGTGAACGCATGACTCATCCACGAGCGCTGCCTCAGCGTGCTCCCAGCCAAGGCACGAAAGACAGTGCTCATGCCATCTAAGGAAGTGAGGAAACTTCCACACTCAGCAGCGCATGGTCTCATAGACATCCCAGAGAATGTTATGAAACCGTGGTATGAAAATTACTCTTTTGTGCTGCCCGGTTGGCTAGGGAGGACCTCTCGCGGCACTGTGTGCACTCAGGATCGAAGTCGCTCGCTGGCGAACAAAAAGATTGGCTCACTGTGAGCCTTTCAAAAGGCTACCGATCATGCAGATCCCACTGTCAACTGCCCAGTCGAGGTTGAAGCGGTGAGTGAGCATGAACCCAGTGCAGGAACTCTTTCGAAGATTTCTTTCCACAGCATACACTGCTCCAGACGAGTGCTCCAAAAGCGAAAAGCTGCATGTGCAATCCACACGCTGTGACAAGGTGCACCAAGCTGTGATTATTGCACGCCAATTTTCATTGGCCTTTTTCCAAAGACTCAAAGACGATTGGTCTCTCTGGCGAGATCCCGTATGTAACGTTGAAGTGATTCGACTGAAATGGAAAGCCAATTTTCCACAAGCTAATATGATTCTTTAGGGTCTTAATGGAAAGTTTGTAATATAGTTTGTTTTCAAATTCTCAAAGATACGTTAATTTTACCCTGTCAAAAACAGCTCTTTTGTTGTGTACACACACTTCCAGCACACATTTCAGTCCAAACAGCTTGTAAAAGTGCATGTGGCACCAGATGACCCTTTTAGGTATATCTGATAGGTGGATAAGAGACATTAATCAAATTCAGTGCAAATTTATTTGGAAAATAATCATTCAAGTTGGATGTAGTGAAGCCAATCAGTGAGGGAGGGTTGAATGTAATTGATTTTGATGTTATGAATGGTACCCTTAAGTTGAGGTGGCTTCAAGTTTTCCTTGTAAATTAACATTCGGTTTGAATTTTTGGTTTTGAAGTATTTGATTTGCTTTAAGGTTTGATTTTGAGCCATTTAAGTGTAAATTATAGTTTTTTTATAGTCAGGTATTATTTTATTGGAAAATTAATATACAAACACAACTTTTCACCACACTGTTGTTCTATGTGGAATAATAAGTGTATCCTTATTAAGCGAAAGTCTGTTTACTTTCAGGACAGGATGGACAAAGGCGTCTGGTCCATTGTACATGTAATGGAGGGGTGTGACGTGTGAAGTTATGGTGATTTTTGTGTAAAACATAATATTAATTGCACTAAAAACAATTTCAAGAGTTCGCGCTTCCTCATAATCAAGAAGGATAAAGTTTAGCATAGGGGGGAGTCAGGAGGACGGCGACACCGAACCCTAGAGGCTTGAACCCTAGCTAGGGCTAGAGCTCGGCATCTGGCTCGGTCCTTGCATGCCCTCTCCAGAGGAAGGCGCTAGAGCAGCTAAATGGCGGAGAAGGGTTGGAGGAGGTATGCGCAAAAGACAAAGTGCTGAAGGAAAGAGAACTGGACAATTTACAGTGGGTAGCAGGGGATTTGATTTGGCAGGTGTAATGAGGAGATTGATTAGGTGATGCGGCGCCAGCCGTGATAAATCGACCAGCGCTTCTCTCGAAACTAGTTTATTTGCAAAAACTTTACATGTTTCTTTGTTGAAAGCTATCTCTGCGGTTTTGGTGCAGTTAGTTAAAGGTGCATTGTGTTATTCCCCTGTGATATCAAGATTATGTAATCTGATTATCTCTGGTGTAAATTGTATAGAACAGAGTTGTAAAAATAAGGTTTTAAGAACACTAGTAAATACACAGACTTTTGAAAATAAAGAAGAGAACTCTTGTCCAGAAGACAAAGTGGTTCAAATTAAAACAAGATTTTTCTTCTTTCCACTTCTACCAAAGGTAAAAGAAGTTCAATTTAAAATTATTAATGATATTTATCCCTGTAATGAGTTTCTTAGACATAGATTTAATATGGATTGTAATGAGTGCACTTTTTGAAACTCTGGAATGACATCTTTACTTGGTTAAGTCTGAAATATGTGTGTGATGAAGACTTGGATGGCATTTGCAAACAGTTTATTGTGCACAGCGTAGTCAAACAGGCAATGATCAAACAGGGGCAGACAGTAACAATGGAGACAGATCAAAACAGTACCAGAGACAGGTCAGCAAGAATCAATAACGAGAGTCCAGGCAATGGTCCGGGCAACAGGCAAGAATCAACGTCGAAATAAAAAATCCAATTGGTAACAAAGGCAGTCCGAATATCACAAGGAAAACGTTTCTACTGGGAACAAAACTTTGCGCTAAATTTATCTCAGAGATCGCTTTATAAAGGGCAGATAACTGCTAACACCTGGAGTGGATCTTCGTGAAGAGTTTGGTTGAAAGCGGTTCGGGTAGGAACTAAAACTAACCCCTTGGTTAGGTTCCCGCTGATGCCGGTCCGACAGCGCCACAGCGGAGGTCTCTAGTGAAGAGCGAGACCCACAGTCCAGGTTCATAAGCGGGGTTCGGTCGGCCATGGCGATCAGACTTCCTTGGTTCTACACACAGCTCGTTGCAGGTGGATGTGTACCTGGTTCCAAGTCTCCTCACTTCTTCGTAGCCAATCGTAAAGTGCAGGTAAGTTGGTGGGTTCTCCAGACCAAGGAAACATAGGTGGTTGAAATCCGAGGATACATTTGAATGGGGTCATTCCAGTGGCAGGTTTTAGTAAAGAATTCTGGGCATATTCGGCCAATAACAGATACTCACTCCAATCTTGTTGTCTGGTATGGCAGTACGAACTGAGGAACCGAGTTAATTCTTGGTTAAGCATCTCCACCTGGCCATAAGATTGGGGATGGCAGACTGACGTTTATGTTAAGGTGAGTGCAGAAGGCCTTCCACAACCGGGAGGTGAACTGGGGTCCTCGGTCGGTGGCGATGTCTTCAGGGATGCTGTAGAACCTGAACACTTGTTCTGTAACTACCTTGGCGGTTTCCCAGGCCGTGGGGAGTGGAACCAGACAACGCGCCTTGGAGAACCGGTCTATGATGGTGAGTATGGTGGTGAAGCGGTGTGATGCCGTTAAGTCTGTTACAAAGTCCATAGCAATGTGGGACCAGGGCCTCTGTGGGATAGGTAATGGATGCAGAAGCCCTGCTGGTTTCTGATGGCTGGACTTACTGATGTTGCAGGTGTTGAACTGCATCACGTCTGCATTGAGGCTTGACCACCAGAATTGATTGGTGACTAATTCCGTGGTGTCGAGGATGCCTGGATGTCCGGCGCTGGGTGGGTGATGTATCAGAGGCAAGAGTGTCTTTCGAAGCGGTTCTGGTACGGATACCTTATCAGGTGGACAGTCGATAGGTGTGGGGTCCTGGACTTGTGCTTCGGTTATTTCTGCCATTGTATCCCACCTGATGGGGGCCACGATGCGAGGTGGAGGAATAATATACTCAAGTGGACTCTGATCTGCTGGGGAGTCGAATTGGGGGGAGAGAGCGTCTGCTTTTCCGTTCTTGGAGCCTGGCCGATAAGTTATTTTGAAGTTGAATCTGGTGAAGAACAAAGCCCATCTGGCCTGTCGAGAGTTGAGTCTTTTGGCACTCCGAATATATTCTAGGTTCCTGTGATTGGTGAGTACAATAAACGGGTGAGTAGAACCTTCGAGCCAGTCGCACCATTCTTCCAGAGCAGATTTCATAGCTAGCAGTTCTCTGTCTCCAACATCATGATCCCATTCTCCCGGGGTGAGTTTGCGTGAATAGAATGTGCAAGGATATAACTTGTTTTTTTCACTGTGCCTCTGGGAAAGAACTGCCCCGATGCCTGTGTTAGATGTGTCAACCTCTACTGTGAATTCTCTTCTAGGATCAGGGTGCCTGAGTATTGGTGCTGACGTGAAGGGAGCCTTCAGATCGTGGAAAGCCTGTATGCTTTGATCGTCCCAGCAAAGGAGAGTGGGTCCCTTCTTGGTCATGGAGGTGAGCGGAGCCGCTATCTGACTTCTTATAAAGCGGCGATAAAAGTTCACAAACCCCAGGAAACGCTGCATCTCTTTAATGGTTTTTGGTAGAGGCCATTGGAGGACGGCTGTGACCTTGTTTTGATCCATGGTAACCCCTTCTTAGATAATCCGAGAAAGGCTACCTTGGTCTGATGGAACTAACACTTTGTTAATTTAGCATAGAGTTTCTGCTGGATTAGCTTTCTTAGGACATTTTGGTCGTGCTGGATGTGTTTAGTGAGGGTTTCGGAGTAGACCAGAATGTCGTCTATATATACGATCACTGTTTGATTCAGTTCCTCCTGAAAAACATCATTAATCAGTGCCTGGAACACAGAAGGGCTATTGGAAAGTCCAAAGGGCATCACCAGGTATTCGTAGTGCCCTGTTGTCGTGGAAAAGGCCGTCTTTCACTCGTCGCCTTCATGGATCCTGACAAGGTTGTAAGCACTCCTGAGGTCTAATTTTGTGAAATACTGCGCCTTACGGAGCTGTTCCAGGGACGGCGGGAATTAGGGGCAATGGATACCTGTATTTCAGAGACCTCCGTCCTTCTTCACAAAGAAAAAGCCAGCAGCGGCTGGGGATGTTGAATGTCGGAAGAACCCTTTTCTGGAGCTCCTCGTTAATGTAAGCATTCATACTCTCCGTGTCAGGCTGCAACACCGGGAAGATACGACCCT
The DNA here is from genome assembly GCA_032359395.1 of Enteromius anoplus. Classification (NCBI taxonomy): domain Eukaryota; kingdom Metazoa; phylum Chordata; class Actinopteri; order Cypriniformes; family Cyprinidae; genus Enteromius; species Enteromius anoplus. Next base: position 9,639 of record JAUMHG010034602.1, read on the forward strand.
TGGGGGGAGTGGCACCAGGCAGAAGTTCAATGGCACAGTTGGTGGGCCGATGTGGTGGTAAGTGAGTGTCTTTCTCCTGGCTGAAGGCCTCCTTGAGGTTGTGGTATTTGAGGGGAAGGCTTTGGAAGTCCTCCTCAGTTGGGTTGGTGGTGACAGGAGAAGTGGTAGGTGTTTGGATGCATGACATGCAGTGAGTGTGGCAGTGATGTGACCATTTCGTGATCTGTCTCTTGGCCCAGGATATGGTAGGATTGTGGAGTTCTAGCCACAGTAAGCCCAAGATGATGGGGTGATCAGGTGAGTAGATTGTGAATAATCTGATTGTTTCTGAGTGCATGGGCCCGATGAGAAGTTGCAGATCCTGGGTGGTGAAGGAGACTTCTCCGGTGCCCAGCGGGCGTCCGTCTAGGGCTGCGACATGAAATTAAAGGAAAATGCTTCATCCACAAAATTTCCCTCTGCCCCTGAGTCTATGAATGCTGTGGTTGAAATCTTGCGCCCCTTAATTACTATGGTGACATGCAGAGCGGAAGAGGTTGTCTAATTGGATGGCCAGCTCCATGTATTGTTCCAATGTCCTTCCTTCGTCCTGGCATGCTAGAGCTTTTCGGTATAGTGCTTTAAGGGGTTCGGTGGGCCAACTGGTCTGAGCTGCTAGGGTGCGGAATTGAAGAGTGAAGTCCGCAGCAGTGCTGGTTCCCTGCCTCAGGGCCAGGATTTCATCGCTGGGATCACGCCCTCCACTGGCGTGATCGAAGAAATAGCGGAATTGCTGCAAAAACTCAGTGTAAGTGATGAGCGACATCCGCTGTTCTTCGCAAAAGGCCTTGGCCCAATCCAGTGCTCGTCCAAGCAACAGGGAACAGATCAGAGACACCTTACTATCATCGTCGGGAAAACAGTTGGGCTGGCGTGTGATGTACAGATTACATTGCATCAAAAACCCCTTGCACTTGTATAGAGGCGTTCAGCGTTTGTAGAGACTGCCCATCTCTTCAGTCAGATGAGTCAGTTTCTCCAACTGCTGATGGTGTGTGTTTAGCAGGGATCCCTGACGGTTGACTTCCTTGGCCAGCTGATATACTGCCACTGGATCTGAGTCTGGCGAAGTTTTCTTTGATGAAGACTCGGATGGCGTTAGATCCAAAACTTTGCGCTTAATGTCTCTCAGAGATCGCTTTATAAAGGGCAGATAACCGCTAACACCTGGAGCGGATTTCCGTGAAGTGTTCGATTGAAAGCGGATCGGGTAGGAACTAAAACTCCAGGGAAGGTTCCCGCTGCTGCCGGTCAGACAGCACCACAGAGGACCGCCTTGCAACAATGTGATACCTGACTTTGATTTTAAAATTATAAAATATTTGCCTTTTGTCAGAATTGTGATGTTGAATTTTTGGTGAATAATATTATAATTTTGGCCATTTATTTTATTCATAAATGCAGATTATTTAGTAATCTCCCGCACTTTCTTGCTTTTTCAGAAAGATTTAATGATCTTCTTCAAATTGTTAAAACTTATGCGTCATAAGAAAGCCCTTAAACTATGTAATCTTTTGAATGCATTTTTTGGTTAGTAAGCCCTTTGTGTCATGAGAGAGCCGGAAGCGTGCGGATCCATTCACAGAGATTTATTCTTGGTCGGCAGAACAGGGTCAAACTATGGCAAACAGATATCTTAGGGTGAAGCTTAAATCAAAGTCGAGGTACACAGGCAGATAATCCAAAAGGCATGCAGCAAACTTACAGAAAACCGGAAACAGTAGAGTCTAACACAGGAAATCATACACTGTAAAATCCAATAGTATACCTTGCTTATATATTCTTAGTTATCTTTACTTGGTTGTTATACTTACTAGGATTCACTAAGTTACAGATACTTTTTTGACAAGTAAAATGACTTACTTGCTGCTATGAGTAAGCCTTCCTAAGAATGTTCAAGTAGCCACAACAAAACTAATGACATTAATAGAGCAGTGAGAGGCAGCAGTGCACTAATTTTTTGCTAATGCACAATGAAACATCAGGAGGAAAATTTCCCCATATATGTTATATTTCACTAGTTGAATTTACTCATTTAACAAAGTCAATGTTGAATTTTCAATACAACTGTACATCACATATGCCACATAAGATTTTCCTAAAATGTTTTATTTTACCCCTTTTTTTACTTACAATTATAGTGATTAGTGTTCCCTTTGGTTGGACACTGTCACGCTTAGAAGGAGACGGAAACCAGGAGGTAAGTTTTAACAAGTGAGTATATATTCACAGATTTAGTCAAGTCAAGTCATTTTTATTTATATAGCGCTTTTAACAATACAGATTGTAGCAAAGCACTGAACATTATCAAAT
>JAUMHG010034603.1:0-11990 GCA_032359395.1 Enteromius anoplus
TATATAAACTTTTTCACCATAACCCACTACATGCTGACTCATGGGAAAAATGTTTTTTAATCCTATCGGAGTCCCACCGAGAGAAAAGAGTCTCTGTAAGGCACAGTCACGTTTCTCTAGCATGTCATCAAACTGCACGGATGGCAGATTGGAGGAGGGAGAAGATGATTGATTAGTTGGTGAAAGAGCAGATGTGACACACCAGAGAGAGAAAAAGAGAAAGTTGCCAAGATTGTTCATTGCAGACACTTGCTGAATAGACAAGAAAAATGACCGGCTCAGCAGCAAGCAGCCTAGCGTATCCATATTCACAGCCGCAAAATATAGAAAATAAGCACGCTTTTGGTCTGGTGCATGAGCTCCCTTAGTAGTGTCTATCTCAGCTCCCTAACCTGAGCAGTGTCTAGAATCACAGAAGATGATGGAAGTCATCAGCATGAGCCTGTAGGTTGGTAATATTTCTGCATGCGTGACACAAGCTGCATGGCTGGGCCACTGCAAGCTTGGTCGTTCAGGTTTGTAGGACACTGTCCACTCAGGGGTCAACCCAGAGCTATTAGCGCTAGGGGCCTATGGTCAGGTCATGGGTTGAGTTCCATTATCTTCCAAGTGTTCTAGAAACCAGGAGAAAGGTACCTGTGAAGTGGACTGCTCACACAGGCTCCGGGCTGTGACAGACTACTTTTGCCCCGTGGCTGTTTGCAATGAACAGGGGGGTAAAAGAAAGAAAGAATGTTTCAGTCCAGGCAAATAAAGACAAAGCTACTGATGAAAGAACCCAAAAAAAGAAGAGCACCAACGAAATCAAATGAGGGAGTGACAGCACTTCTATGGAGACAAAGAAACTGGTTCTTTACGACACACCCTTCTTAGAAACCCACCGGCCAACAAGGGATCCTTTCATACATATAAAACAGGAAGTTTTAAGCTCATATCGTCTGAATCGCAAAATCTGCCAAAACATGTCACAGGTCATATTTTACCCAGGAAATTGTATATTTACATAAAGGCCATAATGCAGGAAAAAACGTACGGTTTATAGTGTAAAGAAATAGCACAATCTTTCAGATGAATTATTTTTTCATTACAATATGTGAAGACTTATTTTTCAATTTTCAAAAATTATTTTGCAATTAATTTCAATCTAACAGCATTTTTTAAAACTAGGTTTAAAAAAAATAAATAAAACCGGGTAAAAAAAAACATGATTAAAAAAAAAAAAAAAAAAAAACCTGTATCTGTGTCTGTTTTTGCAAATAAACTCTTCATATATTATACATCATTGCAGTATAATATCTGTCTATACACATATACAAATATTACACAAAAAATAGGAAGTGTGAAAATCTTGAAAATTAATTTATATGTATAAAAAAATATTTTATTATAATTTAATTATCATTATATTAATTATTAATTATTATAATAATGAAAAATATACAAACATCAATAAATTACTGTGATAGTTTGTGAACGAATGCATCATTGTATTATTGTAATAAGAATCTAATTAGAATTCAGATAAGAAAAAAATATAACATCTGGATGCATTACAGTATTAACCTTTTAATGTCATTATAATGTTTTTAAGCACAAAAATGCTTTATTTTCTTTGAGGGTAAATATGACCTGGACATTTTTTAATTCATAGAACCAGTATTCCTTGATGACTACAGTGTGGGAGTCTAGAATAAACATGAATGTGGGAAATGAGTGGAGGAACAAACCAAGCCAGAATTTAGGGGAGTGATACGAGTGCGACTAGTTGCTCAAAGGATGTAAAATACACTTGGATCAATCAATAGGATGTAGAAACACAACAGGGACGAATCACATCTCCAGTTCTGATTCGGCTCTTGCATTACAGGAGAGCATGCTGGGAGGGTCCTGAGTTTTGGAGGAAGTCTGGGTAATATACTAATAAAGTGTCAAGTGCGTTTTTGGAGGCCAAGTTCCAGGGACATTCAAGTGTCAAACTATTGGCTCAACGTGACAAGCAAACACTGATCTCTGAAGGGCTCGACAGAACATGAGGGTGATGTGTTACCGATCGCTGGCGGCTGGGTGTGCTGCGTCCAGACACAGGGCTCAGAGAACCAGAGGTGTCCAACTCATCAGCAGACGACCAAGATGACAAGTCCTGCAGAGATGTGTGTGATGAAGAGGGTCAGAGAAAGACAACATGAGAAAACATGGACTAGACATAAAACAGGATTAGGTTTAAGACTACACATCAGGGTTAAAAACTCCAAAAAATAAAAACCCTTAACTTATATTATGTTGGATAGTTGCCAAAGCAACATTTCTTATTTTCTCATAATCCATGCATTTCAAATGTTTTTTTGCACAATAAAAGCTGAACTAATTAAGAATTAAGAATAAGAATGTTTAAATCTTTTGTCTGCATTTAAAAAAAAAAAAAAATTATATTGTTTAATATATTAATACTAGTTCTGTCAAATGATTAATCATAATTAATCACAACCAAAATAAAAGTTTTTGCTTACATACTGTGTGTCTTGTTTATATTTATTGTATATATATATAAATTCACACACACACACACACACACACACACACACACACACACATATTTTTGAAAAATATTTTACATTTATATATTAAGTATTTTTATGTATAATATAATTTATATGAATATAAATATATACATTTACATGTAAATATTTAAAAATATATGTGGTATGTGTGTCTTTATATAAACATAATAAATATACAGAGCCCACACGCATATATTATGTAAACCAAAACTTTTATTTTGGAAACAATTAATCGTTTGACAGTACTAATTTATACTAATAAAAATATTATTTATATCTATAATGATCATTTTAATAATTTTACGTCATGTTGTGGCATATCCTCCTTCTGGTAGAAAACCACTGATTTAGAAATGTTTATTTTAATTACAGGCACTGATATTATTTTATGAAACTGTGTTCATCAGTGTTTTTTGTCACAATGCTAGCGGTCAGTAACTCACCTGCTGACTGCTGCTGATGTCCAGGGTCTTCTGCAGCTCTCTGATGTCTCTCGTCACCTCCTTCAGCAACAGCTTGAGACGGTTCCCGATCACACGCACCTTCTCTTTGGCTTCCAGACAGTCGCTGCCCTCCGAGTGGACCAGCAGCTGAAGGGACATGTCCTGCAGGGACGCCACCTTCAACTGCGTGTCCAGCAGCTCCCGGCGGATTTGCTGCGGAACAATCAGTGTTTAATCAAAACTACCTATGCAAGTTGTATCCCAAATACTGTACTGTCATTTACCAGCAGCGTTTTGTGATGCTCCTGTAGGGTGTCGCTGTCCTGAGTGTGGTCAATCGGGATGATCTCATTCCTCCTGCGATCGATGTTCTCCAGCCACAGAAGCAGACCGTGACTCATTTCATGGAAGTCCTGAAGATTAGGAAAAGGTCTGTGATTTTACGCCTTCAATGGAGATGAAAGCAGAACTTGTGAATGATAAAGCTTCTTGCCTGGCACTGCATAAGAGCGTGCTGGAGAGCGCTCCTCCACTCGTCCAGAGAGCTGCCGAGACGCTCCCAGCGGTTATTCATCTGCTTCAGCCGTCGCTGCAGGTCTCGAGCCTCCTCACTCTCCGACTGCACAAACTCAGCGCTGCAGAGGTTAATGGACAGCACGATGGCCTTGCGCTTATCCAGAGCCTTTTGCAGCTCCTGCACAGAGTCACGGGTCAACAGAGGAAAACATCAATGCCAGTATGCCACAATACAATAATATACAATCCGGACAACCAACAAACAATAAAACTGAAAATTTGAATCATTACAAAGGATAACAACAAGATAACAGTACTTAAAACTTTATATTAAACTAATAACTAAAATGACCTTTTATTTTTATATTTTCACATTTTATTTACATCTTTTGTTGGTAATTTTGTTATGTGCTTCTGTCGGTTTGGTTGTAATATTTCTGTTAAGCTTGGATTTATTTTTATTTCAGTTTTTATTTAGTATTTTAACTTAAACTCAATTTGTTTACTTTCTACTTAACTATAATTTCAGTTAGTTGCAAAGGTAACATTTCTCCTAAGTTTTTCATCTTCTATTTATATTCATACATTTCAGATTTAATTGTTGAAAATATTTTTTTATAATTTTATTAGACTTTATTTATTAGTTTCATTTAGTTTTGTTTTAATTAAACAACCAACAAACTATAAAATAAAGAAAATGCTAACCCTGAATATCAATAATCAATTGTTTTATATACTTTTACAGTATTAATCAATATTTTGTTATATTTCTATATCTTTAATATTTTTAATTCTCATTGTAATTTGAGTTAATAATTTGTGTTTTTCTCATTTTTGCTAGTTTTTATATTTATTTAATTTATTATTTTAGTTTTAGATCTAGTGAGGCAACATTTTTTATTACCTTTTTTTAAATAAAAAAATTAAAGTGTAAGATTTTAAATTTAGGATTTTCAGTAATAAGCATTTTCAATATTTATCTTTTATTTTATTTCAATAACTAAAATGTATTTTTAATAGTTTTAGCTAGTTCTATTTAAGTGTCTTAAGTTTATAATGGATAACCAACAAACAAGAAAACAAAAAAGAAGATTTTTGTGTGTGTTGGTCAATTTTATTTGATATAATTATGTCCAGTTTAATACTGCTTTATAGCTTCTTTTCAGTTCTGAGTAGTTTAAGCACTTAAATAGTAGTTTTAGTTATGATTAGCACCGCTGGAGTGTCTGACCTTGAGTTTCTTGATGCGTAGCTCGATGGTCTGTATGTCGGTGCTGAGGTCCAGACCCCGCTGCTGCTCCAATGCTTCTTCTGCCTGGTCCAGCCAGCTGCAGATACTGTTCAGGTCAGAGTTGAACTGCTGCCACTGCTGCATGTTCTGCTTCATGCGCATCTCTTTACTGACAGCCTGAGCCTGCAGCAGCTCCCAGCGCTCGATCACACCTGCACAACACAGAAAAAAACATTGCATGATACATCAGACATAAGAAAATCGAAATCCACCCTTTACATAAGTGCGCTATTCTGAAGGAAACTGTTTTTCTCATCCAAAAGATAGTTTTTTTTGTTTGTTTGTTTGCATAGTTTTATTTTCATATAAAAAATGTGAACCATTCAATATAGTTGACATTTGTTATAAACTTTCATATTCTGCCTTTCCTCCGAGCCAATCTTTTATGCAACATATATAATGTATATAATGACACACTATGGCTTATATACTATCAGCATTAGTATTAAGATTGCATGTATTTATGTGTATGGCACAGAATATGATCTGGTTTTGTACCTGAAGTTTGGGACTCTGAGCTGTTGGGGTTGACAAAACCTGTTATCTTGTCTTCCTCTTCTTCTTTCAGCTCAAAGCCCACTCTCTTCACTGCGTCTATACTGCCTCGACATTCTTCAAGAAGACGCATCTGAGAGCGTTATAACAAACAAGTGTTTTTATTTGCTTTACAAATGCTTTCTTATTCCAATCACATTTTTACTGTAGAGCGACAGCTCCAGAGTCCTATAGATTATTACTGACATAACCCATGTAGGTGGCGTCCAGCTCAGGGCCGGTGGGAGTCCGGCTGCGTATGATGTTCTCCGTCTGCTGCAGATGGAAGCAGCTGGTGTTGAGCACTTTATCCAGCTGTCTGATGTGAGTCTCCAGTGATCCAGCGTCACCTGCAGAGGAACATCAGATCGGTGATCAATAGAGAAACAGCAGGAAGTTACTCTGAGCTGCGTTTGGAGCCGAGTTCTCTTTCTCAGGCCTGATGCGGTGCATGATCAAGAGATAGACGCCACACGAGTGCTTTCTCATTAGTAAAACATACTAAGTAATTCTAATCAAACGTATCATTAGTCAAAGCAGTTTACAATCAGAGTGAATAAATGCACTGCTCTTCAGGATGGCATCTGATACAGCACTTTTAAATATGTTTGTGCACCTTTATTTATCCAAGACAGATCGGTCTGGTATAATAGCGATTTGATAGTGATAGACCAATTGATTGGCTGATATTTGGCATTTTGAGAGGGTCACTTGCGTTTTAAAAACTGCAAGCTTTTTTACATAACATATTTGCATGGCAATTTACAACAGAACTATCATGAAGAGAATATTTCTATTCTCATTTCTGTGATGCAAACAATAATGTTTAAATTGTGCATTTATAACAAAGTTATAAAACCAGTGTTGCTGTTTTTTGCTAATTGAAAAGAAGCTGAAATAAAATAAAATTAAAATAAAAAAATAAAATATTAAAATAAAAACCTCTAAAATAAAAAAGTTTCTTTGACAACTGACTTAAATAGAATATATTAAAATTATTAAAATAAAAATAATTCACATTACAATTTAAAAATGAAACAATATTTTAATTGGTCCAAAAATAGGCTTCACTTTCTTTATTTAAAAAAAATAAAAATCTGACCAAATGACCAAATCTTTTATTGACTAAATAATTTTGACAAATTTGACCTTGTTATGTAAAATTCATTTTTTAGACCATTTACAAAAATCCAAAATTTTTTTAAAGCACTTGATTTAAAAGGATTTGATACAATTTTCTCTGATTGCAAAATACTGTGAGTAATGCTGTTGATTTGGCAAATCCAAAAGCATTAGAAACCAATAACAAACACCAGAGTGAACTCAGTGGGCATCAACCTGTGACACTACATGCAAACACTGGAGAACTGTTTATTAAAGTTAACACACTGTGTGAAGCAACACGAATCAAAAGAGAATGGTTAGAAAATACAGCCGATGGCTCTGTGCTTTGATTCGGTTTGTGAGTAGAAACTAAAGACCACAATCTCAGGCAACAGACTAGCGAGTGAGTCTCAGATTTCTAACTGCTGTTGCCTACCAGCGCTGGACCTCAGAGTTTGCTCAGTAAGTTTTAGATATGCCTCGGGACTCTCTGGAATCACTACATCTGAAAGAAACATATACATGCATGCAATATAAATGTGATTGAATGCTGAACCACACTAAAATAACTGCTACTGCCACCAGATTCAAGTCTTCGTTAGGCTTCATTAACACTCTTATTCTCTCTGATCTGTTTATAGGACTGAAGATCTCAGACTGACCTGAGAGGGCAGACGCTGACCCTTGCAGGTATCCATCCTCTCCCTGATCTCCGGGTTCGGAGGACAAGGCTCTGCTGGCGCTCTCCAGACCCCGGCTCAGGTCGTAATCGTGATCCCACTCCAGAGGGATGGAGTCCACGCTGGCTGGAGTGTCTCTGCCCGAGCGCTCGGCCCGCAAAGGAGCAGCTAGGGATGTAGAGCGACTGGACGAGGGCAGAGGGGACAGAAAACCATCACCCAGTCGCTCACTCCATGGAAAGCTGGACATGTCAGCAGGCTCGTCCAGATCAAACTCACGGTCCGAGTACGAGACGTCATGTTCATCGTCTATGAGCTGGGGAAAAAAGAAGAATTCAGTGATTTTTGGGATCGAAACATTGACTAAATTGATTCAAGTAAATAAAATAAAATGACAGGAAAATGCTAAACAAAATATGTGCATAAACAATGACTGACTGAATGAATAAATATATAATAAATAAACAAAAAGGCAATATAAAGTAAAATAGTATATTATAAAATAGAATGAACGAAAGAATGAATAAGGCGAAATGAGAATAAATATGAAAAAATTATTAAATTAATTAATAAATAATAGCAGTCATAAATAAAAAGGGAAATATAAATTAAAATGATACATATAAATCTAAAAACAAATGTAAACAAATAACTAAATAACTAAACATAAAATAAACAAATAAATATAATACAAATAGAAATAAAAATAAAATAAATTAATGAGAATCTATAAAAATACATATATATAAATATAAACAATAAAAAAAATCTAAAAAAACAATAAATGAGTAAATAATTAATAAACAATATAAAAGGAAGTGATAAATAAATAGGTAAATAGAAATTTAAATGGTACATATAAATATGACTATAAATATAAAAAAAAACGGATATATTTATAAATATATAATAAATATAAAGGGAGGTAAGTAAGTAAATATAAATAAAAAAAAATAGAAAAAGAATGGAAAAGAACTCCAATATTAATCAGAAAAATGCATCTAATGTAATTATAGTACCGGTAATCGTATAAGTTTCTTGTAGTAGCGCTCCACACGTCCAAACACTTCCTGGCAGTAACGCTGCAGTTCTTCCAGCTCTTCCTCGATCACAGCAGAATCTATCGGCTCACTCTTTTCCAGAAGAGCTTCACCCTGCTGGAAGATGTGGTCAATCTTGGCTGTGTTCAGAGTGATCTCCTGCTGGAACGCCTGGACGCAGAAGAAAACCTCTATAAGTCAATGTCACAGGACATATGGAGAACACATGCAGCAATAAAAGCCAGGGATCTACCCTCAGCTGTTTGATTTTGGCCTGGACGTCACACTCTGAGAAATGCTCTATGTTGGTTAACTGCAGGTCCATCTCTGTCAGCCAGACCAGGATACAGTCTCGTGCCGTCTCAAACTCCTCTCTCTGACATATAAAGTGCTGTGGTGGACATAAAAAAAAAAATGCTTCAAAAATCTGATTAAGAGTAAAAGCCTGTTTGCATTTAACTAATGATGATGATAATAATAATAAAATCATTAATGTTATTATAATATATATTTATATTTGTTTTGCAATTGTTGATTTACCCAAATGGACTAAAAGGTTAATTACAAAAATATAATTTAGGTAATAATTTGTATTTATTATCCATTGGTTTATTGGAGAATGCACATAATTATATATAAAGCATAATAATACAAATACAAAATTCTATATATATATATATATATATATATATGTGTGTGTATATTACATTATGTTTATATTTAATAATAATTATTATTGTTATTGCAAGTAAAATATTTAAAATTTATATTATACAATTTACTTTTTTTATCTGTATTTGAAATACACAATTGAAAAAATATATATACATAAATGGTTATAATTAGTGCTATCGAATGATTAATCACAATTAATTACACTCAAAATATAAGTTTTGGTTTACGTAATATATGTGTACTGTGTATATTTATTATGTATATATAAATACACACACACATAGTATATATTTAAAAATTATTGACATGTATACATTTATATTCTCACATTTCATGTCATATATAAAATATTTAATATATATACATAACATATTTTTCTTAAATGTATGCATGCATGCGTACATAATAAATATACACCGTAAACACACACATTGAAGGTGGGGGGAGTGAATAACCAGCGCTCTCTCCACCTTCAATACCACGACTGAGGTGAGACCCTTGAGCAAGACACCGCTCCCCCAACTGCTCCCCAGTGTGTGTGTGCGTGGTTGTTCACTTCTTACAGCTGTGTGTGTACACTTTGATGGGTTAAATGCAGAGCACAACTTCCTAGTATGGGAAAACCATACCTGGCCACATGTCACGCGCTTTAATTGTGATTAATCAGTTGACAGCGCAAGTTATAATTAGTGCTGGATATTGTAAGGCATTTGATGAATTATCTTTGAATTTACTTCTGATTTTAATAATCACTTAAGGTTATTAAGGTGACTTAAGATTTGTATTATATATTATGTTTTTAAAGTGACGACTGTCTAAGTATCAACTGTGTATAAATAATTGTTTGTATAAAACGAATCAATGAGGTCTGTACCTTTAGCCTGCGTAGGACGGATGACACTCGTCGCAGCAGGTTATCCCAGCGCTGGTTGGCATTGTGGGCCATTTCTCTCAGACTACAGACCGCGTCGGTGCGATTCTCACGAGCCAGCCGCTGATACTGTTTATTGATCAGCTCCAGCAGCGTCAAATTTTCATGCACCTGACGCTGGAACGTCTACAGATAAACTGAACGTTAATATCATAAATCTGTCCAGCAATACTACTGGACTCAGTCTGGATGATCTTACCTCAAATTTCTTGAGCTCCTCTTTGGCAACAGTGTAAAGGACACCTGAAGAGTTTGGCAGCGCGGCTGTCTTCTCCGACAACATGAGCCACTCTTCAAAATGAGAGTAGTCATCGAGAAACTTCTGCCAGAGACGCCACGTCTCCTCAATCCTTCCAAATGAGCAGAAGTTAGGTTTAAATTGGTCATTTAGCACAATTATTGTATAAAGCAATTCAAAAATAAACTATTAAAAATAATTTTCATTCATTGATATAAAGCTGCAATAAAGCTGAAATACTGTAGATTAACAGTAAAAAAAACAAAAAACAATATTTTAAATGTAAAGAATATTGAGCAGAATGTTTATTTAAATGTGCAACTAGCAGAATTTTTTTTTATTAAACTGTTAATAATAAACTATGAAAGCTAAAATAGATCAAATAAAATACAAAAATTTAAATAATAAACAAAATGAAAGTTTAAATTTGCAATTAATCAAATGAACTACACAAAGGTGTATTTGCTTTAAATATAACTAAAACTATTAAAATATCATTAATTGAAATAAAGATGCAATAAAAGCTGAAATAGATAAAATAACAAATACATTTATAAAAAATAATTAATTATAAAATATAATATAAAACATGTTAAACTGAAAATGAGAAATGTTGCTTCCGAAACTAACTTAAATAAAACTAAATAAAACTTCATTTAAGTTGAAGTGCTAAAATCAGTAGAACTAAAACTGAAATAAAAATAATGTAATGCTATACACTGTAAAGCATTTTATATATATAGCGAGAGAGAGTGAGAAATAACTAAGGTCCCACTTTGTAATAGGTGGCCTTAACTACTATGTACTTGCATTTAAATTAATCATTTGATACATTGAACTTATTGTGTACAGGCATGTTTTTACATTGTCCTTACAATTTATCTGTAATTAATTTCTGTAATAACATTTATAATTACACCATTGGCCCATCCCTTACACCTTAACCCAACCCGTACCACCAAACCTGTCTCTAACCTTACCTGTATCCCACCACAACAGCAGCACAAGCATTACAGTACAATGTGAGCACAACGAGTTCATTGTTCTTTTGATTTAAAGCCACCTAATAGTAAGTGGGACCCAAATTGAAATGAAACACAACTTTAAACTATAAAACTATGAACTGTGGTCATACTTGAGTCTCCTCTCCATGGACATGGCACAGATGCTCCTCCAGCGGCGGTCCAGGGTGCGTGTGGCCTGCTGGATAGAGTCACACTCGGCGTCTGTAGCACACGCATCGCAGTCGTGCAGCAACACCTCACACAGGTTCAGAACAGACGCCACACCTGTGCTGTGCTTCTCGATATCTCTCTGCAGCTCCTGAACGAAGGGCATAAATATTGTTAAATCTGACCAAAACAAGACTGCTTTATTTTTTGAATGCACTGTGTGTGTGTGTGTACCTGCTGTAGATCCAGTTTCCTTTGGATCTCCTGGTAGTCACAGGTGTCATAGACGATGGGACGGGACAGCTCGGTCTCAATGTGGCCGAGCCAAGAGCGCAGAACGTTCATGTTCTTATCCAACTGCTGAACGGCCACTAAAGTCTCCCGCAGCTTCTTCACCCTGAATAAACACAGAAATTATAAGCCTTTTCACAATTTCTGACACAGGATACAGTATCTACATCTAGATGCAGTATACAATTTAAAATCAGGGACATTATAGCTAACTAAAACCCTAAAAAAAACATTTTCATTACTTGAAAACATGATTTGAATCAAAAATATAAATTATTATTATTATTTTTTATTTAAGCTTATTACACGGCTCTCTGGAATGCTTGATTCTGATTGGTCAGTTGAGACATTTACAGGTTCGTTATTTTCAAATAATAACCGCTCCAAAGTAATAACGCATAGCCGGCACTACTTATGTTTAAAATCCCTCCGCGCCAACTAAGATTACCGTTTGGCGCCATCTTGTGACAAACACTGGACAACATAAGGTGCAATAAATAACTAAAATACACCCGTT
>JAUMHG010034604.1:0-11989 GCA_032359395.1 Enteromius anoplus
TAGTAAATGATTAGTTGATCATTAACTAATCACTTATGAATGCCTTGCAACTGAACATTATTATAAAGTGTTACCAATGTATGTAGTACATATAACTTTGGTACATAGTGTACCAAACCACAGAATGACAGGAGGGTGAATAAATAATAACCAATTTTTCATTTTTGGGTGAACTGTTCCTTAAATGGTGGTTTTGATTCTCAGAATGTTGAACAATGACTCTAAGGTGATTCATTGCAGTTATTTTGAGGCAAATTAGAAAGCTAATGGGTTTCCAGAAAATTTAAATGATGTGATAAATGGATGGTTGATTGTTACACAGTGTCTCCTGTAGAGTTATTCTTTATTCTTTCTCTCTGAACATTGCGTAATAATGTCTTTATGTCTCTGTAGTATTAGTACAGTGCAAGTGCTGAAACAAGACAGAAAGGTCACTACACCCTCAAGTTACAACATTAGATTTGAATTTTCCCAATTTAGAGCTTTTATTAGGACTTTTGTACCATATATGATAGAGGAAGGTCAAACATGGTTCTTGGCTGATTACACTATGACTGTACCATTAATCACGAATGAACCCAGCAGTGAAGTCCTATAGTTCAGAGAAGCATTGAGCAACCAAGCTCTGGAGGACAGCAAGGGAAGGGTAGCTGAGTTGATCTGTGATTGACAGCTGGAACAACGCAGCAGATGTTGGTAGCAGTTTGAAAGAAAACCATCAGATTGCAAGAGGACGCACTGGTTAGTGCACTAAGCTGACAAGACACTACTCTTACTACTGCTTAAATTTTTCTAAAAGAGTGCAACAAGACATGACTGTAAGACCTACAAAGGAAAACATAGACACCTTATGATGAGTAGCCAATATAGAGAGAACCTTATGTCCACTTACATTCATTACACTGTAAAAAGTTGCCTGTAAATGTACACTATTATTATTGTAATTTAATTTACAGTATAATAATGTATTAACTGTATTTTTGTTTACAGTATTTTTATTGTTATTGAGATTTCAAAGCTGCTGTATATATATAAAATTGATAGCTAAAATTGAGGCTTTCATTACTTTCTCTAAATGTAATTATTTTTTTAGCACCCCCTCTGAACTGTTAGTCCCCCTCTTAGTTACGAAGAAATACAGAACAATTAACAATTAAACAGCTGTACACAGTAGATAAATAAATAAAAATAGTAATATCCAGGGGCTGTGCAATCCACATATTTAAAGTGTCTTGTGCTTCTAAGAATTATATTCTAAGAATGTTTTTCCATCAACGTTACAAGAACATTAACAGCATTAAATACAAATACAAATGCTCTAAAGACATTATTTTAAGACGCTGACAGTGCACGATTAATAAAGTTATTGTCTATCAAAGAAAAGAGTCGGCTCACATTCGCCTACACGAGTCGTCAGCAATTTGAATCTTTTCTCTGTTACCGAGCCACATCACTGGGTAACATATTTTGCATAATGTCCGCCCACGTTCTACGTCGCGGACAACTTGCCCCACCCCCAAACAGTACAATCTCAACGTGGATTACATCATGTCATGGAGACGCTGTATCGTGCGCTGTGAGAGTAAATTTGTTTTATATGCCCTTCCAAAGGAAGAATCTACAAAGAATGAGTGGCTAAAATGTGGGCCTAATGTAATCTATTACTGTGGTTGATGCAGCTTGATGACTGTCTCATCATTAGCTCCGTTTACAAGAAGGGGGGAAGACGCAGGTATTTCCCTGCGGTTTGTTTATGTGCCAGAAAATGCTTAACGTCATGTGAGCGATCTATTTAACGTTACATAGGTTTGGCGTAGCTATTATCGCGCTCGACGGCATATTTATGATATAAATGACAAATTTTTTGAAAACGAAGTTGTGTGCACAATGTTATTATTGAAAACGTAGGAGAGGAATTATTCATTTCACTAAATATTCGGCTATGTGTAAATGTGGCTTAAGTAATGATAAAAGATGGCTGCAGTGTTGTGCTTTATGCAATGCTAAAGTTCACTACGCACCTCACAGAGGTGTGCCCGATTCGCTTACAAAAGCACTGTCCATGTTAGTTTTCCTGGATTTTTATTTCCTTTCTTTTTTTATTTTTTACTGTGCTCCTAAGAAATATATATATTTTGTAATTAGCAGCACAAGTTCTCCTAACAATAAAAAGTAAGTGGTGGGTTTGTATTACAGTATACTCACTATAAAAATTGTCTAGGTTACAAACGTAACCCACTTTTCCTGAAGGAGCGAACAGAGACGTTACCATATGGGAACTCGCCAGAGAGACCAATTGCCTTTGAGCTTTATACAAAAGGCCAATGAATATTGGCGTGCATTTGATTGCGCTCAGGTGCACCTCATCACTGTGTGAGTACGAGTAAGTGTGGGCACGAGCGGAATGCACATGCAGGTTTTCGCTAAAGAGCCGAGTCGGCGTCAGCACAACCTCAGAGTCATGGCAAGAGAAAGTGTAACGTCTCCGTTCCCTCCTTCAGAGAACGTGGGTTACGTTTGTAACCTAGACGTTACCCTTTCATTTGAATCACTTTGAATTACATATGGGAACACCCATGGAACGGGCCACGACTCTAAGGCTGCATTATGCAGAGACCCCCCACCGACTGGCAAGATACTTTTCAAGTTCTTCAGAGGAGGATCTGCACGTAACCCTCTCAACCCTCTGCGGCCCGATAGGGTGGGCGACAGAGTTGCTTTCAATGGTGCTACAGCAAGCGGTTGACGGCGGAGCGCATGAGAAGTATGAACTGTTGCATGCGGGACAAAAATAATTCAATATATCGATAGGATTATGGACATAATTGAAGGGAAACACAGCCTTCGGGGTGACTGTGGATATCTTTTGCCACACCTCTGGGCGAAGGAGACCCAGAGGAAGCACAGCCGGAGCTACTCCGCTCTAGTCTGACTGCGGGGCAGGGAGGACTCAGGTTATGCAAACTTAAGGGAACACTGAGATATCTAAGTGTGGGTCCCGCGGGAGTGGCGCAGCAAGCCGGCACTAGCCGGTCCTCTCGCTCAACTGCTGTCCTGATCAAGGATGCGAGAAGACACGGCCTCTACGCGGAGGTCGTAAAACCTGGCGCCGGTGTTGGTTGTCGCCAAGCCCGCAGCTCTGGAGATATCTGCTAAGGAGGCGCCATGAGCCAACGTGTAGGACGAAGTGACACTCCTTGTTGAGTGCGCCCTAAGTCCTAAGGGGCAAGGTTCTCCCTGGTATAAATAAGCCAGGGAGAGGCATCTACCACCCAGTGAGCCAACCTCTGTTTGGTGACAGCATTCCCTTTCTGCTGGTCACTGAAGCAAATAAAGAGCTGCTAAGAGGGTGTGAAGCTCAGCGCGCGTACAGGACATAATAACTCCAATTCTGGGTCTGCCTCCTCCCGGGGCAGAGCTTGAAGGTTCACTACCTGACTTCAGAAAGGTGTGGTAGGAACCTTGGGCACATAGCCTGGCCGAGGTCTCAGAAAAACGTGAGACGAACTGTAGGCACTCTTCGTCGACAGAGAAGGCTTGCAGATCCCCCCCTCTCTTAATAGAGGCAAGCGCAACGAGAAGCGCTGTCTTCAGTGTCAGAAACTTAATTTCTGAAGATTGAAGAGGTTTGAAGGGAGCCAGCCGCAGGTTCCTGAAGGACGCGCCCTCCACTGCGTCGTGATATGCGGCTTTGGCAGCGACATACACTTTAAGAGTTGAAGGGGGCAGCCTGGGCTCCAACTTTTCTTGCAGGAAGGAAAGCACAACTGCGACCGTACATCTCTGTGGGTCCTCTCCGTGGGAGGAACACCATTCGATGAACAGACCCCATCTCTGAATGTAAGCCTGCCTCGTAGAGGGGGCTCGCGCTTGAGAAATGGTTTCTACGACAGCGCTGGAAAGGCTGGAGAAGTCTGCCATAAGGTGCCCAACCCCTGAGGAATAAGGTCCTTCCAGGGGATTTTTCAGGGAGGGGCTGCCGCGAGGAACGAGAGGTCCGAAACCTGTTTCTCATCCTCCCTGAGCTTGCACAGTTTCTGTGCAAGGAGGCTCGCTGGGGGAAAAGCGTACTTGAGCCCCAGAGGCCAGCTGTGTGCCAGTGCAGCTCTGCCGGGCACCCGAGGGGACTCGGAGAGGAAAAAGAGTGGGCAATGGGTCGACCCAGGGGAAGCAAAGAGATCGATCCTGGCTTCCCTGGAGTGACTCCATATCAGCTGGATTACCTGGGGGTGGAGCCGCCATTCTCCAGGGTGTGTGGACTGCCGTGAGAGCTGATCCGCTGCACGGTTGAGTAGCCCTGGAATGTGAATAGCGCGCAGCAATTTCCGCCGCTTGAGACTCCACAGGATCAGATGGTGGGCGAGTTGTGCCATGCAGCGGGAGCGTAGTATTTTCTTTTTGATGTACGCAATGACCGCTGCGTTGTCCGTCCGGATCAGTGGAGAAGTACGGCTAACAACTCGAGACAATTTTATATGCCAAAGCAGCTGGACGTCTGGCTGCTTGCCCGTTGCATACAGCACCCCGGCCCATGTCGATCTGGACACCTGTCCCGGGGTACTCCGACCCGGGGGAAACAGGGTTAGATCGTGGGCTGAATAGGTGGCAACTCTACGGGAAAACGCCAGTCCGGAGTGTGCCACGGTGCTGTGCCCATCTTGGGACTCGATCGAATAACCAACGCTGAAGCGGTCTCATATGAAGCAAGTCCAGCGGCGTAATCGCGGCTTAAGCTGCCATATGCCCCAGGAGCCTCTGAAAAGTTTTAAGAGGAACCGCTGTGCATTTTAAGGTATGTCAGCATGGCCTGCGCGCGCGTTCACGAGGCGGGCAGTGATATCGACCGAGTCCAGCTCTGACTGAGAAAGACATCCTCTCCTTTCTTCTTAGAAGAGTGCTCTCTCTCTCAGTAGACCTGAAGACCCAGATGGCTGAAGTGCCGGAGCACTATGTCCCTATGCATGAGCAACAGATCCCACGAGTGAACTATTATCAGCCGGTTGCCGAGAGAGTTGGGGATGCCGCTTCAGTGGGGAGAGACATCCTCTGAGAGGGACAGGCCAAAGGGTATTGCACCGGCATGCTTGATCCTTGTTGCAGGATCCTTCAGGTCTATGGCTGCGGACACATCCTGGCTCTGGAAGCATGTTTCTAGCATGCGCTTCGGAGTGAGCATTTTGACCGGCAGCTCATAGGTGCAGGACAAGTCTCAACCCACCACTCTTTTTGGGCAAGATGAAGTAAGGGCTGAAAAAGCCCCGACCTCAACTCGGCTGGAGGGACAGGCTTGATTGCTTCCTTCGCCAGTAGGACAGCAGTCTCTGCGCGCACTATGGCAGCTTGGCTCTATGAGCAGACCCAAGTAGAGTGAATGCCACACAGTGTCCTTGGTCAGCATCTGAGAAGACAAAAAAGATTTGTGTTAGATGGGGACCTTCGGACACTGGGCCCAGAGGTATGATATTTGTTCTGTTAAGACTGGCTCTTTCTGTGTGTACAGAAGCTCCTGGCCCTCCTCCGGGAGTGGGGATGGAGATGTCATTGACGTCCCCCAAAGAGCAGTCCTCATCACCTCCGGGCTGCCTGTGTCAGGAACACTTCCCGCCCCTCCGGGTGTTAAAGGCTGGTCCCTGATCAGCAGGTGGCGCCCCTTGCCCGCAGCCAGCTCGACAACGGGGCGGGGGTCAGAGCAGGATTCCTGGATGCTGCGGGGGGATCTGCTGTTATGTCCCCCTTGAAGTTTCATAATTGCTTTAAAACAGTCTTATAAAAGCTGCATGATAGCTCCTCCCTCTGCCATCATTAACGTGGCTTTCCAATGCATTCATTCATTCATTTTCATTTCCCCCCTCACTTCATGCTTGTTTATTTGTTTTACGATCCATTATGTCAGAGGCAGTGATGGCTTCTTTTTTGCCTTTACTTCTCCAGCCTTGCTTCATGGTTGCACCAAATATGCTCCTGAGAGGATATGTTGCCTCAGTGCTTGCGACTCATTACATCAAAGGAGAGCAGCACAAAGAGCCATTGATATTTGATTGTTTTGATTCGTAGAGAGTGCCCTCACCTAAAAGGGTCTGATCTCTGCGAAAAACGCAGAGGCACCACAGAGGGTCTCTATGTTTGTGGGGAGATGGCCTAAAGCATTCAAATTTAAAATGAATGAATCCTCAAAAGTAGAATATTTCCTTCAAATATTTTGTCAACAATAAATAATTTAATTACATCATAAAGACACATGTAACTTGATTTTATGAACTTAAGAGATTTAATAACATTTGCATTTAATAATCAAATTTTTTATAACTGTAACGATCAGCTGGATGTGCCAGCAAGGCTTTGGATGGCACTCCAGCTCTCCATGCATTGTGTGTGTTTGTGACTGTTTTCACTCATGGACTCATATCAATGTTCTCATGGCCACTCATCTGTTTCTCCGCCCCCAGTGTCATTGTCACGTGTATAAAGTGTCCGTATCTTTCCATTGCTTGTTGCTTGTGATTGTTGAATGTACCCTGTGTTTACTCCGATTGTGAGCCCTCCGTGTTTCCTTGTTCCTTGAATGTATTTGGATTTCCCGTTGCCGACCCACGCTTCTCCCACTGGATTATTATCTCGCCTTTGCCTCTGATGTCCCCGGTGCCGCTTGTTTGACTCTGCCTGTTTCTACGCTGTGTTCTCTCTTTGTGTCAATAATGACGCCTGCAGATGAATCCGAACGTGTTCCCGAGTCTCAATCGTGATAATAACCAACACTCATATAATAACTGAATTGTACCCCTTAAATTGCACAGGCATGATGAAGATCATAAAAGTTGATACTTTGCTACTGTAAATATATCTTGACCGATTTTTGCTAGTTGGAATAATGGAACTTGGAAGAGAATGGAAGAGAAACTTCTCTATTTAGAAAATATAAAATTAACATGGAATAGAATTTTATTGTAAAAAGCATAAGGATTTTGTTTCTGTCCACCATTTCCACCACAGAATGCTGTTAAACACAAATGTGAGGTGGAAATGTTCATATAAATGAAACTTTTGAAATTAAATGAAATTTTTACAGGGTCATGATTCAGTTGTACAAGCTTGGATGAACAGTTTTCACAGAATGAACAGTGTAAAATCAAGTATAAAATCTACTACAGCAGCTCTCAGAAAATCTTCGCATTAGATCATTGTTTGGTTTTGTTGAGATGAATTGGATCATGCTGACAAGCCCTTACCCAGCAGGGCACTCTCTCCCCATTCATAACAGCCGCATGATACTGATTGTGGGAAATGTGACTCTGCTGGAAAGCAAGAACTAATTATCCAAGAAAGAAAAACATTTTTTTCTGCATTTAGAAAGCGTCTTGTTTCTGACTGGAACTCATAAATTTCATATAAATCTTATAACCGAGACACCGTCACCTTTTCTGGACTGGTCTTAGGTATAGTTTTTGATTTGGTCTGTAAGAAAGGGCTTAGGATAATCTGTTGGGAATGATATTGTCTTTTGTTTTCATCCCCCCTGACTTTTGACATTTTCACATTTAATGGACATAAAAACCTGGATGTTTGCACACCTTTTGCTCCCAAACATCAAAAAACAAAGGCTTTGGGGGATATTTCAAAAGTAAACATGCAGGGTGGGGAAATGTCACTCCCCTCACCCGCAGATCAAAGATGAGAGGACGATGACACACAAAGGCATAATATTAATAAAGACTAAATAGAGCAAGAAGAATACCTGCACCCTATTCATGCACCACAACATCTTGGCCTTCTATCCCACAATCCATCACAGTGTCACTGGCTGGGCCACCCAGTAAAGTGACAAATCTTCCTGTCAGATATACAGGGTCTGCCTTGACAGGCTGGCATTTTAACTACAAAGATTAATTCTGAAACTTACCAACTCTTTCTCCTGACAATATCTCTATGATTAATACAGCACAAAAAAGCGTATGACCCTTTGCTTTCCCTTTATCAGGGTGAAAATAATTTAGATGTTGTAAAACAACAATAAAAACAAAAACAAGTGCCCTGGACGTATACAGTTTACAGTCACAAGTTCAGTTGTTACTTATTATATTTACTGACACAAACCTGTTTAGGTTACACATAGCCGAATGTGTCCACACTGTATTCTGATGCCGCTGTATTCTGTTATCATAAATGAATATGAAATAGTGACAGAACAGTGTTCGAGTCGTCGTCTGATTAAATCAAACAGGCTACACATAAGATAATGACAACAGTGGTGATGGTATGTGAAAACAGGCGCAATTAGTAGAAATTGGTACTTCGTTTAGTACTGAGATGTAAATTTGCAGACGCTCCCTATAGCAGCATGAGCGAATATTGAATCTAAAATAAGACATAATTTTACCGCGCTCCGTTTTTATTTTAAGACGGCGTTTATAATAAAAAGAATCATAGTTTACACTGGCGTTAAACCTTCCCCAGAGTTTTCAAACTAAAACAGGGTCTGCAGCGTTTTCAAAAGTGTCTGTTTTTGAGGGTGGAAAACGCCGGGACAAGCGCGTAAAGTTATGCTTTTTAAAACGAAAACGCACCTAATGTAAGCAACAGTTTTTGGCTAAGCAGACGCAGAGAGAGCTGCACTGCAGGAAAGATCGAGACACCTCGCGCTCGTGCGGCAGACAGGTTCAGATACATAATATTTTAGTTTGCTACAAGCAGGATACACACAAAGCATGTTCAACTCAGACACGCAGACGGTCGTGGTAATAAACACCGTAACCATTTGCGTGTCCGTGCTTAATGCGCATCTCGTGAAAAGCATTTTGGGGGCCCAAGGCAGTTGCCTACCTTTGCCTAATGGGTAAGTCCGCCCCTGCCCACAACTCAGGCCAACACTGCCCGACTGGCTCTTCCCGAGAAGTATGATGGCTCTCCCGGTAATTGCAAAGGCAATGCAGTGTGCTATTTCTATCAATTCACAACCTCAAAACTTCACCTCAGATGATCAAAAAGTGTCATTAGTCTGCTCTCTCCTCACCGGCAAGGCACTCAAGTGGGCAACCACGTTGTGGGAGGGGCAATAAATGGTATTTTCCACGTATCTTCACTTCCACTCTAAGTTAAAGGAGGTTTTTGATCATGCTGAGTATGGCTAGGAGGCTGAGGATGAGTTACTGAACCTCCGCCAAGGATCTTCTACTGCTACTGCTGCGGATTACGCACTCATGTTTCCCTGGGAAGGAAAGCCACTTAAAGCCATGTTTCCTCGGGGGCCAGAACCTTGGAGGAATTTATGGACATGGCAATTAAGATGGACCATCTACTCCACTCCCGCAGAGGGCGCCGTTACCCTACTGCCTCACCCCAGCACCTCAGCTCCACGTCCGCAATCACCCAACCACGCCAACATTTTGGGACATCCTTGGCTACTCCTACACAACCCCCAGATTTCCTGGATGGAACAAACCATCTCTCAAAGGTCATCCACCTGTCATCAGAAGTGTCTCAGTTCACCAATAAGGAACCCATCCATCAAGCCTGACACTCCACCGAGAACAACTCCCTAGAAACATTCCCGGCAGTATTTCACGATCTCCACCTGACATTCAGTAAACTCAAGGCCACTCAACTACCCCCACACCGCGACATGGATTGTGCCATCGAACTCATCCCTGGATCCACGCCCCCTAAAGGTCGTGTTTACCCTTTGTCACAAACCGAAACTCAGAGCATGCAACAGTACATTGAGGAGGAGCTCGCCAAGGGCTTCATCCATCTCTCCACCTCGCCGGCTTCGGCTGGCTTCTTCTTTGTATAGAAGAAAGATGGAACCTTGAGGCCTTGCATTGACTACAGAGCTCGGAACGAAATCACCATCAAATACCGCTACCCATTATCTCTGGTCCCCTCTGCTTTGGAACAGCTCTGTTCAGCTCGTGTTTTCTCCAAATTGGACTTAAGGTGTGCGTACGACCTCATTCGCATCCGGGCAGGGCATGAGTGGAAGACGGCCTTTTCCACCACCACGGGGCATTACGAATATCTAGTGATGCCCTTTGGACTGTCCAACAGTCCCTCCGTCTTCCAGGCACTGATAAATGACATATTCCAGTACTTGCTAAACCAGTTTGTCATAATCTACATAGATGACATCCTAGTGTACTCTGAGAATCAGCAAGATCACACCCAACACGTTCGTGCAGTCCTTCAAAGACTGAATTATTTCAGCAGAAGGAGTCACCATGGACGATAATAAGGTCTCCGCTGTGTTACAATGGCCTTACCCTCAGACTATCAAAGACTTGTGACGCTTCCTAGGGTTCGCCAATTTCTATCGGAGGTTCATCCATGGCTTCAGCCCGCAATGGCAAAGGCAATCACAGACTGGCATGGACTTCTTCCTGTGAAAAAGCCTTCCAGGATCTCAAAGTTCGATTCACCTCAGCTCCTGTCCTAAGACACCTGGACCCAGAATGACAGTTCACAGTTGAGGTGGACGTGTCTAACACCGGCATTGGAGCCATTCTTTCCCAATGCCATGGAACCCCAGCTAAGCTATTCCCGTGTGCATTCTATTCCCAAAAACTTAACTCTGCTGAACGCAACTACGACATTGGTGACAGGGAGCTACTAGCCATGAAAGCAGATTTAGAGGAGTGGCGACATTGGCTGGAGGGATCCACCACTCCTTTCCTCATTCTAACCAACCACAAGAACTTGAAGAACAAGAACCACAAGAACAAATAATCACTTTGTCAAGGACTGTGGAACATGCAACCAAACCAAGTCCTCACACCAACGACCGGCTGGCCTACTCAAGCCACTTCCTATCCCAGAGAGACCCTGTCACACCTAACCACAACACAGTTATTTTCACTATAATTGACCGGTTCTCTAAGGCTTGCTGGCTCATTCCCCTTCCCAACATTCCGGCAGTGGATGCATGGACGCACGTAGGAGTGAGGCCACCTGGGATATCGCACATACTAATCTGCAACGGGCTATACAACGAGTGTCTTGTCAGGCCAATCGTCTACGGAGAGCAGCACCTGAGTACCAAATAGGCCAGTGGGTCTGGCTTTCAACCAGGGATCTGAGAGTCCGACTTCCATGCAGAAAACTAAGCCCAAGGTACGTGGGTCCATTTAAAATCATAAAACAAATTACCCCTGTTGCATTTCGGTTAGAATTACCTGCTCATTACCGTATCTCACCCACCTTTCATGTCTCTTTGTTTAAGCCCTCTGTGCACCCGGGAGGAGAGGGGGACCAGGACGAGGCTGCTCCCGCAGAGACCCCTCCCCTAATACCTGAAGGAGAGGATATCTATCGAGTCAATGTACCTTGTAGACTGGGAGGGATACGGTCCCAAGGAGCGAACCTGGGTCAACTCCAAGGACATCTTTGACCCCCAACTTACCACTACATTTCATCAGGAACATCCTGATAAACTAGCTCCTCGCCCCCGTAGAAGACCTATGCACCGAGGAGGGTCTCACGTCGGGAGCCGTTCGCAGGGGAGGGGCTCTGTCACCAATAGCGCCTCTGTGGCCCTCTCTGAACGGACACAGCGAGAACCTTCGCCCGCATTCTGAGTTCCTACCAGGACACTTTATACCCACGTACCTCCGCTTCTTCCGTTACAGCTGTTGTTCATTCATCGCTCATTATGCCGCCTATTTAAGGTGCAGACTTTATTTACTTCTTCGCAAAGTCTTATCGGTCCGTATGGTCGTAGTTCCAAGCGTTTTTGCCTGTTTTGGATTTCCTGTGTATGACCCTGTTCTGTTAATCCCGTTTGTAATTCTTGTTGCCTGCCATTGTGATTACTGCCTGAATATTGTTTTGTCTTTTGGATTATCTTTCGCTGTTCTTGATTACTGGTGATTACCCTTGCTTGTTGACCAACCCTATTAAACCCCCTGGGGTCTGAGGTGATTTTTGGGCCCATGAGATGTTTGGACATGCTCTGATATTTGTGCTTTTTTCAGCTACTTAGAACATATTATTGACCAACCTG
>JAUMHG010034605.1:0-11984 GCA_032359395.1 Enteromius anoplus
TAGCAGCTTTTAAAGCCTGTCTATATCTGGACATGCCATCTTTCCATGCAATTTTAAAAACTTCCAAATTAGTTTTTAAAGCAAGTTCGGTAAATGCGGTAAAAATAGTTCCTGCCAGCAACAATAAACGACAAGAGAATGTTCCTTCCACATCTAATGAAGCTTAAATATATCCAGAGAATAGCTTATCATCCGCTGCGTCATTCATTCTTTTTTACACCATATATGATATTTTCTTGCACACATACATCTGCTTAACGCTCAGCATGACAAAATATCTGTTTTCCATCTTCAAGTTTTAAAACAGCGCGAGATTGCTGGTTTTCAAACAGCCCATCCCCATGAGAAGCTTTTACTAGATGGGAAAGAGCGTGGTCTCAACATTACAGATAAAAAATGCAACATAACGCAAGCAGGGGTCACTCAGAAATACACACACCGTAAAAAAAAATCCTTTAAAAAAACAGGAAAAATTCTGGCAGCTGGGGTGCTGGAAAAATACCGTAAAAATACGGTCATTTTTCGTAATCAAAAAACGGAAATGTTCCAGCAGCTGGGACGCCACAATAAAAAAACATTCCTGTCATTTTCATATCAAATTATTAAAAAGACCATGCTGTCCCATCAATTAACACTGAAATATTACATTCTCACATTTCTGTACACAAGTTTTACAGATTGATTACTAAATACTGGATCACAACATCTCAATATAGCAGTATGCATATTGAGTAACTTCACATTGCCAAAAACAGTGCCACATTTATTATTCTCTCATAACATTAACATTACCACAAAGATTAGTCGATTTCACGTTTTCTAAAAATAGTACAACATGTTTCATTTTAAAGGTACAATTTTTCAACAACTTAGTATGAGTCAAGGGCTTAAAAGAAGAATGACAAAACCAGCATGTGTACCTATTAAGATGTATTACTTAAAGTTATACTTCACATTTTTTGTTGTTGACAAATTTTGATGGCATTCTGTTGGTACTGGTTCAAGATTAACCACCTGCGTCTTGCTAACCTTGTTGAATTGGGTCCGTCTTGTTCTTGTAGTCGCCATCCACCTTATTATATGCATGAAAGGAAAGACAGTTACTTTTCTAATATGAAAGTTGCACATCTAACAAATATACACACACTTATATTATGTAGACAAAACTTCTATTTAGGATGAATTTGAGTACTCTGCTATAGTAGGGTTCAAAAACACTGTAATATTTACTATAAATTACAATTTTGTTTTATCTTGGTATATTCATTTGAAACTTTGGATTTAAATAGGCTGAAGCATGTTTGAAGTGTACTGTGCTAATTTGAGCATCATCTGAGTCATCATCCGGAGCACGCAGGGTTAACCAGCATATGTCTGCTTTCTCAATCAGGAAACATCAGAAATCAATGTAGAATCTGACGTTTTTTGGGCTCAAGGATGGTCAAACACAATGCAACTGATTGCAGAATTGCTCAATGAAAGGTAATGTGACCTTCAGTGCTGAACACCCTAGAGTAGAAATGGTTCTACAAATGATGTGAATCTTTACAACAGACATAACCGACCCATAAACCCATGAAGCCAATTTAATCCAGAGAACAGCACTTGTACCTGTCACTTTCCCTCCTTTCAGCTCAAATTCTTACAACTCAATTATCATGTCCTCGAACCCAGCACCAGGCAGAGCTGAATTTCCCTCTTTTGCTCTGATTCAGATAGACGTTTGCACAATGACAAGAATCTCATATCACATGCTAGTGATATGATATTTGTCCAATAGACTGAAGAAAACTGGCTTATATACAGGCTTATATAGAGAAAATTAATGACAGTGCAAGCCTTTTTTTTTTCTTTTGTTTTTGTCTCATACTTTAGTTACACTGTTTTTGATGAACGCTGTATTACAGCAGAATACATGATTGCATGAAAGTAATTGTAATTAATATATTTTCTTGTGAATCCTAGTTTTGACGGCATGTCAGCAACTCTTCCTCTTCTCTGAAGCAGCACAGTATGGCCCTGTCCTTATTATTGTTATTCCTGGGGGTGGGGTTTATGTAAATTAGAGGATGAGTCAGTATTTGTGGGGATATTTCCAAATTGTTTTGAGATTTACAATTTTTCCACCAGGATGCTTGATGTGTCCTGGCATGAGCCTTACACCATGTCCTGACATGTGTCTTTTCCATGTTAATTGGAAAAACTAGTCACGACGATGACGCACGAAAATTTAGAAACTCTTTCTATTTCCGTGACATCGGGGATGGAACCACAGCATATAAACTATACAACAGTGGATACTCTTAGGTGATTATGTGCTTTATTCAAAGTTGAACATGTCCAATATGAGTTGAAATATTATATTACATGACCTTGCAGCCATACTGAAAGCAACAACAGTTTACGTCAGATCTTGAAAATAAATTAAAGCAAAGATGAACATTAAAACTGTGAACTCACTGCATACCAACAAGTGTATTCCATCAGTCACTCATTACAATTAAAGGTTTAATATTTATGAATTAGATTTTAAACGTGTCCATTTCATTGCGAGAGCAGTGTGCTTCCAGAGAGATATTTGATTGATTCTATCGCATCTAGTGTGAACACCTAAATTGGTTGTCGCTGGAATCTTGTCATGTCGCGTGTATTTAGGACATGGTTTTACCTGCGGAGCCATCACACACAGGAGACTGAGTCTGAGAGACTTCATCTGTTGATTTACTCTCACACTGAATCAATGGGGTCGGAGAGCTCCGACCTCTCCTGGGGCTCCAGCTACTGCTGCTCATTTCACCACTGAGAGTTATTTATAATCTCACAGAGAGCTTTGTGCATTTTATTATTAGTGTTTTTGTTTCGGTAATGATATTTTAATGGTTGTAAAGGTCCAAAGTAATCACAATAATTTGCCGCATATTGTGCTCAATGAGCAGATTTATTCCAATATGAGTTGCAAAAATTATAAAATGCTGCTACATAATTTGTGTCTTTATTTTTTTTCTTTAAAACACTATTTTATAACCCATTATAGTAAGACTTTATCGTACATCTATTAGTTGCTTATTAGCATGCATATTACTAGAATATTAGCCATTTATTAGTGTTAATCAAGCACATACAGGTATTAATGCCTTATTCAACATCCCTAATCTTATCCAGTACCTAAGCTGAACAAGTACCTTACTAACTATTAATAAGCAGCAAATTAAGAATTTATTGAAGGAAAAGTCGTATTTAATAGTTAACAAGTGTTTCCTTTTCTAAAGTGTTACCCACTTTAGATATGGTTATAGAAATTATATTACAGATACAGTATATAAACAAAGGTTATGTTTGTGCAGGAATGATGGTGTTTTATATTTTAACACACCTGGAATGCTGTATTGAACAAATATCTACAACAGTTATCTCAGCGAAGGTCAGGACTCTGCTCACAGAAATAATAATAACAGTGTCATCTGATATCAGTGGTATGAGCAATGCAACATTCTCTAATCTGTGCACACGTGGCGATGCAAACAAGATCAAAATGGAAATGAACAATATAAATGCGTGTTTGATGGCAGTATGTTGGTTTACGTCAGCATCAAAGCACTCTGTGAACGCCAGTGAAGACTTTGATCTGTTATCTGGAGCGAGCTCTTATGCTAATGTGAGAGTGTCATTGTCTGAGAGGAGTGGCTGACGTCATGTTTACAGTGACGGGCTTCAGCGGCGGCTGAGGTCGAAGGTCACACTGGGAAGCTGCTTTAAAGGACAGCCATCCAGCCATGAGTATCTGCTCTCGGCTGATGAGACGTCACGGCTGATCACCAGCAGATGTTGTGTTTTGGATGCTGGTGTTCCCGGCAGGCTTTTCCACTAGACTGGGGACTATAAATTCTACTTAATGAATTGTATGAATGAAATTATTATTTAAAGCAAAAACTGATTTTTTCCGTGCACTGGACTGGATTTCCCGATAACGATTTATCTTTGCTTAAAAGCATTTTCTACATATCATTTTACGAATGCTCGTTATGCACTTAACACAGTCACACGTAGCTGTGCTTTAAGTGCTACTTAAAAGTCGCTATCTGTTGGTCAAGAGCAGAAATGTCAATTTATAGAAGGGCTCGTAACTGTACATGCTGGTTTATTGAAATGTTAACCTAATGCTACATTCCAAACAGCTCAGATATAATATAATATAATAGTTTAAGCATAATATTAATATACTATAATAATAATATTAAAGGCTATTATTTACATTTAGCTACATTTAGTCATTTAGCTTTAATCCAAAGCGACTTAAAATAAAGACAATGGAAGCAATCAGAATCAAGAGCAATGATATGCAATTCTATAACAAGTCTTATTCCTATTCCTATTTTCCCAGTCTTTAAAGCATGTTTACTGCATTACTTATTTTAATATTTTTTTTTGTACGGTGGTTTAATTTTATGTAAACAAAAAAAAAAAAGAGTAATAAAGTGTAGCTTTAATTAGAATCACATTACACTTTAATGGAGTTAAATGTGTGATCTGTTGATTGTCCTGCAGGTGACCTCAAATAGGGCTGTACGATTACAGCAGAGACAGATTTTGTTATAATGCTTTTAGGAAGCAAACCATAACATTAAGATCAATATTAAAATCATTTTTACAAACTTCTTAGCCTTACGATGCTTTTTGCTTTGTTTTTCAGGTGAAAAATGTGTTTCCTCAGGAGGGGTTTGGCCGTCAAAAAAGGGGCTACAGAGAAATCAGTAACATTGACGTCAACATGAGTGACCCGCTTTTCACCAAGCAGTGGTATCTTGTAAGTAATTATAGCTCGTAATGTCTTCATTTGATTTGACCTTCAGCATTGGAAGCGATTACATTGGGTTAGCTGGGATCGCCGATACTCTTCATTTAAACCATTTTCCTCATTAGCCGTCTCCGTCAACACTGGTGCGTGAGCCAGCGTCAAAACACACTGATATCTTCCTTATTCCTCCAGGGCTTATCGTGACAGTCATCCCTGTCTGTTTTGCCAGAGAGAACGCTCTTTAATTTAGTTTGTCAGCTATAAACACTGCACAGCAGGGCTTCAGTGAAGTGTAATATCTGCGTGACATTTATTTTCCCTCCCGCGCCACCTCCCTCATAACATCTCATTTTCCACGCGGTGGCTGCTCAGCTTGTGTGACGCCTTTGTGTTGTTTGATTAGATCAATACAGGCCAAGCAGACGGGACCCCGGGTCTGGATCTTAACGTGGCAGAAGCCTGGAGCATGGGCTTCACCGGAAAAGGTGTGACCATTGCCATTATGGATGACGGTGCGTAAAATCTGGCTGCCAGAGAGCAGTTTTTAACACTTCAAGGTTTAATAATGTACACTAATTTAAACATTAAATGTCCAGTCATGTGTTATTTTGCCCTCACCTTGCAGGTATTGATTACCTGCATCCAGATCTCGCCTCGAATTACGTAAGTGCTTATTTCTCGATCGTTTGATCCATGTTTAATATGTTTTGAAGTAACCCGGTTGCATGGGTGGACAGATATCCAGTGCTACAGCAGGAATGCATAACGCCATTTTTAATTAAAGGAATAGTTCACCCCAGAATTTTTGTAGGAATTAGTAGGAAAAAAACATTTGGGTCAATGGTGACCCAAAACAGCCTGGTTAAAAACTTTCTTCAAAATATCTTCGTTTGTGTTCGGCAGAACAAAGACATTCACGCAGGTTTGGAACTACTCGAGTGTGAGTAAATGATGATAGGATTTTCATTTTTAACTATTCCTTTAATATATTAATTATTAAATAAATTATGCATTGGCACATGGTTTTATTCAATAACTGCTCGATACCTCATACAGACTTAATTGGGAATGTAGAAGCATGGCATGTCTGATTAGAAAATGGGACAAACACCAGTCTATGATGAACATTTCACATGACAGGTTGGTCTCAGTGCATCCTTTGGAGAGGTGTGCATTTGATTCAGTTTATTTTAAGAAAAGAAGTGAGGTCTACTCATGGAACTTGAACTAAGGATTGTTTGGAATGTACTGTAGTGCACTTGATTACAGCAAGTGTGGTTTGCTTGGCATTGTGAAAGGTGCAGTGCAAAGAAAAAGTAAGGTCTTGAGCTGTCTTTTCACACTTTAGCTAGTGGCATATTTCCCAAGTTTAATGTTGAGCACTAAGCAAGAGCAAAAGAAAGCATCATTTTGTGATTCACAACCTGATTAATGTTTAATGTCCATGTGGCTTATGAAGCAGTACAGCGTGTACACAGTGGACTAAATCCAGCGTATGGCAGAGATCCCCGTTCAAACGGGTCTCAAATACGGGTGTTCTTTTGCACAAACAGATGACACATTTGCATGCTGTGTGTGATTAAACATGCAGCTAATGGAGTTATCCTCTCCTCTGAGATGGGCGTTTGCTGCACCTCTGCAATTAAGAGATGCTGCCAAACATATAGCAAATTTTTTTCTTTCCATCTTTACTGTACCCCGTGTCTCTCTGAAAACATGCTTTTGTCATTCAGCCCTGACTTATAAAAAAAAAAATACCCTTAAAGTGTTTCCTGCACTTACATTAAGCGCAGTGTCACGGCAAAAGCAGTAATGTTGTAGTTATGATGTTTGGAGTTGTGAGCTTGTTAATCTGAATTGAATGAGATGAGAAAGAGTGATTCTGTGCCACAAGGTCTATGAATAGTTAATGCAACTTTCTTTTGTGTTGTCCTGACTGGTTGCACGCAATAACAAACATATGGCACGGCCAGTGTAAACCAATTCATGAACCATGTGAAGCAGCTCTTTTTAATGAATCTTGCAAATAACTAAAAATTAAGCGAGTTATCAGTTAAGATAAAACCAGACGATAAAACCTTTAAGCTTGAAACACAAATGAAGTTAAATTATTTTATAGTTTAGTTTTTGTCTCATGGTTCAAGCCCTTGTCTCGTCACTATTGGTTCCCTTGTTCTTTGTGTCAGGTTCTGATTGGTTGGTTCATGTCATGTGACTGTCATTTTTCATTATAAGAAGATCCATTGTTGAACTGGAATTTTTTGCTTATTAATGTTGTAATCGCTGTTGGTGAGTGTACTGTAGTTTTTTCAAGCCTGTTTAATGCCAAGTCTGTTTAAGTCAAGTCTTTGTTCGTTTGGATTTTGAATAAACTGCACTTGGGTTCTTCAGCTCTTACCTTCAGTGGACTCCATTACAGTATTTTTTAATTGAAACCCAAAAAGTTTGTGTTCTTCCATTGAAAGTTCATGCAATTATGCTTTGATGCAAAGAGATCTGGAAAAAAAGAGAGAGAAAAAAGGATTCTGTATGAATCAAGTCTTGTGAAGTGATTGTCCTTAGACAGGAGAAAAATACCACAGGAAAACAGATCAAGCATATTAAATACTGTCACGGAGCAGAGACGAGGAGGCGTGTGGATTCATTTGCTGGCTGTTTATTGAAAACACAGAGTAGAAACAGGCAGAGTCGTATACCGGCAAACTTGATCATAGGAGGCGGAGGCAATGGGATGGTAAAAGTCCGTAGCGTGAGTCAGGCGATGGGCAAACAGAATCCAGAGGGGTAATTTCAAGAGCGAGAGTCCGGGAACAGGCGAAGTCTATAACGGTAATTCCAGAACAGTTAAACTAAAGAAAACAAAGAACGCAAACACAAATGATAACATACGACAGATCAATGAACCGTGGCAACACATACAAATCCGGGGGTTTAAGTACATAAGGTGATGGATTACTGGGTGGAGGCATGAGTTAGAAACTATAACAACTCATGAAGTGGATGGAGATATGAGTTCATTGATAAAAGTCCAGACATGAAACGGACACAAAGACACACAGAGTTCATGTGGCACTGGATTGCCATCCCGCGGGCGGAGCTGGCACATCCAGCTAGATCATTACAAATACAGTAAAAGAAAAGGAACTATTATAATATATATATAAATAATTCTACACATATTGGTATAAACATTTTTTGTTTACTGGTGCTGGTTGAGGGTCCCTTTATATCCTGATAATATCCTGCAATCAATAATTAAAATCGGGTTCAACAATGTTTGGTAACACTTTAGAATACTGTTTTTTACAAACTGCATAACTAATAAGGAATTACTATTTGCATATAATATCAACGTTATTTTCCTTGCACCTTAACTAGTAGACAATTACTATAAGTTCTTCAGGAGGTATGACAGAAAATATTAGTTACTGATTAGCTAACCGTTACTTAGCACAAACATAAAATTGCTTTATATATTAATTAGTTAACACATATTCTGTAGTAGTTAACAGTAGGGAGTTAGTTACTCAAAAACGCCCACATTAACTCAGTCAGCAGTGAGATTGGCCATGGCTAGATGTTTGCCTGACCAGTGAAAGGTAGGGAGAAAACATTATTTTGCATAGTTTTATTTATGTAACAAAAAACGTGTATACAGTATTTACCAAGGAGGGCCTTTCAAACCACTAAAAGAAATCATGAAGGAATCAAAATTGCATCCTCGTGGGATAGTTCACAGATGAAACGTGCTACAGATCTGCCAGTGAAACAGAGCCATTATTGTTTTGAGACCCGCTGAGCTCTGTGAGCCGCAGGAGCACCACAGATGAGTTTTAACCCAAAAATAACCTGGCTTCGGATGCGGTAAGGGATGATGCTGACGTCTCCAGCAGGGCCCAGATGAGGCAGTAACTCAGCATGTCCTCCCCTGCTACTCTTTTATTTAGCACCAGTTCCTCCCAGACTTTCGTCACCAGAACAGATACTCGCAAAAGACCACTGAACATTTGTTTTAAGTGTTTGCGTGTGGCTGAAGTGTGTGGGGTTAAAAATAGATTCAGGATCATTTGCCTAATAAGGACTAATGTGGGATGAGAAGTGAATTAGCATAATCGTTTGAAGGATTTTTTTGACAGGGGACTAGATTTAATTCATCGCTCACTAACTGCAGTCTCCAGGCGGCAGCCAAATGGAGGCTTGCCAGAGCGCTGCTTCTCTCAACATACGACTGCTTTCCTCAATGGTGTTTAGTTTCCATGGTGATTAAATGCTGTCATACACACAAGGTCCTCGGAGTGGTTGAAACTTTGACCTCACAGATATTTACCATGCTACAGGTGGATTTAGGCCCTTCACTTCCCTTCAACAATAAACTTCTAGTATTGCAGTAATGACTGGCTGAGTGCACATTATATGTTTCAGATGAATAACTGCTGAAGATGTATGTATGTAAACAGTGCAGATCCAGAATATCGGTATCTTTGATGGCGCTTGGAGGCGGTTTTGTGTTTTAGTTTTGCTCTCCATTAATGAACTTTCTTGGGCAGCAGAGGGCAGATGAACGACTGGATGTGAATGTTGTAATTGCGTTGTGATGGATTACGTAGAAAGACATGCTGCTGTAAAGCAAACCGATGTGTCATTAGTTCCTGTGCTCTAGCTGTGTGCAGGGGCTCCGGGGGCTGTTCGCTCGGGGACCACTGGCCATTATCATGCTCTACTTTCTCTCAGCGCAGACTCATAGAAGAAATTGGCTTCCTTTTTTGATTCTGTGGCAGTGCCATTGCTGGCAGAGCTCTTATATCTTGTGTTTTATTGAACAGGTCTTACAAAGATAATTTTTTTTATTTTAGACCTGTTCAGGATTCTTTTTTTTCTATGGAACACTGAAGCAGAAACACTGGGAAAAAAACAGAAAATTAAGTCCCAATGAAATGGAAGTTTAATTGAGGGAAAACCCCTCAGAAGACCTCAGAGGATGGCAACCTTCAGACAACATACAGAGTTATAAAATGTTGCCATAAGTTGAATATATTAAGTTCCTACTTTCTCTCTCTCTCTCTTTCTCTCTCTCTACATACATATATATATATAGTACTTAAAAGTCTTAGGCCATTTCCAAACATTATTTTTGTCATTAATTGTAATAAATCAGTGAGATTACTGTCTGCACAAGGAGTTTGACACCAGCCAGTGCTCCACATAGAGATGTCATCTGATCATCATCCAGTCTGTCTGGAATGTTTGGAAATGTAAACTGATATTTCCAACTGAAACGCAACCACAAAAGATAGAAATAACCAACTCAAAACCATTTTTGTTGGTGAAAATTCTGGTGGCCTTATGACTTTTGCACAGTACTATATATACATACAGGGTGCGATTTGTAAAAGAAGCAGAGGGGGGATACTTTGAAAACTTTTTTCTCTCCAGGGCCTAACATAATGTTAGTGTGATCTGTTAATATGACATCACAATTGACATGGGATCACAATTTCAACACAGAGTGAACTCCTGCCCCAGGAGGTAATAACGGAGGGTGAGGACAGCCCACCTGATGGCCAAACATTCCACTGCATGGTGCTATACTTAGTCTCTCTCTTTGAGAGCTTGCAACTAATGTACAGCACCGGACGTTCCTCCCCCTCCCCTTCCTGGGACAGCACCGCACTCAGCCCCCTGGTGTAAGTCTGCAAAAGAAAAGGGGAGGTAAGTCAGGAGAGTGCAATGGCAACCCTCCACACAAGGCAGCCTTTACCTTTGTAAAAGCCTGCTAACACTGCTCTGTCCACTGGACAGGATCTGGTGTTTCCTTTTTAGTAAGATCAGTCAGCGGGCTGGTGAGGTCGGAATAATTAGGTCCAAACTTTCTATAATATCCCGCCAGCCCCATGAACTGTCTCACCTCCTTTCTTGAGTCTTAGGTCATGGTCAAGTGGTGTCCCCAAATTGATAAGACTACAGCAATTGCAGCTTGTCCGAGACCTAAGTGGAAACCCAGATACCTGACCTATACCCACCCAATCGCACACTTCTTTCAATTTTTAAAGGGGTCATACAAACCCAGTTTTCCACAAGCTATTATGATTATTTAGGGTCTTAATGGAAAGTTTGTAATATAGCCGTATACAGCCGTTGTTCACTGACAAGCTGCGCAAAACCATGTTCATTATCAGCGTGGATTTGCGCAGCTCGTCAATGAACAACGGCCGTGTGTAGTATATACGGCTGAATGTGAAATCACGCACCTGATGGCATTTAGCGCTTATTATAGAACCGCGTTTACTGACAAAACGCACAAACAGATCGGCCGATCGTGATCGGAGCATCCCTAGTTCAAATTGTCTTTAAAGGGTCACAACACCCCCCTGTTTCAGAAGTGCTTTTTCACACCTCTGGTTTGAAAAACTTTCTGAAAAGGGGCGTTGTTCACTGGGAGTTAGGGGTGGGGGTAGAATGTAAAGACAAGGCGGAGACAGCATTAAAGGGGGAGTGACAATAAGTGAATACATTTAGCTCATTTGCACACCGACAATGTATACACACACGTTGGCAAGATGGACAGCGACTGCTATGGCGGAAAATCTATGCCAATAATACGCGAGCGCACCACTGAAGCTGGCGCACACGGTAAATCACATAACTTACACGAGAGGAAAAACAGATCTACACGCGAAGAAACGGGAGTCGCGAGCTCATTTCAAAACCGCACGCGCGTGTGATATGTCATCTGCGCGCAATTCAAGCACTTCAGTTCAGTTCAGCACGCCTCCAAACTTTAGCTCTGGTCGCAACGCGGGGAAACTAAAACAACTCTTTTGTTTTCTTACAACGAAGAAAGGCACAAACACGAACCAGGGGTCCGTTCTTCGTACGTCGCTAACTACATCCAAGATCAAATGACACATCCAAGATCAGATCATCGCGCTGACTATGAGCTCACTAATCCAGTTCTCCGAACGCACCTGTTGTTGATGATCAGTATAGCTGGATTGAGTTGTTTAGGATTATTGCGCGCTCGTGCGGTAGTTTAAAAGGCGGCATGCATGGATAGTAGAAACACTGATCACAACCCCTTTGATTGGTTGACGAAATGACAAAAGAGCGAGCTCATTTTTTTTTCTCAAGCGGAGCAAGAGCTTTTATTAGAGGGTTAAGGAGAATTTCAAACCAATAAAGACACCGGGAA
>JAUMHG010034606.1:0-11975 GCA_032359395.1 Enteromius anoplus
AAATAAGCCCCGACAGTGTGATCAGGACCCGACGCGAAGCGGAGGGTCTTGTATCACGCTGAAGGGGCTTATTTCGCCGATACATTATCCCTTACTTAACACAATGTGTTAACTCATTTCTGTCCGTGTTTCTCTCAGAGATGGAAAACATGACTGAAAAAGTAGCGCAGATAAAGATCATAGTCTCGTCCTTCCCCAGACCAGTCATCATTGTGATGCGGTATCTCTTTGCCTTCCTTCATCAGTGAGTCCTGCTCTCTTTTTTTAAAGGCCTTTGTAATCATTCTAAACCTGATTAAGGTGGTCAGTGATGCAGTTCTTAACCTGGTTTGTTGGCGTCTGTTCAGTGTCTCTCAGTACAGCGATGAGAACATGATGCAGCCATATAACCTGGCCGTGTGCTTTGGGCCCAGTCTGCTCAGAGGGGTGGAGATGGGTGGTGATGAAGTGACACTGGCACCTCAGATCAATGACCTTGTTAAAACCATAATCATCCATCATGAGAACGTTTTCCTTGGGCCGTCCGAATTCCCGGGCCCTGTCTATGAGAAATGCATGACTCTAGAGCAGGAGTACTGGTGAGTACTAAAGGGGACATAACACACACAGTTTCACTCAATCTCATCTTAATATTGAGTATCTATATTGACTTGGATTTTATATCTCCAAAGAGTTTTTAGTTTTAGCATATTTAAAAAAAGAATAAAAAGCCAAACAGCTGATAAAAACATTGCACATAATCCACACAACTTGAAGTGAAAAGCTGTGAGCTTTTGAATGAATTCATCATTAAGGCATTTAACCGTAAACCATTATATTTGGTCAAACCACAAGTTCATAATCCATAGTACTGCTTCCTCCTGGGAAGAAACCTTTTGTATACTCACATCAAAAGCCACTGGTATATTTGTTTAGATTAGAATTGTTTCGGATGACCAGCTTGAAATAACAGCTTAAAGTTAAAATCTCTTAATGATGGATTTGTTTATTACAAAAAACGTCTTTTCACTTCAAAAGATGTTATTTTTTTATAAACTGCAGTCATGCAGATTACTTGTGTGTTATTGTGATGTTTTTATCAGCTGTTTGGACTCTCATTCTGACCGCCCCCATTCACTACAGAGGATCCATTAGTGAGCAAGTGATGTAATGCTAAATTTGTACAAATCTGATGAAGAGACAAACTCATTTACATCTCGGATGACCACCTTGGATTTAGCATTCTTTCCTTTCTGTTATGTAACTCCAACCTTTTTTTTCCCAGTGAACCTATCACAGAGGAGGGCGAGGGAGACGCCGAACATCTTCCCAGTGAAGACGGTAAGACAACACAACACGTACATCGTGCAAATATATTTTTTGAACGTTTCGAGTTGTAATTAATTGCTTAACTAAATGTGTCTATGTGTCTTTCATGTTGGGTTTTTGTATCCTGTTGTTGCATTGTGGCCATCCCATGTTGGATTTTGGCATATGTGGCATTTTTGTTGCCATGCTTTGTGTTTGTGCGCTTGCATTGTATGGGCAGAGTGTGAGGCTGTGGCCATGTTTGATTATGTTGCACGCTCTGCAGCCGAGCTGTCATTCAAGCAGGGTGACCACCTCCTGCTACACAGCAAGGCCTCTGCTGATTGGTGGAGAGGGGAAGTAGGAGGAGTGAAAGGCCTGATCCCCCATAAATACATCAGTCTGGTAGAAGGGTGAGACATTAACTTCACTAAAAACTTGATGAGGTTTCTTCAAACATTTCATTAATGTAACTGTTACAGTGGTTTCAAAACTTAGTTAAGGTTTTTAAAAAACTCCTGACTTGGAGGAATAGTTTACCCAAAAATGAAAATTTTTATTGATGTACCCTCATGCCGTTCCAAAACCAAGAGACCTTAGTTTATCTTCATAACACAAATGAAGATATTTTAATGAAAAGGTCCACTTTTAATGTACAAAGAAACCTAGTAGAATGACTTTATTCTGTGTTTCTGTGTCCGTTTTCTCTGTGCATTCAAAAGAGTGCCAATAGTCTTTCAAAAAAGTATTTTTTTTAAAAAATACACTTTTGTGCACTGGTGTAAGAATAGAAATACATGGCATACACAAACACTAGGTAAAACAATCGATTAGACTTCAAATTCTCAGTAATGAATATTGCTTCTATCAACACCTCATTTGGTTTTGCAACAGAGCTAATGAGTACAACCAAAACGGCTGTGATGATTAATAATCTGCTTTTACATTACCAAACTAAAACACAACTGATTAGAAACACAAAAAATCATCAAGTTCTGTCTTGATGTCTTGAGTTTTTTTCAGAACAGATGCCATGTTTAATTTGACACAAGCACGACTGTCAGGGACAGAAGCACAGTCCATGGGCCCCATTCAGAATCACAATTTTTGAATAAATTTTTACATAAACCGTCACATTCATTTCACTGCAACCATTTACATAAGTTAGTGTAGACACCATATCTAATGTGTAACTCAGTCATAAATCCATTCTTAAGTCTAGCAAACCATAACAGAGACATGTGACTATGGAAAGTCATTATAGTTAAACATATTGCTTAATATCTTGATAGCAATAACCTAACCACTAGCTTTGGTGACCTCATCTTGTTGTCTTCTGATTCTCAGGGTAGAGCGCAAAGAACGGGGAAAGAAGGAGGACAGCAGAGGGGGCAGCACAGGAAACCTGTCAGACGAACAGCAGCTGTCTGAACACAGCACTCGGTAGATTCACTCAGATAGCTGATAGTA
The DNA here is from genome assembly GCA_032359395.1 of Enteromius anoplus. Classification (NCBI taxonomy): domain Eukaryota; kingdom Metazoa; phylum Chordata; class Actinopteri; order Cypriniformes; family Cyprinidae; genus Enteromius; species Enteromius anoplus. Next base: position 2,758 of record JAUMHG010034606.1, read on the forward strand.
ATGAACCTCAAATGTTCATCACAGGCCCAGTGAGATCTTTACTGTACTGTGTTTGCTGTGATTCCCCAGTATGAGAGTGAACAGTGACAGCGCGTCTTTGCCCGGCCGGCAGAGGACCGGCAGCGGAGGCAGCAGTATGGGTGGAGCTAACAGTGGGAATGTAAGCCCCATCCGGAAGATCCTTCAGGTGCCTGAGGGACGGCTCATCTTTCCTCCTCAGACAACTGCAGTTACACGCCAATTCTCAGGGTAGGAGAACAGAAGGTGCCGTTTTGATGGCACCAGCTGCTGAAGGTCTTGTGTATGATAAGTTATTTGTTTGTATGAGCATCATTAAGCCACAGTGAGTTTACTGACTTATTCTGGAGATGACAAAAACAATGTTTATGCAAAATCAATTTAAAGCAAATTAATTATTTAATTTAGCAAGGATGCATTTTATTGATCAAAAGTGTCTTGTCAGTTTAATTAATCAATTAATTCGGAATATTCCTTGTTTTTTAATCCTAAAAATTAAAAAGTATGTGTTTTGGCAAAAACGTTTTTTCAGCTATCTGCTTTCTTCAGTGTAATAGTTCAGAGTTTCTTCATTTCTGTTTCTGAGAAACAATGAATTGGTACCCTGAAAAAGCTAGACAGATGAAACACATAGTAAAGTAAGTGCAGCCTTGGTGAGCCTAAATGAGCATCTTTAAAGAAGATCTTACCAACCACAAACCTTTGAAATGTAGTGTATATTGTTACTGAACTGGAATATTTTTTATTTGTTAACAGCATCATTCTCTTATTTGTCTTTCCTTTCAGTCATCAGGAGCGCAGACACACTTTAGACAGTCTGAGGCCAGTGGGAGGACCGACAGACAGACAGACAGTACATATTGATAAGGTCTGATTCTTCTACTGATATTTCCACTGCTCAAAAATCAAAGTTCTGTATTTATTTACTAGGAACGAGGTGTCTTGAAGAACTCCTTTATGTGGAGTGGAAGGGCTTTCAAGCTAGACAAATAACAAAAAGTACCATAGAATAATCATAAAGCCCCAAGAATAATAGGCCCTGTGACTCACCATGGTCTATATTCATATGAAAGCTTGATGAGATGAACAAAATTTAAATAATTATTCATTGACAATCTTGCCCTCTTATTGTAGCTCTCAAATTTTAATTTGTGTATGTAAAATTTAGCACATCAGTCATCAAACCTGAACTGGCCACGCCATAATACATACACAACATACTTTCATACTTATGGATAATATCTGGATGTATTAGGAAAATGCAAAAATATTTTTTGCAGTGTTAAGAGAGTCTGATGAATATATATAATGTATATTCCAAATCTTAACAGTCATGGCAGTTTATATAATGAATAGAAATAGTTCTGAATTATCTACTGAACCCTATTCAAATCTGTGTCTTGTCTCTTCGGCCACATTTAATTTTATACAATCATTTAAATGAGTCGACTCCTCAGTCAGGATATGAACTTTATATTCTTTCATTTTATTTTTTATATCTCAACAAATGTTATTTTTATTTAAGAAACATGGTTCTCACAAAATCTGGGTAAAAATGTGATGGAAATTAATAAAATATTAAGAAGAAATGTCTATAATAAATATACACACACCGTTCTACATACATAGTTATGTCTCTAGAATTTTTTATTTTGTAATTTATTTGATAACTTTAAATATTTTATAGATAATGTAGAAATTGCTGAGAAATTTATATTTTTTTCAGGCGGGGAAAAATCAGTTTTAAAAAACTGTATAAAAATACCCCATAAACTACTGTACAGTTTTTTTTAAAATTGCTGAATAAAAAAATTATTATTTTACACATTTTTATTTTTATTTTTATTAAAGTGCCACTTTATCTATCCATGAATATGAATAGCTAGCACTTGTAAGCCCTAACGGATGTCCTTATATATTAATGTAGGTTTCTCTCTTTCTCACAGGAGGTCAGTCGGCAGATGAACTCCGTTTTTAAGGAGCTGTTGTCCCGTCAGCCGCCTCTGGAAGCCTCGGGTTCGAACCCTCCTCCCTCCTCTTCTCCCGCGTCTGTCCCTTCAGTGCCCTCTGCTGCTGCTCGACCTCAAGTGAAGAAGGGAGGCTTCGGCCTGCGCAGCAGAGGTCTCTTCAAACCCCAAGACGAGTGAATCTGAGTATGAGTGTTGTGGGGGAACAGCAAACTCATCACAGATATTAATATATTTTTCCAGACAATATATGGTACTCTTCACGCCTTATTAACTAAAGTATATTCAAAAGATTTCAATTGACAGTGACTGAATATGGTTTTGTTTCACGTGAGACCGAGTCATTGATCCTATTATTGGTTGTATTTGTGTTTTAGCTTTGAAAACAGTTAATCTGGTCCTACTTCAAGAATTTTCCTCTTCTTAACTAATCATTAATCGCAGTGATGTCCAATGTGTCTGACGTTTTTGACTGTAGTGTAGACCGTTTTCATTTGGAGAAACATAAGTATCTGCTAATGATGTACCAGAAAACAAGCACATCGATTTAGATGTACAAGTGGCAAGTGGGAATGACGTCCATGACAGACAGATTCCACATTGTTATTTTAGATATAGACGTGTCTCCCTGAATGTAGCAAGAGATTTTTGAAGGCCAATGTTACCCTCAGATGTTTGCCAACTAAGATTTTATTTCATTGTGCTCAGTTTTTCTTTTTCAATGCTTTTTTGTTGTTGTTGTTGCTTCTTGATATGCATATATCAAAATGGGTCAAGGTACGACATGATAAATATTAAAATGCTTCTTTTTTCTTTTTTTTTTTTTAAAGGCTTGTTTAGTTTTTTTTTTTTTTTTTTGTATCTTTTGCTATTTAATTTTTTTTTTTTTTTTACATTTAATTGCATAACTATTTTTTACAATGATTTGCATTACAATGGATTATTCTTTAAAAAGCATTTTCTCATAAAGGAACCAGCACACATGCATGCAAACACACTGAACCGGATGGTTTCGCGTGGGAACAGGTGGAGCGGCCAAAATAAGCACAGCTCCGTAGCCGCTTTTACCCCACGGCTCCATTTTCTCTCTGCCACATACAAAAACTGGAAAGACAACTGTGAAGACAAGTGCCACTCAGAGCAGCTCAGGAACAGAGAAGCCAGAGAGAAAAGATCAAACTGTGAAACAGCACATGTAGTCGCAGGAAGTAGAATGGCACTCACTTCCTTTTTTGCTGCACATTATTAGTGCCCCCAGTCACCGATCTCCCTCGACGTCCAGCCCGTCGCCCAAGATTTCCCTTTAGCAGTGTGTGTCTCTGGTAGATGATGTCATCATTGATGTGTGGATTACAATAATATCAAAATAAATTATATAGATTCTAAAATGCTGTCGGGTTGCCACGTGTTTCGTCATGCATAATAATTACTTGGGTAGTAGTGCATTGCTGTTGGATTGTACGACCAGTGTTATTAAGTGTTCTTTAATAATTTGAATTAGATACTAGTTTTATTATTAGTTTTCATTATTAGTTTGTTATATAATTTGTGCTTCTGTAATTTTAGATAGATAGATAGATAGATAGATAGGACTATACTTCAACTTATATCTAATTTTCATTTGCTTTTAAAGTTAAAGTTTTTTTATTTGGTAACACTTGTTTAACTATGACTTGTCTCTCAATAAAGTCTTAATTTGCTGCTAATTAATAGTTAGTAAGATAAGTTGTTTAAGTTTAGGTGCTAGGATTAGGGATGTAGAAAAAGGTCATGTAGAAATATACATTATAAGCTCAAGGGCGTCTGTTGCTTTAAAATCTCAAGTGCATGATAGCATTATTAATTCTGATTGGTTGTCAATGTTACTATCGTTCACCAGCTGTTAAAAATCGTTCTGAAAATGATTTCCAACGACATCGTTTCTCTGTCCTTTATCATTTTAGTTATGTTCTGGACACTGCTATTCTTTGCTTGGTGTGAACGAGCCTTGAGGCATTAATATGTGCTTAATTAACAGTAAAAACTGCTAAAATATTATTCTAGTAATAGGCATGCTAGAAGTAACTAAAAAGGTGTTACTGTAAAATAAAGTGTTACCTTTCATTATCACATATATATAAATTGATTTGAAATGAAATGCTCTATTCCATAAAGTAATGGGCTCTTCTCACTGCTCAGTCCAGCAAATAGCATTACGCTTACAGTGAAATAAATATATTCTAGCAATAACAAAACTGTGTGACACAGTGACATACTTTTTTTAAAGTGAACCTTTTTAAAGAAAAATGTATGTTTTCTAAAAATAATAATAATAATAATTAAAACTATAAATTATTAATTGTTTTTAATATGAGATGATATGTGAGGAAACTGGCTGTGTGAGGAGGGTTAGTCTGTCCCGTAACTTGATCAGCGGCGCCCTCTCCATTCCTCTCCCCAAAATAACTCTACATTCAGCCTGCTAATTCTTCACTGGGTACAGACACTTCTACACACTATGCTATGGCAAAAAAAAAAACACAAGGCAGAAAGAGTGAGGTTGCACCTCCACACTGAAAGACGGACCCCTCCTGTTTCACAGTAATAGTTTAGTACAGGCCACAGATTGATCTGTTAGATGTGGAGGACGAGACAATTTATGGAGAGAGATCAAAACTGTTGCTTTTGCTGAATTTGTTATATTGACCTGGACAGAATTACATTTTTGGACCAGGACTGTTAAATAGGGTAAGTGATAAATATTTATTATAATTGGTTAAATTATATTGCAAAGCATTGATGGGTAATTCTTAGTAATAATACTTATATAATAATAATCATCATATTTAATTATTAAAAATTAAATGCAGCATGTTTTTATTATTATTATTATTGTTTTAGTCATTAAATACTTTTTAGTTAATTTTCTAAACAGAATTATATATAAAATGTTAAATGTTGACATTTACATCCCTGCTGTACTGATGAGTTCATTTAATCAATTCTCAGTAGACAATTACTGTAGCATTACAATATGATGTAGTACCATAATGAGTAATAATAGAAAGCAGGAGCACTCACACGGGGTGTGTCTTGTCTTATTTGAGTTTATATTTGTCACATGTGCTTAGTTCAGTGGGACTGGGGCCCTCATTTTTTGCACACTACTAGAGTGGCTCAAAATAACAAAAAATAAGCAAAAACGGCTAAAATAGCAAGACATATAATTTCGCCTCCCTTTTAGCAATAGCCATAAAAACCAAGTTCTTACTTTAGAAGTTTTTATTTATATGCATAGAAAGTAAAGGAATTAATATATTCTTAATAAAGTAATTAAATTTTTTATAGTGTCCAGTCGTGTCAAATTTTATTGCAAGGATACATAGCCTTTTATAGTAACAATGTATTTACAAACAAGAGAATTCATGTAAAATAGTAATAAGTGTAAACCACGAACAACTCTCAGTTATTAGGAAAATACGACTAAATTATTTCTTATTATTTAATTTTATTTATATTACCAGTTTCTGTAAACAAAACGTTTAAAAACGAGAATCTGTCAACAGAAATATCCAGCAGTCAGAAATGTTGAGAACCACTCTCTACTGAAATTAAACCATCTAACCCACAGATATTCTAAAAACCTAACCTATTCAATAATAATAATAATACTAAAAATACTCGATGGGCTACTGTTTGGTTCTGCACTGATGCGCAGGAGAAATTGCATGAAGAGTCTGGTCTGCTTTGCAGTCAATATGATGTCAGACGAGTATTTGGTGGAGTGTAATATTGATGATGATGAAGAAGAAGACGATGATGATGATTTGAAGAAGATACACCCGTCTCCGCCTCCTCCACCACAGTTCTCTTCCACATCGTCCCTCACTCAGTGTGACATCAGGGATCCCTGTGGCCTCAACAAACACTTGAAGGTGAGCACAGCTGTCTGTTGTTTAGGAGGTTATAAGTGAAATAACCGTGACCAGGGCCGTAGCACCAAATTCTGGGCCCTATGCACAAGTAGTGCCCAAGGGCCCTCATAGGCTCGAGGTTCACAACTACCTACGACACCAAAGCCCTGTGACCATCAATAAAGTACCACTAACTTTCTACTGCCTTCCTTCTGACACACCAGATAGAGTTCAGCGACGTTGTGGCGGAGCCCGCGTCCACACACAGCTACGACCGTGTGTGGGTGTACAGCGGCATCGGCTTCGAGTCTGCGCGCCTCTGTGGTTACCGATGCCTCACAGCGCTTTGTGCGCTTCCGCTCTCGTGTCTCTGCGGCTGTCTCTTTGCCCTACTGGCCTGTATGCACATCTGGTACGCTCATTTTGGTGATTATTTATAAAACCTGTTACATAAGTGGAATGAAACATTAATCCAAGTACTGTCTCTTGCCATAGGTGTGTGATGCCCTGTATTCAGGTGTTTCATAGCTGCCTGCCCTGTGTGAGGTCACTGTGGATGAGTGTGGTCAACATCTTCATCGCTCCCTTCTGCACATCTGTGGCTCGCTGTTACAGTGGAATATATGTTGTTTTCTCCAAAGAGTGAGGGAACACAAGGAGGAATCGGAAGAAGTTTAGCAAACTGCTTTTCTCTCAATTAATGGAATACCAAAATCTTTTTTTTTTCTATTTAAAGCTGTATTGGAATAACCATGAGACATTCAAAGAACAGCATTAAATGTTGTCGATTTTTACATGCTTATATTTAATAATTTACAACAAATTCTGCATAGGTTTGTCATATGAAAAATGTATGTCTGTGATGGTTGTCATGCCATACACATATTTTATTTAAAAAAGCCACTTAGCCTGCATCTTGTAAATACAAACCACAAGCACTCTCATTTGCAGTCTTCAGTGTCACATGATTTGTCAGAAATCACTCTATGCTGATTTGGTGCTCAATAAACATTTCTTAAATATTATTAGTTGTGCTGTTTATTATTTTTGAGGAATTTGTGACATGTTTGTTTCAGGACTCTTAAGTAAGTAGCTGTTTTTGCATGTAAAAGTCTTCACCAGGATGCACAGTATGAAATCTCAATGTTAATTTGATTTCTAAAGCAGTGTTAATATGCAAAGTAAACCTAATAATATAATCTAGCAGTCTAATAATTATAATATTAGAGTAAATAATAGCACAGATAGTATTTTTTTTAATTAAAGAATAATTATTTAACATATTACCAAACCTAGGCCTAATAGCAATCCTAAACTGTAAACTGCATTGTTTTAAAGGAGAACAACTAATAAAATAGACTAATAACCACATAGAAGAACAAAAATAAAACATAAAATAAGACTCATAATATTCATAATGCAGTGTTTCTCAACCCTGGGGCCGGTTAGTCTTGAAGTTAGTCAGTTAAAAGTTTTCTCTAAGACTGGTCAGTTTTTTTAAAATTCAGTTAACATAAAAATGTAAATTAGTTTAAGGTAAATACAAAAAATAAAACGAAATGCTAGTTGGTCAGACTAGCTCTAGTCTTAACATGAAGGCTGAGTTTATGCGACTGAATTTCAGATGTGTCAGATAAGGGAGGCATTTTGGGGGGCGCCCAGGACCACTGTTGAGAAACACTGTTGTTATGCTTCCTTATATCGTCATTGTTATGGTCTATATGCTAGTTATTACTGTGTCAAAAATGCACTAGTATTCATTGTAAAAAACAAACAAACAAACAAAATATTGGTTGGATCTGTAATGTATTCTTAATGAAAAATATGTCAAAATGACTTGACGACATTAAAAGTTTTGTATCTTTGATTAAAAAACAACCGAAGTTCCTCGTGACTTTTTACTCTAATTTGTCTTCCCATAATTCCCCCACCCGGAAACAGCATAGAGCGTGATGAAGCGCGGAAGTATCGAGGGGGAATTCCTCGAGAGTCTGTACCTGTCCGAGCTTTTCTGGGCATTTATTTTTAATTCACGATATAAAACTCGATTCTGACTTCCCTGCTTGGTGAGGCTGAAGATGTTTGCCGACCTTAGCGTCGATGATTGGCTGTAAATCGGGCCGTGTTTCCTTGGCGGAAGACCGACAGACCGTGGATCTGTGTTAGCGCAGTTAGTTAAACACTGCGAAAAGCTTAATAAGGTAGTAATTACCTTCCTATTACATCCTACTATATATATATGACACAATTGATGTATGTCTCATTATTTTGACTCGTGTTAGTGTATGGTTTTGAATGTTTTAAGGTTTTAAATGCACTGATGCTAAACGTGTCGTTAGCTCAGTTAACGTTACCTCTGTCAGAAACCAGTAAACAAAACATTGAATCTTGTATTTCAGAAGATGTTGTTTAAAAAACGTGGCGATTAGAATTAAATATGAGCAAGATATTGTATTTAACAGTGTTTTTGAAGTGTGTCTTTTTCTTTGGGACCAACACCTCAATGAGAAACAGTAACGTTAAACAGTTTTTGAAAGGAAAATGATTATAAAACGGAATTAAAAATGATGAGTGATTTTTTTGTTTTAGCCGTAGCGTTGTTTAAGACATAAAGGTCAGTGAATCGCGCCATTTAGCCCTTGTTGTAAAGTGAAAGTGTAATTAAAAACATCAAGTCATCCATTAGAATTTTAACTTGATGTGTGATTTTAAAAGAACATAATTAATAACGAAAAATAACCCAGCACTTAAAAAAAAAATAATAAAAAGAATAATGCTGTAAAATTTGTTAACGTTAGTCAACTGGACTACATTAGTACAGAGATAAATATTTATTACTTTAGAGTTTATTCATCTTTATTCAGTTCATTTAATGTTAAATTCAGCATTTATTTAAAAAATATAAAAAACAAAAGTTATTTTAATATTATTTCAAATGGACCTGAGCTGACACTTAAGTTGTATTCTTATTAGGGGTGGGCATAGATTAAATTTTTTTTAAAAATCTAGATTAATCTAGATGGCTCAGTTGAGATCTGCCAAATTTGTGTGCTACCTATTATATTGGAGATATCTGTGTGTCAGTACTGCCATCTTATTAGTTATCAACACAATGGCCCAGGTTCACAAACATGGCTTAGTTTAAACCAGGACTAGGTCTTCGTTAAATTAATATATTAATGCATCTTTTACAAAATTTTAAGAAATGTCAAGATATTGAGCAAGATATTTTGAGTAGAAGCAGATCAAACATGCATTTTAGTATATCATATAATAGGAGAATATCACATTCTCATTCAGGATTACTGCACATGGCTACATTTTAAATCACATTTATTTT
>JAUMHG010034607.1:0-11950 GCA_032359395.1 Enteromius anoplus
CCCATATATATATATATATATTTATATAAACATATATACATTTATGAGTAGTTGACAAAGAAATTAATCATAATCTTAAAATCAAATCAGTTTTAATGCACATACATTACTTGTGTGTGTGTGTGTGTGTGTGTGTGTGTTTTATAGTGGGTTTTGTGTGTTTTTAACAGTACACATGCACACACACCTGTTTTACACTAATTTTAAGCTCGTCCTAGTGGAGGGTCCTTCCCTGACAATCACTGCGAGTCTGTTTTATGGACAATAAAAGCTTTAAACAGCAACACTATGTCTTCGCTTTAAATGGCGATGTCTTTCCTTTAAACAGCTGCTTTATAGCGTGAGTCGTAAAGGCTGTATAATTCAGCAGCATTTTACTGATGCTGCTCCTGGCACTCTGCCTGCCAGTCAACAAATGACGCTTGTGCCACGGAGGGCGGAAGAGAGGGAGAGAGAGAGACCCAGATGCCCTGCTGCACTGAATCACTAGCTGTGCTTAAACTCTGTTCAGTGAGACAAATTCCATTACAGAGACACACAAACCTCGAGTCGGGCCTGACACACTGCCAGAATTTTGATAAGATTAGATCTCAGATAAAATTAGAGATGAATCATTTCTGTGCTCTGAAGCCATGTGATGTAATGAATATTTTGTGGAATTCTAATCATTTGATTATGAATAGTCAATATTATATCTGTACATAAATAGATTATGTTTGTTTTTAAGTTTAATGCATCTAACACAAGCTTTAGATGCTGTTGATGTTACAGAATAGGATTTCAACTTGTCTGTTGGTTCATAAATTGAACAAAAAGTGTGATATTCAGTCCCCATCTTGTCCACGCAGATCTTATCAGCTCTTATAATCATGAAAGGAAAGTAAACATGTTAACTTATGCAAAATTTACATAACACATAACTAGAGTTTTTTCTGCCTAGAAGGATCTGACAAATTTACAGCTTGAATATCTTTTAACATTTATACATTTATTATAAGCAAAATAAAGCAGATTTAATTAATTTTAGCAGAAAAAAAATATATAAAATAAATCATTAAATAAATATGAGTATTATTCTCTACTGTTTGAGCTATGAGAACACCTCTAAACTAAACAGCGAAAACACAATGAAAAAAAAAATCGAGTTGTAAATGTATGTAATGAAAATGTATTTAATGTTTAATCCAAATCCTGCCATTTCTTCGTAATCATTTTTGCTTTGTGAATTATTTATAAACAATATTTGAGTGAAAATTTCATGCTTTACTTTTTTTCTTAATTTTCTGCAATTTGCCCAGTTTTGCCTCGAAACACTCTCAAATAGTGCTAGTGGTAATTATAAACTGGTGAAAAAAATATTTCCAATGGTAATTAATTTGCATTTACAGGGAAGCCTTTCAAAGTGTACAGTTCATTTAGGTACAAATATGAACACTTTGGGTACAAATATATGTCTGTAAGTTACTAAAATGGGTAAATGAGATACAAACGTGTACATATGGAAAGGGTACCACTCCAGTGACAGCCTGTGTACCTTTTTTCGGTGAAAGATGTGTATATGTCAGTAAAGCCTGAATAACAGCTCACATTTACATTATCGTACACAATTACAGAAAGCATCCTCTTCAAGCCTCTTTCCCTTTTATTTTCCCCTCACTCACTCTCTCTCTGCTTCTCCCTTCATCTATCCGCCATTCCTTCCATCAATCGCTCGTCTGTCACGCTGCAGGAGCACCCAATCTATCACGGGTTAGAGTTCGGGGGCACTGCGACTCTGAGCATTGGAGCGTTTCCTCCATCACACTCTCTCCCTCTCCTTTTCTCCTCCTCACTCTCTAACAGGCAGGAGGAGAGAGGAGAGCGGGAGGCTGATGGAAATTTTCAGTGAGTATTTAACATTTAGTGTTCCTGAAGAACGCCAGGGTTGGTTTGTGAGCTTTATGATGAAAAAAAGGTTGCTTGCTGTCTTCCCAGGGGCAGTGGCAGACATTAAAACTCAAGCCAAGTCATTACCCGGCAGGCGTGGAGACTAGGGCATGGGGGGATTTACTTTGGGCAAGTGGTCTTCAATAAGTCCCGCTCTTGAGATCTGAGGTTTTATGTGGGGTAGTGGTGGTGGGGGGGGGTCTATTCCTGGTGTATATGTGATGTGTGTGTTTGTGTGTCGCTGAAATGAATGAGATATTGAGTCGCTCACCTCTCCTCTGCCCTCTGATTCCAAATTGAATTCGAGGGATCTTGTGGGTGGGAGAGCCTCCTACCTCTCAAAGCCACATCAATTACTATTGCAATTGATTTCGAATCACATCGCATGCAGACGGGCGACATTTATTATTCAGAAACATATACAATCATATACACTCGTGCCACTGACCTCGCAGGAAGTTCATATACTGAGCGTGCACAGTATTTGAGATTGTTGCTGTGGCAGTTTTGAGTTGCAATCAATCAGATTTTCCAGATACATCGAACGCAAAGAGATGAGAGGAGGCAAAGGCCAGCAGAGGGTCGGGACCCAGGACGGTGACCTCTGATAAAAAGCACAATCTCTGATTTACACCACGCCCCAGACAGGCATATTGGTGACCTTAGCCATGACCGTAACTATGACAATCAGGCCACTGTTGCTGTGGGAGGATAATGAGAGAGATGCTGGATTGTGCATCAGTGCCCTATGTACACACACACACACAGACACACACACACACTTGAGTTATGGGTGAATAGTTCTGCCCTGATCTCTCTCTCTCTCTCTCTCTCTCTCTCTCTCATTACATGAGTCTACGGTTCTGGTACTGAAACTGGAAACTTCAACTTTCATTATAGTTTAAAAAAAAAATAAAAATAGAATTAAAAAAAAGGAAAAAAAAACAGGATCAAAATCTGAATTAAAATCAGCCAGCATTAAAATAACACTCAAAATCTAAATATTTTGATATAAACAACAGTATCGTCATTAGAACCAGAAACATAATCAGAATATGAGTTATAATCAAGGGATCAAGATTAGAACAAGGTATGGAATGACACAAAGCTAGATCAAATCCCAGTATTCAAAATCAAATCATAACCAAAGTCAGAATCAGGATTAAAATCAGACAAAGAATCAGATAAAGCCAGTATCACGATTAGAATTAGGAACAGAATCAGAAAAAAAACCAAGACGATCTGAATGATCGGAATATTAATCATATCAAAGTCAGTATCAGGATTAGAATCAGGAGCAGAAAATAAGATCAGGATAAAAGGCTAAATTAATACAATCTAAAAATCAGAATCAGAAATCAACATCAGAGTCTAAATCAAATTAGGACTCAAATCGCAATTAGACAGGATCAGGATTAGAATCAGGTACAGAATCAGAATTGGAGTCTGAGTCAGGATTGAAATCTGTATCGGACTTCAGGACCAAAAATAATCTTAGACACACTCAACAAAAATATAATCAAAATAAAAATGACATTAATCCGGACACACATTTTTTATAAATATAAAGAAGGTGGTGAGAAACCTCTGCATCAACCAGTCCATCCTTAAATTCATCTCTACGAAGATAATAAAACATGAGAGCTAATCTGGGGCAAACTCAGCAGTTTTAAACAGGATTTACAACAGATCAAAGAGTTTTTCTTGTGTGTAAATGAACCTCAGTACAGAGCGTTCTCTTCCGAGTAATGAAAATACACAGACTCAGCAAAGGAGAAATACACTTTTTTTCCCGTTCACTTTCTATACCACCTCAAGATGCTGCCTTTAACTAAAGTGTTTTGCCTTCCATCCCTTCTCTCTCTTTCTCCTCGCTCTTTCTCCAGGGTAATAAGTCGGCTCTCTCATTCCGTCACACGCTGTGCTACATTGATCAGGCCTGCAGGTCAAGTTCAATAGGAGCAGTGAGTGCCTCTTTTTTCCCCTACCTGAGACCAACACGCACACATACACAGTCTGAAATGCACATAATTACACACAAAAATACACACGCACGCGCTCACATTCCTCATTCACACATACAAAGTGTTGCGTGTCCCTCTAAGGAGGTCAGACTCCTGGAACGACTGTTCCAGCCTGTAAACAGCGGCTGGGCTCCCACTTCATTAACATTCAAGCACACAAACAAACAGTCAGAAACAAGAGCAGAACGTTCCAGAAAAACAGTGTGTGATGTTTGCGGGCTGACGGCGACAGGAGATTTCGCACACACAAACACACGCATGCATCTTCATCTTGAAGCCTCAAGCGTCACATTTCTGTTTGCGCTCGTTTGTATTTTAGAAGGACGCCGACCTCCATGGTTCCTAATTTATCCAAAAGAGACCGATAGTTCATTTAATAATGTTTATGTTAAGGCACACTCGGTGCTGCACCGCTGCAGTGTTTTATGGGATGCGTTTTAGCAATAAAAGGAGTTAGCATTTATTGCTAACGCTGAGGGTCGTTACGAGACACGCTGACCTCCACAGACACGCAAATGAATTTATGAAGTATTCTCACAGCCATCATTGACACACACACATTAGCACACACACACACAATCTCATGAAACAGCCCTCGGTCCGTTTGCACTGGACCATGGCAAACAGAGCACATCTGTTAATATATACACAAAGTAATTACACTTTCATTTAACACACACACACACGACTTTTCATTAAACACACTCTGACTGTTTTGAGCAGAAGAAACATCTCATTAGCCACTGCTGGGAAATGCTGGTGTGTGTGTGTACATGAATTGCTTTGTATAATCGAATGGCACTAGCATGTGTCATGGCACTTTGTTCCCCTTCTGTTAAGGCTACTTTGTCAATTAATCTTTATTTCTTTCCAACTGATGAAGACAAACTGTGTCGTAGCAGAGGCATATTTCACTTCTGCTGTCCTCCCCTTAAAAAATTACCATAAACAGTATAGCTCTCCCAAAATACTGTAGTTGCTAATGATATTGTTGCTGAAAATCAGCCATCACTGTCATCAAAACTTTATAGAAGAACAGTGTTTTTAAAAAAAAGTTCATCTATTTTGGCTTTAAGAGTTCAGGATCACAATCAGAATATGAGTCTTAAAGAAAGATCAGGATTAAAATCAGGAACAGAATCTGAATCCAAATCAAAGTCAGAATAAGAATCAGAATATGTGTCGTTTACAGTATTAGACTCCAGCAACAGAATATAAATCAAAGATCAGAGTCAAAATTAGAATCACGATTTGAGACTTTGAGAATCAGAATTTAAAGATCAGAATTAGGATTAGGAAAATGTTTTATTAAAACCACAGTTAAAATTTGAATATGAATCATAACCAAAAGATCAGAATTTAAATCTGAATCAGATTAAAAAATTAGGATCAAAACACAAGACAAAAAAAAAATAAATATTGAGCTTCTAGTTTATGGTTTTAAGTGGTCAGGATCAGTATCTGAATCGAAATGATAGTCAAAATTAGAATCATAACATGAATCCTAATCAAAGAATCACGATCAGTATCTGAATCAAAGTTCTTATTATAATATATTGTGGTTCTACAGTAGTAAATGCAGCTGAGCTACTGTATCTTTTTTTTGACAAAAACTATGGTTATCAACAGCAAAGGTGAGAAATTGCCTTATTTTCAAGTTCCTCACTGTCTCTGCGCATGAGCTGGAAAGGGCAGCAGTTCTCTTCAAACATGGCTGTACACACAGAAGAGCAGCTGAACGCTCACTTTAAACATTGACTTTAAGACACACCAGCAGGGGTTCAATTCTACAAACATTAGCAAACACGTTTAATACGACTCCCAATCGTTGGTCAGGACTGAGACAGTGTCAAGTAATATTCAATCTATCAACTGCCAAGATGTGTTTCGGCAGCTGAAAGTGTAAGTAGCCCACAGGAAATTACTAGTATGGGATAATAATGTTGGAGATTTTTTTTCTTTTCTCACGAATGTGGATATGTTTACTTAAATCTTAGTCTAATAAAAAACAGACTACAACTTCCTCAAAAAAGGCCTTTTTAGCATGACACTGGACAGTAAGGGGAGTTTTGGGAGAGGATGGAGGTCTAAACGGTTGCCATGGTGCCACAGGGTCGTGGGGGTCACAGCTGCAAGAGGCAGCTTTAGGAGATCGCTAACAATTGGGGGTCCGCTAATCACACACACACACTTACAGAGGCAGCTTTAAATGGAGCACCAGCGCCAGCGCAGAGCGCTTCACTCTTAGCAGGAATTCTGTGAGCAGCCACTCAGCCTTTCTCTGTTTCACCCCTTCATTCTGCAAATCTCTCACCTCTAGCCCCTCTGTTGGGCCAGCAAACCACTTCACAATCCCACCCTCCCACTCGCACACACACAAACACTGCAAGATGTCCTTGGTCCTTTATGGCGGAGGACAGATGGTGTCCTGCCTTAAACCACTCAATTCTTTTTTTCCCTTCTTTCTCTATTTTTTATCTGTTCAGGAAGGGGGAGACAGGCTCTTGGGAAAGTGACCTAAACGTGGTGAATGCTTTAGTGAGGCTTGAGTGGAGAAAGAGAGAAAATGTGCATAAAAAAAACTTTTTTAAGCATGCATTTAATGTGCAATCATATACTCACAGACATATTTTTAACCCCCTCTTACCCACACCCACAACAAAGGCACAAACAAAGGGGTATTATTCCTTTCTAATGTGTAGTTGGACCATTTAGTGCTCACTAACAGCTAAACACACACATCTCTTCTATTCAATCTCCGCTCTGTGACCGGAGTTTCACTGTTAACCTGTGCTTGATGCAGAGATTCAGCTCTTTTCAGCTGTTAGTGTGGCCATCAGTGTTCAACTGGAGGGATTAACAGCCATTTTAACCCCTAGTTCAGACAGCTGTATTGATCTGGACTGATATACTTCTGTATAAATCCCCAGTGAGACAACCCAGGCTTTAAATCTGGGTTTAATCTGAGGTTAGCCCATCTTTATCGATCCACGAGGGCTTTCAAGATTCTCCTGTTCTAGAAGAGGGGAGTATTACTGTTCTTGAACCTGGGAAAGTTCTGATGCTGGAGTTCACATATAAAGAGAGCTGTAATGTGTTTATATGTGAGGATAATTTCAGTGTTCTAGAATTTTTCGAGACATCTGCTGCTGTTCACACATTAATATTCTACAGTTAGATATCTAATCGTCTTAAAGAAAAATACATTTGCCTATAGATCACTGGAATGTTCTAATGTTGCAGACACTAGAAGGTTTGTAATGTTCTAGAATGCTTTAGAATGTTATAGATATCTAATAGTCTAGAACACTGGTGATGTTTTAGAGCTGATATTAACACAATTATGCAGAATTTCATTTGAACATACTGGAAATATTCTGATGCTGAGGTTTCAGGAGACATTATGAAAATTCTAATGCTCTAGTATGCTACAGAATTGTATATATCAAACAGTCTAGAACACTGATGATGTTTTGATGCTAAAATTTACACATTTTACTTTACATAAACAGAATGCTGTTATTTTAAATTACTAAAATGTTAAGATGCTGAGGACACATTAGGGGAGTTTTATTCTAGAATGCTCTAGAACAGGGGTCATCAACGTTGATCCTGGAGGGCCTGGAAGTGTCAAGAATACCTAGTGAGACCTTGATTAGCTGCTTCAGGTGTGTTTGCTAAGGGTTGGAGCTAAACTCTGCAGGGACACCGGCCAGGACCGAACTTGGTGACCCTTGCTCTAGAACAGTGGTTCCCAATTCCAGAACCAGGTGTGTTTCCACACCTGAATAAGTTTATCAGATCATAAGTTCAGTTCATGCATCTCTTTCCTAATGTGCTGATGATTTCATTCAGGTGTGTTAAATAAGGGAGACATGCAAAATGTGCAAAGCAGGGGGTCCTCAGGACTGGAATTGGGAACCACTGCACTAGAACATTGGAACTGGTTGGAAGGTTTACTGAATTTCACTTCAACAGAAGTATACTGTTCTAGATGACTGGAATGTTCTGATGCTGAGGACACATAAGAGGAGTTCTAACATTCTAAAATGCTATAAAACATTATAGATATCTACTGGTCTAGAACACTAAGGTATTTTGATGTTGACATTCACACATTTTTTACTTGAAAACAATTTTAACTAGATCCTTGGAGATTTTATGTTTACGCCTATAGATATCTAGAACACTGGTGGTGATTGATGCTAATATTCACTCACAAAAATAATTTTACTGTTCTAGATCACTGGAATGTTCTGATGCTGAGAGTTCTAAGGACAGTTCTAGGGTTCTAGATGATGCTTAAAATAACTCGTTTTGACTGAATTTTACTTAAAACAAAATTTTAACATTCTGATGCAGAGGTTCTTTCTTAAATGTAGTGAGTTCTGATGTTAAAGAACTGTTGGATTGTTCTGATGCTGTTCATACGTTAAAATTTATAGGATAATCTTCAAATACATTTCTATTCTGAAATGCATATATAGCAAGTATAAAAGCTGTTTCCATTAACATGAGATACCAAGTTTGAATTTAGCTATACATTCCATAAATCTAAAGATTTTACCAGTACATTATTTTAATAATTATATAGTTATATAAACACTTCTGAAGTCTTCTGATGTCATTTGCACCATACAATCCCTAACTGAGACGAAAGATGAAGCTAGTTGCGATTGTATTACCAGCTTCAGTTGTGCAAATTTCTGATATGGAGTTTCCATGGACAACAGTGAATATTCTGAAAAATCAGACCCCTGAATTGAGCTGCTGACCAATCAGAAGCATCATGCCCTCAGGTTTAATGTTTAACGTGCTAGCTACGATCATGAGATTGTTGTGACACTGAGGTTTAAGCATACATAACAAAAGGTCATGTGCTTTCATTTGGAAGAAAATTTGAAGCCACGGCGACCCTGAAGACATGACATATTTATACTCTCACAGCCTCAGAGAATAGATCAGGATGCAAAACGAGCAAAACACCCATGTGGATTTTTAATGGTCTGTTGCAACGGCGGTAAAATCCAATCAGCCATTAAACCACCAAACTCTTGCATCTGAGTCCAGGAGAAAAAGAGACTTAAGTTTTATTTCCATCAAGCCATAAAAGTTCAGGGAACAGGGGAATCAATCAGCGCTATCAGGCTGCGAGTTAGCTGCCTTCCAAAGATCTTGGACAATCAACTAAATATCTTAATGACTTTGGATTTGCACATTACATTTTTATCATAACTGCCTAAGCTTCTCAGACAAAGATTTACACCCATTATCTAAATAATACCCCTAATTAGTGTGTTCATTATATCCTCCCACACAAAGCCAGAGACACAGACACCTCTGGATTACCTACTTAATCTGATGATGCAATGTTATTTTCCCACCCACTCCAACCAGCGCCAAATGTTTGTCACAATCAGGCGGAAAATACATAATCCTCACAAATGCTCTAAATTAGAAGAACATCGTAGCAGACTAAAGCTAAAATCTGAATGCTTAGACCACAGAAGGGATAGAAGCACGCAGGAGCTCAAATCATAACCCCATTAAAATCCAAAACCTTTGTGAAAAATACATGTAATTCTGCATTTGTTGTAATAACGGATGTACCCGCCGGGCTTCCAAAGTATTCATATTTAAACAACTACCCAAAAAAATGAGAGGGCCATTAGGTGTAAGAGGAAAATGAGCAAGAGAAATATTATTATTACTATTATTAATATGATTTTTAAACATTAATGCATGTATTGATCATACAGATTATTTTAACTGCAATATTTGATCAAAAAACATAGCTAATCGTGGGTTTTAAAAATATTTGTTGGGTGAAATATTGCATGCACAAGCATTTAAATTTTTTTAAACAGTACTCTTCAGATTCACTTTCACACCATGTTTTGGAAACAGGTGGTTTCTGAAGGGTTTGATCTAATGACACATGTGAAGAGCCGGGGTTTCTGCTGCATGTATGTGTGAGAGAGTGTGTTTGAGGTGCTATTGACCCCAGTTTTGCGGTGCGCAGTGGGGGCCTTCATACAGAGAGCTGAACTGCCCCTCTTTTATAAGGAGCATAATAGCCATTCGCTCACAGCTGACCAACACTATCAAAGGGAGAGGAGGCATGTGGGATTACAGATTTAACGAGCCCTTTGTGCAGACTAATTACATGTGAATGAGGGTCTGTAGGAGCTCATCCACCCCTTATTTCTACCACAGGTGAACCCCAAACAAACCCCACACACACATTCACACAAAACACAACACAATGTAAAATGAGATATATACATACTGTATGATGGAAATTGCAAAGGATTTGTTTTCAGTGTATTTTATTCAAAACTGGAGCACTGAAAAATGCTAAAAGGTTTAAAGTAGTAAACAAAGTTGTATACTATTTATGTTTTTCTACTAAAAATGTAATCCAGTGTGATACTGTTCATTTCTTTGTGATATATATATAAGCTCAATGTATAGTTAAAGCACATAAACATATTTTTTTCTTGTATACATGTTTTATTGATTTATTTTATCTTTTAAAAATGCACTTTATGGAAATATGGAAATTATTACTCAGTGTTACCAGGCTGTTCTGTTCCTGCTATGGAGAAAAAAAAATATAAAAAGAAAAATCCCCATGATGATCATGTTTTGAATTGGAACATTTAGTTACTCAACAGTCCTAAGTAATTAAGCCATGAGAAATTAAATAACTCTAGCACAGGGTCGATATAATTACTGCTAATTTATTGCTCAGATTATTCACCATTAATTCTTATTCTCTCAAATGCAGATTGGAGGAACTATACCAGAGAGATAACTGTTTAATAATAATAAACGCTAGGCCTTTTCGTCCCTTTAACGGGTCTAGCATCGTTTATGCGTTATTAGGATGTGTAATTGAACAGCCCATAGTTTGCATATTACTTTATTAAGCTAATGTGTTTTCTGCTTGGCCATGCACGACTGTGTTAAAGCTTCTGAATCTTAAAATTACAACTCAATTAACACGACCGCTCCTTGCGTTTCACCAAAACTCATGAGCATTTGGCAATTTGCACTCAAAAAAAGTATCATGGGACTACTTTTTTAGACATGCTACCGTGCATTTTCTGCACTGCACACAGAGATGCGTTATAAAGAAGTGCAAAAAATGTGGGGAGTGCAGTGCATGTAGGTGCGTGTTTACAAAAGGCCGTGGCTGGGGTGGAGGTAGAGTCTGCCATTCACCTCTCTCTGGCCCTGCGGCCCTGCGATGCCCGGCGTGCGCTTTTCAGGCTTTGAAATGGGCTTTATGTGTGCAAGGAGAGAGAGAGAAAAGGCTTGAGCAGCTGTGACGTGGGCGGCGTTGTTTCATTCACCTCTCGCCATGGCAACGGACAGGGGCCCGAGAAATATGCCCCCTCCTCGAGCCATGAGAGAGACACACAGAGACTCGAAAATCCCATCAGAACAGAGTGCTGTTATTTCAACCATATAATAATATAAACAAACAGAATTATTATAATGTCATCTGCGTCTAAAATAATTATTAATGCTCAGAGACCCATTTAATTATCACATACATTGTAAGGATGGCTATTATTGTGATTTTTTTTTTTTTTTGCCTTAAAAAAATTAGTGCCAGACTGTCAATAACAGCTGTGAGCTCACTGTACTTTTTTAACCATTTTGAATTTAATTTTAATGAAGAAATTGTTTTTTAAATATAATTTAAATGAAGAAAATGTAATTAAATTGAGTAGACATTAAAAAGTATTGTGAAACATTTAAAAGGATAGAATGATGGTGATATTTTAAAGTACAGGTCACATTTCTGAATTTATAATAAATTTTTCTCTATGAAATATATTATGCACCCACATGTCTGATTAATTCTTTTTTACTGCAGAAGAACTTTTTAGCAAGTTATTTTAACTCACTCTCTCTCTCTCTCTCTCTCTCTCTCTCTCTATATATATATATATATATATATATATATATATATATATAAAAAGTTTTTT
>JAUMHG010034608.1:0-11947 GCA_032359395.1 Enteromius anoplus
GATTTAACTTATTTGCAGGAGTTATCTATCACCAATAGATATGCTAGTCAATTATCCTGTTACCAAAACTATCAACATATTATTCAAAAAGTAGTTAGACTTTAGTTGGAATGACGAATGTGACATTGTTTTATTTTTTTCTCTTTTTTTGCCTCATGAAGCTTACTAAACAGTTTAATTACGAATTCACCAAGGCATAAAGAAGTTAGAAGCCTGCATCCGCGGTTGGACAGGGAGTGCAATGTGGTGTGTGCTTTTGTATGGTGAATGACGAGGTCTTGAATGAGATGAGGTGCAGGTGATCAGTTGTCAGGAGAGAGTGAGCACTGTGATTGAATGGTGGAGCCTGGTGTATCTGTGACATTACATTACACATGGAAAACATTACATTACACATGCGATACTGTGGTGGGAGTTGAAGGCAATAAGTGACTGGATTTATCTGCTCCACTACCTTGAAGGGACCAACAAACCTGGGACTCAGCTTCTTGCAGGACAGGCGCAGACAAATGTCCCGGGTGGATAACCATACCTTCTGTCCGATTTGGTGTGTGGGAGCTTCGGATCGGCGGCGTTCTGCCGCGGCCTTCTGTCTGTGCACTGCCCATTGGAGATGGTGGTGTGCGTCGTCCCGGACTCTCTCACTCTCCCGGAACCAGTAATCCCCGATGGAACGTCCGACGGCTCTCCAGACCAAGGGAAAAGTGGGGGCTGGAAACCGGGTATGCATTGGAATGGGGTGAGATTTGTGGTGGTTTGGCAGAGAGAATTTTGTGCTTACTCGGCCCAGCCCAGGAACTATTTCCAGGTGTGTTGGTGGCCATGGCAGAAGGTACGGAGGAACCGCCCCCACCTCCTGGATCTTAAGTTCAGTTTGACCATTTGACTGGGGGTGATAGCCTGAGGTGAGGTTGATGGTCACACTTAGGAGCTTGAAAAACGCCTTCCATACCCGGGAGATAAATTGTGGTCCTCTATCTGATACTATATCCTCTGGGAGGCCGAAAGGGTGGAAAACTTTCTGGAAGAGTGTTCAGCTGTCTCGAATGCTGTGGGAAGCCCTCTAAGGGGTATGAGGCGGCAGAATTTATGGAGACAATTTATGGAGCTTCAAAATCATGGCCACCATCCACAAGCATTACCAAGCTTGGAAGAGCCAAAATCTATTTTTTTAAAACTCCTGACTGTGTTTGTCTGAAAGAAGAAAGTCCCTTTGTGTTTTATGTTGTTATTTAGCTCCCTCTAAACATATAATACACTGATAATCCACTAGGTTCATATGATTTCCCTCTTTCAGACGATCCCCCACACCTAGGATGGCTTGGGGGTGAGTAGATTATAGCGTAACTTTAACTCTTTGGTGAACTATTCTTTTGAGTACAGTAACAAAGTATTTGTACTTCATTACCTCCCATCTCTTCACTGAAGACTGGAGTAATGATTCTGGAAGTTTTGCATCACAGGAATAAATTATATTTCACAGTATTGTAGTTTTTCAGTATTTTTGATCAAATAAGACTTTAATTTTTAGAAGAAAGTTCTTTATTAAACACCATAAAATAATGTGAAACACAATACACAATATGCTTCCGTTCTATTGGTTAGGTTTGGTGTAAGGTTTAGTGTCAGGGGTACATAGTTGACAAATGTGATTGATCTTTAACTTTTCCAAATAATCACAATATATAGAACAATCAATCATTTTAATAAAATGTCAGAAGATTCACATTTATCTGTTTGGGAGAAAACTGAAGGCTTTCAACAGCACTTAAAGGACATTTCACTTTGAAATTGTAGGAAAACATGCAAGAAGCAACGTAATATAATTTCACCAGAAATCTTCCTGGGTTAGATTTTCAAACATCTGTAAATCTTCTCTTACGAAGAGAAAGACACCATATTTTTCTTCATACATTTTAAAGCAATAAATCCTGCTGAGACAATGAGAGTGTCATGAATCAAATATTGTGTATGCCTTCTCCAGTCCTGGATGTTAACATACAAATCATGAATGTTTGCCTGTGCGTTGTAACAACAGTGTCGAACAAGACCCTGGAGCAGGTCCATCACAAATTGTGACGGGATTCCCCGTATGTCATCAGCGTCGCCCTGGCAATCATCTGGATCACCTGGATGCAATCACCGTGGGCCAATCGATCACGGGAAAACTCTGTTTAAAAGCAGCCACCCGAGAAGTGGTAGACTGAGCACTGACTCCAGAGCAAGAGATTGCTGACGTTTATGCTTGTTGTCTTCTCTCCTCAGAACTCAGCCCGTGACCGCTTGGCCTCGCTAAAACCACTCACCTGGATCACACTTGGCTTCACGGATCACCTGCACTTTTGGGAAGAGGAAGATCACCGCTGCACCGAAGGCCAGCCACCGAGCACCGTCACGCACCTTGGTTCCTTGTTTTATTTCACTTCTTGTAAATAAATCCACCCTTCGGGGCTTGCACACAGTTCCCTTGTTGCGTTGTTTTTGCCCGGTGGCGACATCTGGTGGAGAATGCGGGCAAGTTAAACCGGTGCAAAACGCAACAAGGGACGAAGAAAATACACTGTTATTGTGCACCCCCCACTTCTTCGTCACTCATCTGTCTCATCTGTTCTCCACAGGCGAGCGCTCCTACCCCTAGTGGAATGGAGGAATTAATTCAGCACCTCACCGAGATAAGTGTCCGCCAGCAAGCTTGTGTAGAACGCCTCGCGGAGAGGCAAGAAAGATTTGAAGAGCAGTGTAAAGAATTGAGGCTGCCTGCAGCTCACGCCATCCTGCTGCCGGATCCCCGAGCTGCCGCCACCCGCCTCATTCCAAAATTAACCAACAGTGATGATGTTGAATGTTTCCTTAAAATGTTTGAGTCCGTGGCGTACACGGAGAATTGGCCACGTGACACTTGGGCAGCGGCGCTGGCTCCCTTGTTAACCGGGGAAGCTCAGCGAGCTTATTTTTCTTTGGCTCCTGAAGATTTAAATGATTATGATGCATTAAAAGCAGAAATATTAGGCCGGTTGGGGCTATCACCGATCGCTGCTGCCCAGCACTTCCATGAATGGGAATTTAAGCCCCGCCCAGCCAGCATGCGCCCAAGCCGCTGAATTGTTGAGGTTAACAGAGCATTGGTTGTTAGAAGACGATCCTCCTGCACGTCAAGTGGCAGAGCCCTTCCCCGGATGGTGAAGCAGGCGGTCGGGATGAGGAATCCCCGCACCATGACGGACCTCATCAAGTCCATTGAGCTGGCGGACCTAACTTACCACCGGGAGGCGGGGGAGAGAGCGCCGCCCTTTCCCCGAAGGGTGGTCCAGGGGCGACGGCCGCCGGAGGGCACTCAGCGACCAGTAGAGCGACCTGGCAGCCCCCGTGACGAGCCCATGCCCACAGAGCCGCCGTCTTCCCCGTCGAAAGCCTGGATGGCTGGCTGTGTGGTCCATCAGGAGGCACCCAGAGCCGGGCCCCGCACCCGAGTTGAAGTCCAGGGCCGCTGCTACAGTGCCCTCCTGGATTCGGGCAGCGCGATTACTCTGCTTCAGCCCGGAGTACTAGGACCCCAGCCAGTCGAAAGAGGAGAGCTACCCCTCTAACATGCGTCCATGGAGACATGAAGCGGGTTCCTACCTTCCTGGTGACGCTACGGAAAGGAAGGAAAACCTGGAAGCTCGAGGTGGATGCCATGAATAACTTACCTGTCCCTGTACTCCTAGTAAGAGACTGGTTCGAAGAAGCTCTGGCCCTCGCCACACAGCCAGCGCTGCCCACAGGCAGCCGCCGTCACCAGCCGTCACGGGGTGCTCGCCCACGGATTGCCCTCGCCACAACGGATAGCGGGAGAGATGGTGAGTCCCCCTCCCTTGATACTTACCTTTTCTATGATGTGTTCCAGCAGGTCACGGGAGGGGGCGCCTTTGGGCTGGCCCAACGTGAGGACGACCGCCTAAAGAACTGCTGGGACCAGGTCCGTATCTTAGAAGGCCAGGAGGTCCACCCCAGGCCTCACCCTCTCCCGCACTTCATCATTAAGGTTGGACTGCTGTACTGTGTCGCGGAGCGGAGGGGGAGGTTAAAAACACCTCCTTGTAGTGCCCAAATCAAAGACCGACATCGTCCTGGAACTGGCACACTCTCATCCGCTGGCAGGTCACCTAGGGCCCCAAAATACCGTCCAGCGCATCCGGGACCGTTTCCATTGGCCAGGGATGGATGCAGAGGTCAAGCGCTTCTGTCAGGCCTGCCCCACCTGCCAGCCGACGTCGCCACGGAAACCTCCCCCCAGCCCGCTCATTCCGCTACCCATCATCGGGGTGCCCTTCGAGCGGATCGGGATGGACCTCCTGGGGCCGCTGCCAAAGTCCGGCCGGGGGCATGAGCACATCCTGGTCATCGTGGACTACGCCACTCGGTATCCTGAGGCTGTTCCCCTGAGGAAGGCGACGTCGAAGGCCATTGCCCAGGAGTTCTTCTGACTGGCCAGCCGGGTCGGCCTCCCCTCCGAGATCCTGACCGACCAGGGGACCCCCTTCATGTCCCGGCTAATGGCAGACCTCTGCCGGCTGCTGAAAGTGAAACAGCTTCGGACCACCGTATACCATCCCCAGACCGACGGGTTCGTCTAGCGATTCAATCAGACCCTCAAACAGATGCTGAGGCGGGTGGCGTCTGAAGACCGGAAAGACTGGGACCGGCTCCTCCTGTACGTACTGTTCGGCATCCGTGAGGTTCCCCAGGCCTCCCCTGCTTGACGTTGCCCGAGAAGCCTGGGAGCAGCAGCCGGCAGCCCATCGCACCGTGGTGGAACATGTCCGGGTCATGCCATTAGTCCGGGAACACCTGGTCCACGCTCAGCAAGCTCAGCAGCGCAGATACAACCGGGCGGCCCAACCACGGGCCTTCCATCCGGGAGACAAAGTGATGGTCCTGGTCCCCGCCTCTGCATGCAAGTTCATGCCGCAATGGCAAGGACCCTACACGGTAGTGGAAAAGCTGGAAGAGGTCAATTATCGAGTACGCCAACCTGGACCACGACAAGAGACCCAAGTGTACCATATAAATCTCCTGAAAAGGTGGGTGGGTGACCGGGACCAGCTGGCCGCCTTGAGTCTCCACGAGCCCGTGGTTGTAGACACCAATCCCCACCTGTCGGCCTCCCAGAAGACGGAGCTGCAGCCCCTGGTCGGTCAGTTCCCGGATGTGTTCTCAGAGTCCCCCGGCCATACCACCGTGACCCAGCACGAGATCATCACTCCTCCAGGCACCATCGTCAGGCAGCGGCCCTATCGAGTCCCCGAGGCCCGCCGGCAGGCTATTGAGGAGGAAGTCAGGAAAATGCACAAGCTGGGGATAATAGAGCCCTCCCGGAGCCCTTGGTGTAGTCCCATCGTCCTGGTCCCAAAGCCCGACGGCACCCTCCGGTTCTGCAATGACTACCAAAGGCTGAATGAAGTCTCCCAGTTCGACAGCTACCCCATGCCCCGAGTGGATGAGCTCCTCGAGTGCCGGGGATGGGCCCGGTTAATCAGCACGCTGGATCTCACGAAAGGATATTGGCAGGTTCCCCTGTCCAAAGACGCCAAGCCCAAAATGGCCTTCTCCACTCCTTCAGGCCACTGGCAGTAACGGGTCCTTCCCTTCGGCGTCCACGGAGCTCCAGCCACCTTCCAGCGCCTCTCCGATCAGGCTTACGCTGCTGCCTACATAGACGACATCGTGATCCACTCGGAGGCATGTTAGGACCACCTGAACTGGCTTCGGAGGGTGCTTTCAGGTCTCGGGAGGGCCGGGCTCACCGCCAACCCCCGCAAATGCCACCTTGCCATGTCCGAGGCCCAGTACCTGGGTTTCACCGTGGGACACTGTGGAAGGATGAAGCCCCAGGAGAGGAAGGTCAAGGCCGTGCTGGAAGCCCCCCGGCCTTCCACCAAAACCCAGGTATGGGCCTTTTTGGGGTTGG
Organism: Enteromius anoplus; assembly: GCA_032359395.1. NCBI lineage: Eukaryota > Metazoa > Chordata > Actinopteri > Cypriniformes > Cyprinidae > Enteromius > Enteromius anoplus. The sequence continues at coordinate 5,951 of JAUMHG010034608.1, forward strand.
CGGGTTACTATCGGTGCTTTATCCCCAGCTTCTCCTCTTTAGCTGCCCCTCTGACAGACCTAACAAGGAAGGGGCATCCAGAGAAGGTGGAGTGGACCAATCAGACGGAGGAGGCGTTTCAAGCCATCAAGAGGCTGGGGGGAAGTTGGGGTGTGACGGGATTCCCCGTTTGTCATATCGTCGCCCTGGCAATCATCAGGATCACCTGGACTCAATCACCGTGGGCCAATCAGTCACGGGAAAACTCAGTTTAAAAGCAGCCACCAGAGAGATGGTAAACTGAGCACTGACGCCAGAATAAGGAATCGCTGATGCTTATGCTTGTGTTTTCTTTCCCTCAGACCTCAGCCCGTGACCGCTTGGCCTCGCTACAACCACTCACCTGGATAACACTTGGCTTCACGGATCACCTGCACTTTGGGAAGAGGAAGAGCACCGCTGCACCGAAGGCCAGCCACCGAGCACCGTCACGCACCTTGGTTCTTTGTTTTTATTCACTTGTTGTCAATAAATCCACCCTTTGGGGCTTGCACTCAGTTCCCTTGTTGCGTTGTCTTTGCCCAGTGGCGACAATGTATATATTACTATTAGAAAATACATTAAAAATAAATATTTTGCGAAATAGTATAATTTTTGTAGTTTTTTTATGCAGTCTGAAATGTCTATTTTTACAAAAAAAAATACCATACAAGTTTGACAGAAAAATGTCACATAAGACACACCTACAAATGCTCTCTGTGACAGTCATACTTGTGTGTGCATGTGAGAGCATCTGTGTAAGTGTTTTGTGTCAGCGTCTTTATGTTCGTCTGCATGTGTGTTTGTGTGCATGAGAGAGTGTGTATGAGATTGTGTGAGTGCCTGGAGTGTCCATGTGCGTGTATTAGTTCCCAACCCATTACATCTTTGTTCTGCAACTGTGGCTGATTTTATTTACCATATTCTACCTTTAGGACGACCAAATCAAGCCCAGTTTTTTGTGAATAAAGATGGATAATGATGAAAAGTCACAAAATCTTACTCCACTGAGATAAAGGGAAACATTTTTTTTTTCTTAAGGAAACATTGATTGAAAATATTGACCCCAAAGACCTTACAAGGGTTAAAGCATTAGTTTACTTTAAAATGAAATTGTTTGATAATTTACTTTTGATAACTTAATGAAATATATTAGATTCTAAGCAGCAAAAAAAAAAGCCACCATCTATCAAAACCTGGAGGCAGACATGAAAGAGAAGGGATTGGCTGCCCACTGCTCTGGGTGTGTGTTCATATGTGTGTGGGTGTGTGTACACTCAAACAATTTTTCAAGACACAGTATATTGTTTAACAGAATATGACAACCAATTTTAACAGTAATTTTTCACAGAAAACAATGCTTTAAAAAAATAGCTAAAAAGTTTTACCATGCCTTGCAACCATTTCCAATCAATTTAGACACCAAAAGAGGCAACATATCCTGGGACATAAAAGTATTACAATCCCAAAAATTATGTAAGATTAAAATACGATGGAAAATAAAAAAATATAATATATATAAAATATATATTTTCTGGTGTGTCTTTATGTTTTGTGTGCATGCGCATAACAGCAAAGTTTGACGATAGGCCCATGACATAACATGATGAAGCCCCTGATACTTCAAATGTTTCAGAGGAAATAGAGGGAATCATCTACACCTTCAGCTCAGAAGAGCCAAGAAGGCAGAGATCATCTCTCCAGATGAACATATATTCAAGGAACAGGCATGACAGGGTCAAGCCATCCACCGCACAATCACTGAGGCACTCATTTGTGCTGTCCAAAGTTTTAAGTGTGCAAAAGAGGCAGCTGAACGCCATGTTCATGCACATAAGGCTCTGGCTGGAGTTTAGAACCCCTTTAACCTAAAGCAACCTCCTTATATTCTACAACATTCTCCCACATACAAGCAACAGCAACCTCCATACTACCATACCCCACATCAACCTCCTCCCAGCTCCCAACATTTTTAATTGCATTACATGCACGATTGTTCAAATCACTCGCTTACACACACAATTTGTTACCTTTTCCATTGTTCCCAGTTGTTAAGGTTAATGTCAAGTTGTCAGTGATTTTTTTTATTTTTATTGATGCATTTATTTTACTTCATTTGATTCTTTGTTTTCATTCTGAGTGTTGTTAAACACACTTACTGGTAACAGAAATGCAACATTTGATTGCAACGTGTAACAGTTGTTTTTCTTCTTTTTTTTTTTTTTTTATGTCACAGTGTTGTTTTTTCTTAGAATTCAAAATAAATTACATTTTGTTCAGTTTGTATCCAAGAATATTTAAATAAAGAAATTATTTCAAAAAACATAAAAGGCTCTTTGCTCTTCATATTGCAATATCAGATATAAAACAAAAGACAAAACTAAGTATGTTTTTACACAGGTGGTTACCTAATGAGGCCTAAGCAGATGATTAACCAGAGCCTGCCTAATAGACCTTTCTTTTGCACCGGAAATACGCAATTCCTGTGTAAAGCTATTTCCGCCCGGTATGCCAGTAACCAGTGGTGTCAAAAGTATTCACATTCACTTCTTAAGTAGAAGTATAGATACTAGGGTTTAAAAAGACTTCTGTAGAAGTTGAAGTGTCATCTCTCGTTTTTACTCAGGTGTAAAAGTACTGGTTTCAAAACTACTTAAAGGTGCCATAGAATGGAAAACTGAATTTACCTTGGCATGGTTGAATAATAACAGTTCAGTATATGCTAGGGACCAGGTGGCAGCCCTCGCCGTCTCCGATCCCGTGGCTGTTGACATCAACCCCTATCTGTCGGCTGGCCAGAAGACGGAGCTCCAGCACCTGATCGGTCAGTTCTCTGATGTGTTCTCCTCTGTCCCCGGGCAAACTCATGTCATTGAACACGACATCAGGATGCCTCCAGGAGTCATCGTCCGGCAGCAGCCCTACCGGGTCCCCGAGGCCCGTCGGCAGGTCATAGAGGAGGAGGTGCAGCATATGCTGAAGTGAGGGGTAATTGAACCATCACGCAGCCCGTAGTGCAGCCCGATCGCCACCCTTCTGCAATGACTTTAGATGCCTAAACGAAGTGTCCAAATTCAACGGCTACCCCATGCCTCAGGTGAATGAGCTGTTGACAGACTGGGAAGGGCCCGGTACATCTCTACGATGGACCTGACGAAGGGCTACTGGCAGGTACCGCTCTATCCATTTGCTAAACTGAAAACTGCTTTTTCTACCCCTAGTTGCCACTGGCAGTAACGGACCCTTCCGTTCGGCCTTCACAGAGCCCTGGCTACATTTCAAAGAAAGATGGACATTCTGCTCCGGCCCCATCAAGCATACGCAGCGGCCTATCTAGACGATGTCGTAATTCACTCCGAGGCAGGGGAGGATCACCTGGACCATCTGCGGAGGGTGCTATCCGAGCTCTGACGGGCTGGGCTAACGGCCAACCCCCGGAAATGCCACCTTGCCCACTTCGAGGCTCAGTACCTGGGATATCAGGTCGGCCAGGGACTCATACGGCCCCAAGAACAGAAAGTGGAGGCAGTTCGAGCGGCAGCCACTCCAACCACCAAGACCCAGGTACGAGCCTTTTTGGGGTTGGCGGGGTACTACCACTGCTTTATCACTAACTTCTCCTCCTTCGCCGGATCCAGTTGCACACACACACTATAAGTCCTTACACAATCTAACATGTGTTAAATTGAACTGGAAATCCGGTGCCGAGCGTCCGGCCGGAGGAGAACTGGACCCAACTAAGCCTGGTTCTCACAAGGTTTTTTTCCCCATTCTCTCATGGATGGGGTTTTGGTTCCTTGCCGCTGTCGCCTTTGGCTTGCTTAGTTGGGGACACCTGATTTCCAGTGATTACCGTCGTCTTTACTACAGAGACCGTCTCTGCATATGATAAATAAAGTTGAATTCTCGTCATTATACATTACCATAACTCTATTCTTCTACTTGATAATGTTCAGTGCTTTGCTACAATCTGTATTGTTAAAAGTGCTTGTGCCGTTATGGGTGCATGTCTGATGCAGGGGCGTTAACACCTTTCTTATATCACTACTCTGGAGACCGATGAGCGTTGTCAACAGGTTTACTGACATTCAAAAGGGTAAAACTAGAAACAAGACAAAAATACATTCATGATATACATATGTGTTTATATACCACACTGCTACTACATAGCATATGTCACATGTCTAATTAAGTGAACTTGTACTATTGATGCTATTCCAGACGACCTTCAAACTTGCGGGTAACTATCTTAACAAAGGACTAGCTTTACAGCCAAATACTGAATTAGCGGACAACATATTGCACAAAAACAAAGTTACAACTTATACTGTAAGTACATACCGGCAATACAACCATAAACAGAAGATGTAGACAGTATTTTCTCCAACAGGACACCATAAACTGCATGCTGATATGTTTCCCTTCTTTTGCTCACTCGCTTTGCTTGACTGAGCAGACTTCCTGTTCAATAAAGTTTTTTTTTTCTCTCAGAATGAAACCGTTTCTAAAGTGCATTACTTGGAGCAACCACAGGGGGGTGCTGTAAACACATAATGACTAGCAAACTGAAAATTATATTTTAGTGATAACAGAACAGTGCTATATAAATAAAAGTGAATTGACTTGACTTGACTCCTTAGCCGCCCCTCTGACAGACTTGACCAAGAAGGGGCAGCCAGAGAAGATTCAGTGGACTCCTGCGGCCGAGGAAGCTTTCCACCGGGTGAAGACGGCCCTCACCTCCGACCCCGTCCTCCATGCCCCCGACTTCAGCTGCCCCTTCCTGCTGCAGACAGATGCGTCCAACACAGGGCTAGGAGCTGTCCTGTCCCAAGTACAAGAAGGTGAGGAGCATCCTATCTTATACATCAGCAGGAAGCTGATCCCAGCCAAGAGAAACTACGTGGCCGTCGAGAAGGAAGCCTTAGCCGTCAAGTGGAGAGATTAAAGACTTGCCACTGTCAAAATAACAAGCTCTTATTCAGCTTATAAAGTGAATAATATTACGCTAAGTTTCTTTATAATGGACTTCTATGGGGGAGAAAATGCTTAACGTGATATTATTCATTTTATCTGTTGAAAATGGAATTGTTCTTTTGACAGTAGTAAGTAATTATTACAAGGAAGGTTTGACAGAAATTTAGGTTTCCCTCGTCAGGCTTTAGGTGCGTAAGCCACGTTAAGCTTTTTTAACGTTAAGCATTTTAGAATCTCCCCGCTACGTACCTTGAAAGTTTTGGATAAACTCTTCCTGAAAACATTTATATCCTTTATCCAGTTTGTTCCCCTTTGTTACAGAGCTTTCCTCCACAACTCAAGGTGAACTTTTGCAAACCCATGACGGAAGTTTTGTAGAATCTCTCCATTTTTAAATTACCCAGCTTTCTGATGTGTTGACATTACACAGGGAGTCTGCATACCCTGTGATTGCGTATTTCCGATTTCTGTGAAAAAGGTCTATTTCAGGAGTCTCATAATCATCTTCATTCTGCATGTGTCCCTGAGGCTATTGTAGGTGTGGAGCTGGATCTAATCCAGCAGGTGGTAGCTGTGTGTTTTTTTCCCCCACACATACTGTGGAGAATGCAGCATGCAGCCACTACTGTAGGCATGAAATCATAGTTCTTTTCCGGGAACTCCCACTGTCTCCGAAGACCCTTTGGGAACGCCTTCATGCGGCTCTGAATCTGTTGTACCAACGTCCAATGAATGGGCGCGACGTCAGGGCGGTGAAGTCAGACCAGGAAGAATCTATAAATAGCACGCTGTGTCTGCAGGCGCCAGCTTTCTGCAGTTCAGAACGCGCTATCTGTGTATCCGTTCAAACGTCTGTCTGTGTGAGTCTAGAAATAAGTAAAAATATCCTATTTCCCCCAATCCCTGTGTGTGAGAGATAGCTTTTAAAGATTGAGTGTCTGAAAAGCCCGTTCTTTGGCTTCCTCCTCCACATCGTTTGTTTGTGTGAATGAAAGAGTAAAA
>JAUMHG010034609.1:0-11940 GCA_032359395.1 Enteromius anoplus
CGGAAAAGAGGGGCGGAGTCAGCGGAGCTCGTGAAGATTTAAAGGGGAAGTACACAGAACAGAGTGATTTCTAAAGATCTGTTTTTGACAGCGGAAAATGAGCGTTTTTAAAACTACCTTTAAGAAATTTTAAAACAAACTATATTACAAACTTTCCATTAAGATCCTAAAGAATCATATTAGCTAGTGGAAAACTGAGTTTTGGCATGTGGAGATGTTAAGGGTGGCGTTATCAATAAATTATAGTGATATTAAAAGCGCAGGGGTTGACTAGCATGGAGGCTGCCCCTGTTATGAAACAGGCTTTTAGCATTTTCTCGGGCTCTCCGCCTGTCAGCCTAAGTTTCGCTCAAGCATCCGAACCGAGTCGAGAGGAAAAGACCTGAGGGGTGGAGGTGGCCGTTAAAGAGGAGAAGAGGAGGAGGCAAGAGGTGGGGGGGGGGGCTTGTCCCGATCCTCATCTTAAAGAGTGGGAAGGGGGAGATCTCATTGTCAGTCGCAGTCAGTCAGCCAGGAGGGTGAGACGCTCCACTCTCATCTCCCCGGTTCTCTGTCTCCCTGTAGGTAATTACACCGTTCCGAAGGCTTATCCTGTGCGCCGAGAACAGGAAAGAAATGGAGGACTGGATCAGCTCGCTGAAATCGGTTCAGTCCAGAGAGCATTACGAGGTAAGGGCACAGAGTTGCGTCTTGAACTATAACTGTTTTTCAAACACACTTCTAAGACGCATGTTTTGGAACTGTTTTCAGTCAGGTGCTGTGTATTACACCAGATGCTTTGGGTGTTCAAATCTAGCCTCTAAACTGACCTTCTTGAACTGTTATGCATAGATATCATGCTACGTTTCGAATAGTTATGGATTTTTTTTCTCTCTTTATTGTTGCTAATTTGCAGACTCTAATTCCGCATGTGTGCATGTGGTGCTTTTTAATATTTGACAACAGTAAATGAAAGCGTGGACTGCAGCGCTGAGTGTTGACTGTACGCACACTTTGATATGAGATGAAGACGGTTATGTAAGACTCCCAGCCCCCGTGTTCTGCAATACCACACCCAGAACTTCAGCGCTCCGCTGGCACCCCTAACTGGGGACGCAGTCCTCCCAATTCAATGGTTTTAACATTTTCAGATGTATCAAACCGACAACTGGCCTCTTAAATCACTGTCCTGTTGCATTAGGGTGCTGCAGGTAGATGCCCGTGCCAATGTGGTGTTGCAGGCAAGAGGGCTGCATGTCATACACCTGCGGCTGTTAAATGTGTACCAGTCTGTGTGATGAAGTGTGTATGAGAGCTGAAAATGTAGCCTTGTTTTAAAGGCTCTGAAAAAGTCTTATCCTGGCGCTGCCAATTTGTCTTAACTTCTCCTTTGCTAGACGGCACAGTTTAATGTGGAACATTTCTCAGGGATGCACAACTGGTATGCCTGCTCCCACGCTCGCCCTACCTTCTGTAACGTCTGTCGGGACAGCCTCTCAGGGGTCACTTCTCATGGCCTCTCTTGTGAAGGTAGGTGTCTGTTCATCTCTCTCGGATTCTCAAACCTGTGTGTTGGATAATCCCTCTTTAATTATGAAGCTGCTTCACTCAGCTTGCTGTCCCTCCCCAAAGGTGTCGTTTTCTCATCAGGCTTGGTCAGGGATGGCTCAGGGCTGCATTAGAGTGGGTTGCACTGGTCAGAGCTACTTAGTGCAGAAGCAGAGCTAATTGAGGTGGGGGAAAAAATCTGGAAACGCAATGCAATAATAAATCGATACACTGACGCTGCGTATCTGTCTTTCATTTGTTTAAAATTTGCACTTCAAAGATACGACGTGCTTGCTTTTTATATTAAAATGCACATTAATCATACAAAAACGGTTGAGATTTCAGATATAAAAAGTCCTTTTCAAACAGTTATCCTGATTTTTTTGTATCTTATAACGGTAGAATGGAAAGGAAGGATTGAAAAGACTGATTGAAGGAGCTTTTTTGGTATCTATATATATATAGACATGTTAAAAAACTAATTAAAAAAAGCAACTTTTCAGATTGTTTCTACAGAAACTATACAAACTAAAACTTTAAAGAAAGTCAAACTGAAATTGAAAATTGAAATTGAAACTGAATTTTAAAAACTTAAAATTAACTAAAGCTATAATAGTGTAACAATGATACTATAAGAATACTTAGAAGAATTCTATGCACAACTACTATTTATTAACTTAAATATCACCAGTATTTTCTTAAAAGGGTAATTCTATGAATATGAATAAAAGGTAAATAAAAATCTGTAAAGTAAAATAAAATTAAAGTTGTTTAAAAAACAGTCAGAAGTAGTGACCAATTACAGCACCTGAAATATATAACGTCCCATGTACATTCATGAATATGTTATATTCATTTACATTTACATTTATTCTTTTATCCAAAGCGACTTACAGGTGGGGAAAAACAACAAGCAATTAGTCATACAGAGGCAAAAACAACTTAGGACGTGCTCGTAATACCGTATAACGGGCAATCTTCAAATAAGTGCAGGCTAGAAAGGGAAAGAAAGAGTAGGGTTAAGGATTTAAAAAAAAAAACAGCTTTTTTCTTTGTTTGCATATAAAATCTTGATGTTGAAGTTAGGTTTGAGTTATGTGTAGAATCACCTCCAAGTACATGCTGGCAGGTTAAAACACTCTCACTAAAAATACCACATCCAGGATCATGCATTATGCATGCTAATGGTGTGACATCATGTGGAAAGAGAGTGCTAATTACTTTCAGAGATATGCAGATGGTGCTCATTAAACTCTGCTAACTGTCATTGGCTCTCACATAGCAAGAAGTAAAAATAGTAAGCCTCTCACTTACGCCTCAGTTTTAATGAGAAATTCAAGTGAAACTCACACTGCTTTGTTGAATAATACAAGCCTCGTCATCGCCATCATCCTAATGTTTCCTAATGTTGATTTTCCACCAAAACATGAAGATGCCATTTAGTGTGAGTTTCCTGGGGTCATGTTGCATTAGGCAAAAGTGGATTTGTGTGGTTCTGCGTGTGGTCGCAGTATTCTAGAGAGCGATAATTAAGGAGCACTTTCCAGTTCTGTTGTCACGGCGTTTGCGTTTCCAACAAACAGACTCACTCCTGAGTATTAATTACTGGATGTGTTACTGTGGAAAGATGATCTCATTTCTTTCAACAAACCTCTCATTACCATCTTCAAACCCGAGAGCCGCTTGTGTTCAGATGGAAATTGCTTTTGTTTCGGGTGTTCGCAGACAATGGCGTTAGAGTGGACTACTGAGTGAACGAGAAAAATTATTTACAAAACTTATGATTGCGGTTCTGGATGTTGATTGTAGTATTGTATCTGTGCTAAAGTGCAGCATCTGATGAATAAAATAATGTTTAAATGCTTCCCTAATGTTTTTATTAAATTGTATCTGTCTTATAAAACCAAAAAGGCCAGGTAAATATTCTGCTTTTAGTAAATCTAATCTAATTATCTAATCTATATGAATCTGGTCGGAAAAAAATGTATTAAGCACTTTCAAATATCTCCCTGTCTATTTAAATTACTGACAAATTAATTCATCTTTTTTAGCAGTAAAGCAACAAAATGTAAATATTTTGGGTCTTGCTTTGGTTTTATTGTTACAGTATTTGCTTTATTAACTGGCTTAAATAGGTTGTGTTTTCTGACATGCTTCATCATTTTCCTTTAATAGTTCCTTAAATTAAATTGTATAATCAACATCCACAATGAAAAATTTGATCATTCCAAAATTATATGAAAGCAGCTATAGACACTGGGGAAGTTTTTCTCAGTATATAGTAACAAGCATGCGTCATTATTTTTTAATTATATTAGCTTATTGACTTCCACGGTAGACTTCATTGGTAATTGGTAGTTCATCAACATAAGATAGGTTTTGTATTCGAATCCAGCTCCAGATTGAGACCAAAGTAGTTTGAGCCTGGATTAAAACCAAAACCAGAAGAGGGTTGAGTCTGAGTCAAAACCAAGACTATAAAATGGTTAAGTTTGAGTCAAGACCGATATGTAAAGTTCAGGGTTGAGTAGAAAAACCTAAAGAGTGTTGAGTCTGGACAAGTCAAGACTTAGACTTCAACAGGGTTGAGTCAGAATCAAGACCTGAAGAGGGTTGAGCCTGACTCAAAACTGAGACCTGAAGAGAGTTGAGCCTGACTCAAAACTGAGACCTAAACAGAGTTGAATAAAAGCCAATACTGAGACTTCAACAGGGATGAGTCAGAATCAAGACTGAGACCTGAAGAGGGTTGAGCCTGACTTAAAACTGAGACCTAAACAGAGTTGAATTAAAGCCAAGACTGAGACTTCAACAGGGTTGAGTCAGAATCAAGACTGAGACCTGAAGACGGTTGAGTCTGAGTCAAAACCAGGACCTCAACAGAGTTGAATAAAAGCCAAGACTGAGACTTCAACAGGGTTGAGTCAGAATCCATACTGAGACCTGAAGAGGGTTGAGCCTGACTCAAAACTGAGACCTAAATAGAGCTGAATAAAAGCCAAGACTGAGAATTCAACAGGGTTTAGTCAGAATCAAGACTGAGACCTGAAGAGGGTTGAGCCTGACTTAAAACTGAGACCTAAACAGAGTTGAATAAAAGCCAAGACTGAGATTTCAACAGGGTTGAGTCAGAATCAAGACTGAGACCTGAAGAGGGTTGAGCCTGACTCAAAACAGAGACCTAAACAGAATTGAATAAAAGCCAAGACTGAGACTTCAACAGGTTTGAGTCAGAATCAAGACTGAGACCTGAAGAGGGTTGAGCCTGACTTAAAACTGAGACCTAAATAGAGCTGAATAAAAGCTAAGACTGAGAATTCAACAGGGTTGAGTCAGAATCAAGACTGAGACCTGAAGAGGGGTGAGTCTGAGTCAAAACCAGGACCTCAACAGAGTTGAATAAAAGCCAAGACTGAGACTTCAACAGGGTTGAGTCAGAATCAAGACTGAGCCCTGAAGAGGTTTGAGCCTGAGTCCAAACGAGACCTAAACAGAGTTGTATACACTTCAAGACCGAGACCTGAACAAGGTTGAGTCTTGACTAGCTCAATCAGCTTCTTACAAGTTTGCTCCAGTGTGGGAATTTATTCAGGTCTACCCTGGTCTTCTCAGCATGGTTCACCAAGTTGAGAGACTTGAAGTTTAGAACAATCATTGCTGCTTATATTTCACTTCTATTTGCTGCTGCAGCAGCCAATCAATAAGGATTGATGTCAGACATGGGCCCCAACAAAAGAGGCAAACTCGATATTTCTCACTCTCTAATTTGACAGAGACATCCTGTCCATTAGCAGCCCATCGTAAACAGTCTTACGTTCACTCGGCATTACTGAATTTTCTGTAAATGGTTTGCTAACAGCCCTGAAAATGACATTAGAGTGATTTATTGGAGATTTGTTTTCAGAGCCATGTGAAATGGTCTGAGAGTAGACCAGCTCTGATTACAAGATGAGAGCAAAGCCCAAGCGAGATGAAGCGCTCTCTGATTAGCGTTATGATTCTCTGAAGAGGACGCGCACTCTCTTGTCTCATCTCAATAGATGAGTCTCCTCATTTATTATTGAGAAACAGCATTGCAGGAAGTAGAAATTCTCAGCGTCAGACATACCGTGAGCCCTGGGATCCCTTTCCCGTTAACAGCCCATGCAGTAAACACTCCAGTGCTGGAATACGCCAGGGAGGAAACACTTTCTGGGGTGACTACTGTATGTGGCATCCCAGTGGCCTGGGGCTAAATGCGCCTCTGCACTGGCGTGATTAGCCATGTCACCACAAATCTGTATAAATCCTGCAGGACATTAGAAGCCCCGGCAGCATATGGAGGCGTAATGCGCTCAGACACTTGAGATGGGCTGATTTAACTGGATTTGAGGTTTTTTAAGGGTCTGATTCTTGGACTGTGGACGCCAGTCGGCCCTGCATGTACAGAACAACTCGGCCCCTGAACATACAGGATGTTTTGCGGTTCTCTTATAGAGACATCTTCACTTATTGCGGCATCTGTGTCTGGAAACAGCTGAGTTTACATTTTAAGTTCGTAGGAATGGAGGTGGCCATGATAATGTGCTGAAGCGTACATTATGGAGGAGGAAGCCAGCCAGCCAATCAATCAGCCACTTAATTCTCCTTCTGGAAAACGACCAGATGAACATTGCTAACTTGATTAGACCTGCAATGCAATTTAATAGTGGAAATCAACAAAGAATTGCCATTAGCTAATTGGACCTCACCCACACCGCTGGTGAGGACAAAAACAGCGCCTGTGTGGTTTAGAGGTCGAGTTATCTGAAAGTTTCCAGAATTTAGAAGAAATCAACAGATAATTCAAAATGCTTTGTCATGACGGATAGAAAAATAAGACATCCAGTCTATTGTTTCCCTGCGTAGAAAGCATAATACAGTAATGGATGCTAATGGAGATTAGAAATGTGGATTCTTTTTAAAAATTTAAATTAGTAATGTATATGTTATTGCCAGTGCTGCACAACAATGTAACTGGCTTACTTAGTGTCATTAAATAAATGTGCTTCTTGAAATGTTTATATTGGGAACATCAAGGCAAAATCTACATATTCAAAAATAATTGTATGACTATACATTACCAAATGTTTGTGGTCAGCAAGGACACATTAAACTGATAAAGGACTGTCATTACTGTCATTTTTTATCAGTGTCAAATAAATACTAACCAATGCTGCTGAAATGAAAATACTTGATTGTCGAAGAAGCAGCTAAAGGTTACTGCTGGTCAGACCCATAAGCAGTTTTCAAATTACTTTCTTGCAGTGTGTAAATTCAAGGCCCACAAAAGATGCGCAGTCAGGGCCACCAACAACTGCAAATGGACAACGCTGGCCTCTATCGGCAAGGACATCATTGAGGACGAGGATGGGGTAAGTCTCATAAAGCCAGTGAGGTCAAGCATAACCTCTGATTGAAGAGCAGAACCGCTTCAGTACATTTTTCTTACATTCTATTCCTGTAGATAGCAATGCCACATCAATGGCTGGAAGGCAACCTGCCTGTCAGTGCTAAGTGTGCCGTCTGCGACAAAACCTGTGGCAGCGTGCTGCGCTTGCAGGACTGGCGTTGTTTATGGTGCAAGGCAATGGTAAGAACTGCATATCCTTGAATCCTTTATGACTGCTTCCGTTCGGAGTTCTTGTGAACTCTAAAAGCCGTCTGTGCTTGGACAGGTGCACACGGCATGCATGGATCTCTACCCCCGCAAATGTCCCCTCGGCCAGTGCAAAGTGTCCATCATCCCCCCTACCGCCCTCAACAGCATCGACTCAGACGGTAAGACTTGCCTTTTAAGGAAGATTCTTCTAGTCTACACGTAAATATTGATGAATATTAATTGTATTTATTAATAATAATATTATTGTTTGTACAATAAATGTTCTGTATTTAAATACAAATAATTAAATTAAATTAAATGAGTTTTTAGACGAATATGTGTTAATATGTGCTAAATAATAATTAATTAATTTAATAAAGATATTATTTAAGCAACAACTTTGCCGTATTTTAGTGTAAATAATTAAAATTACTGTTGTATTTATTCAGTTATTTATACAGTATATATTCATTAGTACTGTTTTTTTTATCTACTGTTTTATTTTATATTTATTTATTTTGGTCTTGGGTGAACTTCTGACTTAAGAAAGTTTCACTGTGTTTTCATAGTACATGAAACCCGTTCATTTGAACAGGTCAAGGTCACTTGATGTCCACACAAGGCTGATTGCCTGCTTATGCATGATCCCACTCTGGATATAATGTATGATTATGTATTGGCGTGTGTGTGTGCATGTGAAGTGGTGGGAGGAGCTCAGGTGGAGGACTGCTATAGTCCCAGGTTTCATGAAGAGCAATATCTCTTTCATTATACCTCTGACCTCTTCTGATTTGATCATGCGTATAGGATGTTTTATTTTTTCCCCTTCTGAGAGACACTCAGTGTCCGTGTTGCTTTATTTTTCTTTCCCATCTCTTCTGTATATGCCAGGGTGGTGTGGAAAGTCACTTTGCCTTAGAGCATCTTGTCCTGACGCATGTAAACATAACAGCCTCTGGTGGACCATGTGCTTGGAAAATTTAAGACGAGAGCAAACAAAAGCGCTCTTCCATAGCCGGCTCTCCCTTTCTCCATCCCTTTCTGCATTATTAACCTGCTGCCGAGGATTCATACCTTGCTTGTTTGCTCAGTCAGCCTGTGGTGGAGCATATGCCACTGATTTCCAGGAAATTGCACATTGCCTTTTATTGACAGCTGTATGAATTCTGTTTAGAGCCTCTTCATTCTTAACAATAGGTGTAAAAATAACCCAATGGCTTTGTCCAAAAGCTGAAAAAAGGGCTTTAAAATATTCATTTAGGGTGCTCAGTATTTTGTAACCATATTGTATTTTGTGTTTTTTAAAATATATAAAAAAATAAATATATAATAATATAGATAAATTTCAATAATAATAAACTTTTGGTCAACGTGTGCAGCCTTAGAAGCAAGCATAGCAAATCTGGAACTTTTTTAAATCATATTTAAAGTTGCAATCAGTTTTATCCAAAAAAAAAAAAAGCTAGATTTTGTGCAGCCATATGTTGCCATGTTTTGTCCATTTGCGTTCTCATTTGGTTTGTCATCATTTGTTCCACTTTGTTAATATTTAAAACATTGCATTAATTATTCATTTTAAACATTATCTATAATAATATCGTTACACTGTTAAAATGTTTTGCAAATCTCAAAACGAATATTAATTTTTCATACTATACATTATAATGTAAATTCGCTTGTAGCATACTGATTTTAGTTTTACTCTAAAAGTGATTCATTGGTTTGCTAGTAGAGGTTCCTGTTGATTGCAGCAAGCAACCTAATCAGACAGCAGACCGCATGCACTTAAGTCACAAGCTCACATTGAAAATTAATGACTTCTGATTGCTTCTTTGCTACAAATTACTGTCAGTTTAAATATATATACATACACTTGCCTTAAGGTAAACTTAAATTTATGTAATTACTTGCATTAGCCTTATGTAAAAAGTGCTGTTTACGCCAAGGATGATAAGGTGGCCAGAAAGACAAAAGTGCACTGTTGATGATTAACAAATTGTGTTATCGTGTGTTGGTGTGGATGATAATATAGTTATCGTTCTATCGTTCTTGGTGTCAACGGGTTTAAAATAATTAGCAGCTTGGTTTCTGACACGACAGTGCTGGTTTCAGGGTTTTCATCTGGCCGTGTGTGAAGTCAAACCTTGGACACCCACTATTGATCAGAACCTCAAAGCTACTGCGACTTTAATTGGCGGAGCACATATCGGATATAGAGATTAGTCGGGGGCAGACAGAAATGTAATGAAAATCAATAGCTGTGATGTTTCGCCTGATTTATTTTTAGAGCGCTTTGTGGCTCCTGTTAATTGGCTGTTTATAACAGACAAAAGGAACGGAGCAGGCACGGACGAATTGAACCCTGTTAGGCTGTTAAAGAAACAGCGAGGGATGCAGAAAGCTTGAGAATGTTATGGGAAAGTAGGAGAGTCCCTCACGTGTAAGGAATCTCCCGCCTCAGTGCTAGGTTGGAGAGAGAGCTGCATCTTAATTCGCTCAGGGCTGCCTTTGGCACGTGCTCAGGCTTCGTGACTCAATTTGCCTCAGCCTGCCTCCGAAAGAGCGAGAGACAGGAGGTGGGGCTCAGTTAGACCTAAAGGGGTATACTGACAGACATCCACCCACGCGCCAGTATCCGCTCGCAACCACGCGGAGAACATGTAAACCTGTGCTCGAGGGCAGCTGTCAGCTCTACTGACACTTATGCATGCTTAAAGCCATGTACGCAAGCACAATGCAGCATGCACAGATGCATGCAGGTACCCAGAACGAATGCAGTGCATCCACATGCATCTGCAGCGGAGAGACAGGGATGTGAAAATCTAAACGGTGCATATGGCGAATCTCATAAACACAGCAGGTTCTTGCTCGCAGCTACTGGCATGTTCAGACTGTTTGCTGCACATGCTGCAAGAGTGCACGTGATCGCCTCCAGTGCAAGCACGTTTGACAGCTCCTCACTCAGCCCGGCTCAAATGACAAAGAAATTGTAGCGCGGGATTATTTACACACTATAGTGCACATCATTTCCAGCAAAAACATAATAGGCTGATGGTTTGCTTTTCCTTGTGCTGCAGCACAAACCGCTTTCCACTCCTTTCTCAGTGATTCATCCTTGTCCAGGCATGAAGAAAACTGTTCCTAAGCAACATGCGGTCAACACAAATCTCAGCATTGTCTTTTTTAGCATGCACGTTTTGACATTAAGTTCTTGTAGTTCAGCTGGTAAGCAATTGCAGGGAACACACAAACTGATAAATCTCTCTCAAGTAAGGTAATAATGCAAAACCTACTATAGTAATGCAATAAAATGGATCTAAACACGGGAATCAAAATCAAAGTTTGGTTAAAAAATATAAACATTTAGGTGATCATTTAACCTGCTTAACTGTAATTGTTTTCAGGTGAGAAATGAAACTAGTCATAATAAAGTTCTTCTGCTATGAGTCGTCTATAAATATTTCAGCCGAACACATTGTACACAGTCAAAACATTTTTTATTGGAGAAGTGATGATAAAGCATTTTGTTGTGGTCATTGGTGTTTTTTTTTTCCTGCTGAATATTTTCAGTTCCTATTTCGATTGCTATGAATTGTAGTGTGTCACTAGAAAACAGTTTTTACAAATGAATCAGTGACAGTTTGGCATTTAACAATATCATATTGCTAAGATAGCAATGTGAGACTTTTAACGGTGTCATATGATGTTGCTAAAAAAGAACATTATTTGGTGTATTTGGTGTAATGCAGTTTAAGGTGCAAAAAAACACATTATTTTCCACATACTGTACTTTTTTCTCTCTCCTCTATGCCCCACCTTTCTACTAAGCTCATTGTTCTAAAAAAAAGTGAGTTGTGATCTGATTGGCCAGCTATCCAGTGCACTGTGATTGGCTGAATACCGGGCGTAAATGTTATGCCCCTTATCAAAACGTGATGCCTAAAACAATAAAACACATTACAAATGAGGAATTTGTTGCATCCAGTGGAGACATAATTACTGATTATAATGATATAGTACTGTCTTTGTATCTAAACATAACACCATGTCTGCATTCATGATTGGAGAAATGAGTTCACTGCTCAAAACTCGTGTTTGAATAGTAAGTAGCAGGTTTTTTTAATAAGAAATCCTAACTTAAAGGTTGTGACGCACCAGACTGTTCTTGCAGAGGTAGAATTGCTTTACTTTATAGCCTCTGTGCACGGCCAGCATAGACTACTCTCCAGGTTTTAGGAGTCTGTCCTCCGTAAATGTGCTGAACACACTCTTAATATTTGTGTTGAACTGTTCTGGAGCAGTGTTGTGAATACAATAGTTATGTCCTCTTTTGGAAGCACAAACAAAGTAGTTTTACTTTCACTACGACACACAGCGTCTCCAGAACATGGCGCCGACAGCAACACTACAGCCAGAATAATAGCTCCGCCTTCTTTCTTTGTCTACACATTTGGGCGGTGTTTAAAAATTAACCCACTCTGTGACGTAGTAAAGTGGGGGTGTGTTTAAACGAGCCATTTTAGGGGTGTGTGGACAAGTCATAACTTTTATAAAGAAAATCTCTTTGGTTTTGAAACTTTTATCTTTACAACTTGATCTTATCTATGCACTAATGGCGCTTTTCCACTGCATAGTACGGTACGGTACGGTACACTTTTGGGGGGTTTTCCACTGGGAACAGTACCTGGTCCTTGTTTTAGTACCGCCTCAGCCGAAGTTCCAAGCGAGCCGTACCGTTACCAAAACGTGACGTGTAAACTCTGCTGGTCACTGATTGGCCGGAGAAAATCGTC
>JAUMHG010034610.1:0-11938 GCA_032359395.1 Enteromius anoplus
CACCCCGAACCAGTCTCAGGTATGAACTCGGCCGATGAGGCCAATACCAACCTCTCTGTGCTTCTTTATGCAGTTCCGTCCTGGAGGGCCCCTCCGCTGTATGGTTGACTCGGGAGGGCATCATCGCTGTCCGCTTCTCCCGGGAGGATGTCTTCGTTGCCTGTTCGGTCCCGGAGGGCGTCGTAACTGATGGCTCAGCCCCGGAGGGCGTCTGCTCTGCCCTGGAGGGCGTCTCTCCAGCTGACCCGCCCTGGCAGGCGTCTCCTCTGCCTGAGCCGCCCAGGTGGGCTTCGCCTCCACCTGCTCCGCCCCGGTGGGCTTCTCCGCCACCTGCTTCGCCCAGGAGGACGTCTCTGTCGCCTGCTCTGCCCCGGTGGGCTTCGCCTCCACCTGCTCCGCCCCGGTGGGCTTCTCAGCCACCTGCTCCGCCCTGGTAGATTTCTTCGCCGTCTGCCTCTTTGGTGGGCATCACCTCCGTCTACGCCAGCTAGGTGGGCCTCCCCGCCATTAGCACCGCCTTGGAGAACGTCAACTTGTCTTGTCTTGAGAACTTGTCTTCACTGTTGGGACTGCCTCGAGGGTTTTTTCAGTCATCTGCTCTGCCCTGGAGGGCACTTGAACTGTCTGATCGGCCCAGGAGGGCATTTTTATGGACTATTTGGATCAGGAGATATGGGTCCTTGTCTACGTTGCCCCGGAGGACTCTGCAGTCGTCTGCTCCGCCCTGGAAAGCTTCGCCTCTTTTGTTCCCGCTCACTGCTCCACCCAAGTGGACTTTTCCGCCGTGTGCCCCGCCTTCGTTGGCGTTCCATTCGGCTCCTAGGTCTGGAGCGTTTCTGTGTATTGGATTTTCCGTTGCCGACCTACGCTACTCTTTGTGGATTACTCTTTTGCCTTTTGTCTTGGAAAAACCTGTTTGCTGTCGACGACCCAGCCCATGTATACTCTGACTCTGTTTAATAAACCGTTTTGCATGTGAATCCGAACGTCTCTCTGCCTCTGCTTCGCATCATTCGTGACACATATACACAGAAACATACACACAAATAGTTGTTCAGCAAGTTTTTTGGCGTAGGAATGGCTGTTAGAAGATAGCTAAATGCAAGCAAGAGAGCTGATGAGTTGCCACCATGTTATCCGTGTTCTCCAGCCAATTAATTCACTTCATCTTGGCTGCTCACAGGTCCAAACCCCACCTGTAGAGGACCACAGCTGGTAAAAAAGACCTGTCTGTCCTGCCTTAAAAGAATATAGCCGTTCTCAACAGCTGTGCAGTTGAAAAGGCAGTGTAGGGTTGTGTAACAAATTTTTTTCACCCACATCCAGTATAACAGGATTACTCATTACCAGGCTATATTGTGCCACCTGGGCAAGGAACACAGAGTACTGAATGTTTACTAAGGTAAATGCAGTTTTTTGCCTCCCTTGCATATAATTAAATGTATACTTCTATTCTGCCGAGACTCTAATGCATACTGGATACACTCAACAGCAGTTAGCTATAGACAGTAATAAGGTGCCAGCTACACAAGCATCCTGTGTTGGATATTAGTGCATGCTTTTGTGAAATGGGATACATTCCTCTCTTAAAAGGAAATTAGGTTTGTAACATTGCAGATCCTTGTCAGCAGTTTCTTGCATCAAATTTACTTCCTTCAAGGAGCACTTTGGATGTAATCAGGGCAAAATATTTGAGGGGATAAGCACTTTTGTGATCAGTTATTCACAAGAAAAGACTGATCCAACACCATCCCAACTGGGGTTGGCTAATCTTCATACTTTTATGTAGGTACATGATAAAAGAGAAGACTTCTAGGAACTTGTTTATTCTTAAACTAGGTTAAACTAAATGCCTAAAATAACTAAAAGGCCTTTTGCAATCATGTGTCATTACAGTATGTGCAGCTCTAAAGACAGCAACACACATTGAGTTGAAATTTTCTATGTCATACCCATTCAAACCGATAACACATGCTCACTCAGAGCCCAGTACTTTTTGAAAGCATGATGCCCTTGTGTGCAATGAAACGGCTTCACACTAACTGCCTTTTCATCATTAAATGTACATTTTTAAAATGCTATTCTGGCTTTAACTAGCCTAATAGTATCTCATATATCAACATGCCAGTTGGCCTTTGCCTTACAAAATGTCAAATTCTTATCTTCAGCAAATTGGCTGTGAATTAACCTAATTAGGATCATTATTGAAACGTAGAGACTGAGGGTCAAGTCGGGATCCAAGTGCCAAGGCTTTATTAACAAACGTAGTCAAACAGGCAGGGTCAAACACCAGCAAAACAGAACAATCTGCGCAAAGGCAAAAGAGTATTGGTGCGTTCACACCGGACGTGAATATAGCGTCAAGCGATTTACATGTTAAATCAATGGTGCGTATTGCGCGTGATGCTCAAGTAGAAAAATCTGAACTTTGGTGAAAATTTGCGCCGCGTTAACCAATCAGGAGCTTGCTCTAGTAGCGACGTGATTACTAGCAAGCGAGCCGGACTTCCGAAACTATAGAAGACAAAATCATCATTATTCGCGCAATTCGCGTCCGGTGTGAACGCACCATATATCCGATTACAAAGCAAGGGTCAGGGCATGTGTAGCAGGTGTTGATTTATAATGTTTTTTTATTAATTCACTCAAAATCCATGTGTTTTTCCGGTGGTAATTAATGTCTATCTATATATGTAAGGAAAGAAAAAAAGAAATTTGAGGAGTTCCGCGCACGTCACCGTCGTGACGTCATTGGCGTGCTGCGCGCTCTGCTTCAGTCCGAGGAAGGTCTGAGCAGAGCGAGGTGAGCGTTTTGTTCGTTCCTGTTCAAAGATGTGAAAAAAATGGAAATGTTCACTTATATATACTTGTGTAACAAGTATAAACGCAAGTGTCACACGTCTCCACACTGGTACTCATCTTTGCCCTCATACTCTTCCAAGTCTGTCTTCTCTCTCTCTCTTTGTCCTCTTCCTCTGACTGTCAAACATACGCACCCATTCACCACGGCACCCATTCTCCGACACCCCAATCCTGAGAAACAATTCGTGGTTGAAGTGGACGCCTCCAACACTGGCCTGGGAGCTATCCTTTCTCAAAGACAGGGCAATCCACCCAAGTTGTTCCCCTGTGCCTTGCATTTCAGAAAGCTTACGCAGGCAGAGCGCAACTATGATGTCGGTGACAGAGAACTTCTTGCACTCAAGGCAGCACTCGATGAGTGGAGGCACTGGCTGGAGGGGGCCAAAGAATCATTCCTCATTCTAACTGATCACCGTAACCTGGAATACTTACGCTCAGCCAAGAGAATCAATGCCCGACAGGCTCGGTGGTCCCTGTTCTTCTCACGGTTCCACTTCCAAATTACTTACCGTCCCGGTTCGAAGAATGTGAAGGCCGACGCTCTGTCCCATCAATTCGATGGTACCGCCTATAACAACCTACCTAAGTCAATCTTACCTCCCACCATGATCATCGCCCCGGAAATCACTGATGCCCATGCCACCGATCCAGTACCCGCGGAGTGTCCACATTACAAGACTTATGTCCCCAAAGCCTTAAGAGACCGGCTACTCCACCTGGTGCACGACACTCCCAACGCAGGGCACCCGGGCATTCTGGCTACTATAGATCTTACCACTAACCGGTTCTGGTGGCCCCACCTATCCATGGAGGTTACTCAGTTTGTTAACGTCTGCCCCGTCTGTCAAATATCTAAATCCTCATGCCAACGCCCGGCGGGCTTACTTCAACCTCTACCTATTCCACAACGACCTTGGTCCCATATCGCCATAGATTTCGTCACAGATCTACCACCTACCAATCACTACACAACCATCTTGACCATCGCTTAACGTTTCTCTAAGGCCTGTTGATTAATACCACTGACCAAATTACCTACCGCCTGGGAAACAGCTCAGGCATTAATGGAGCACGTCTTTCGCTATTATGGACTGCCTGAAGACATAGTCTCTGATCGTGGACCCCAATTTACATCAAGTGTATGGAAGGAATTCTGCACACAGATGAGCATCAATATAAGCCTTACCTCTGGTTATCATCCTGAATCCAACGGCCAGGCGGAAAGAATGAATCAGGAGTTCATTCGTTTTCTAAGAACGTACTGTCACACCAATCAGGAGGACTGGAGACAATTCTTGATCTGGGCGGAATATGCTCAAAACTCTCTGCGAAAACCATCCACAAACATGACTCCATTCCAATGCATCTTAGGATTTCAGCCTCCCCTTTTCCCCTGGTCATTGGAACCCTCAGATCTGCCATCAGTTGACCACTGGCTTCATTGCAGCGAACAGACCTGGGATGCTGCCCATACTCACCTGCAGAGGGCTATCCGACGAGTAGCAGCACAAGCCAACAGAGGACGCCGACCCAATCCTCCATGAGAACCTGGACAGTGGGTTTGGCTCTCCACCAGAGACCTCAGGTTGCGTCAGCCCTGCCAAAAGTTGAGTGCCAGGTACGTGGGTCCTTTTCAAATACAAAGACAGATTACTCCAGTCTCATATAGATTAACCTTACCTGCCACTTACCGTATCTCACCCACGTTCCATGTTTCTTTGCTTAAGCCCACTGCAGAACCTGCCAGAGAGAGGGGCCTAGACAAGGTCGCGACACAGCAGGTCCCTCCCCTTGCGGAAAACCTGGAGGAAACTCTGTCAGGTTCGCAAGATCCTGGATTCCCAACGCCGAGGCAGGGTACTTCAGTACTTGATTGACTGGGAGGGGTATGGGCCCGAGGTTTCTCGCTTCAGGAGCCGCTGGCAGGGGAGGGGCTCTGTCACCAGTCGCGCCTCTGTGGCGCTCTCTGGCTCACAGCAGCGGGAACCTTCACCTGAGTATTAATGTTTCTGCCCGGACCTTTCCTACCCACGCACCCGGGCTGATCTCAACACCAGGTGTTCGGCATTTACTGGCCTATTTAAACGGCGTTCGGACGCTTGTTCCTTGCGAAGTCTTATTTACCCAGTGTGATAATTCTGAGCGTTTTCCTGTTTGATTTCCTGGCTTTATTTGGACTGTTTACTCGGACTCTGATTCTCGCTGCCTGCCCTGACCTTATCTGCCTGTTATTTGGATTATTGATTATTGCTGCCTGCCCTGAACATTCTGCCTGTCTACCGCTTACGATCTTCTGCCTTGTCCCTGTTTATTCTGTCTGCCTGTGTACCGATCTTCGCCTGTCTGACTATTCTGTTCATTTAAAGCTTGCAAATGGATTCCGATGACTCCGGTGCTTCTTCATCACAACACCATACTGTAACATTACAGTACAATGGTATTGTTTTACATCTACTTCACAGCACTACCCCTTTTTGTATAGTACAGTTAGTACAGTAATACTGTAATATGATACAGAATCATGTGATTCTGAGGTTAGGGTGGACTCTTTGCAGGGCCAGACCATGATTTATCACATGGTCCACCAGTGTGTCATCTGACACACGTCTCCACACTGGTACTCATCTTTGCCCTCATACTCTTCCAAGTCTGTCTTCTCTCTCTCTCTTTGTCCTCTTCCTCTGACTGTCATTACCTCCATGCTTGGAAAGTTCTCTAAATGTCTGACCTGAGGTCTATTTGTAGTGCTACGACTCAGACCGATCGGTTGTTTTGTTTTTCTGTGCATGGGATTTAAGGTGTCTATGTAAGTGTCTACAATTGCCAGATGAGTTATGCATTTTGAACAGAGTGTTTTCCCAAAGATAACAGGTGATTTAGTTTTTTTGAGAAAAGTGTCTAATGTAAGAAAATGTGTGTAGTGTTTCACAATAAGTGTGTTACAGAATTGTAAACAAAGTGCAAAGTTAAAAATGTGTTTAAGCTATGGTTACACTGTGTTTAAGATAAGATACAAGAAGTTTAGGTATTGAGGCTTTGGTGTAAGCATTCACTTTTAGTGTGTAAGCAATAGGCAAAAACTGTAAGAAATTTTAACCAAAGTATATTATAGACTTTTCATTAAGACTCTAAAACATCATGTATACTTGTGTGAAATGGGCATCAGATGACCCCTTTAAAGTGGAAGTGCCTCAATCAGTTCAGTTTACATTGTTTAGTATAGTGATGTCCACTTTAATGAAAAATATAAAGCAAACATGATTAATGTAACCATGTTAAAGAAAAAAAAAAAATGTTTTGTGTACAGCTCCATTTTGCGATGGCCAGTATTGTAATAAAAGCATTTCTTTACATTTTGAACACATAAAATGTAATTTTAAGTCTAAGACATTTTGGTTTTACACATTAATTAGAATGCATATTAAACAGAAAGCTCTCTAAATGCTGAGTTTTGACCATTGTATCCCAAACGTTGTTTTCATAATGCAAGATGCAACAGGATGTAAATGAACAACGCTTCATACCATATAATTCATGTTGCATTTTATTGTTATATCAGGCCATTCAGAAATATTTGCATTACACTGACTTAAGTTGTATGTAACATATTTTATGTTCATTTGCTAATACAATTGGCTTTCCCGCTGTTACCCCTGTTGAAAAAAACAGCATATACTGGTTGGGTATGTTTTGAAGTTGGTATACTGTTTGAGCTGGTCCTTTGCTGGTTTATGCCGGTCCTTTGTTAGTGCAAAGTTTTTTAAGTTTTTTAAGCTAACATGAAACAGGGTGAAACCGTTTTCAGTGTGGTACTTACACGCTGTAATAGAACCTTTCTGAAAGAGATATAATTTGAGTGCCAAACTGGGCTTTATTTCACACCTTCATCAGTAAATGCACAAAAAAAAAAACAGCAGGTTGTAGACAACCCTAAACATTACTACTCAATCCCATCACAGTTTCGACTCAAACGCATACGCAGTTCCACTAATTATGGACTCGAACGTACTTTTCAGGTTCATCTTCCTCCATTTCAAAGCAAGGGTGCATTAAATATGTTAAAAAAAAATGCTTATATTACTATACTGGCCAGCGGAGCTGTAACGATCAGCTGGATGTTCCAGCCCAGCTGTGGGTATGGCACTTCAGCACCCAGCTAACTGTGTATGTTTTGTGTCGGGTTTCATTCATGGACTCTTGTCACCGCCCTTCTCATCTGTTGTCACGGTTCCCCATTGATGTCTCCGCCCCCCCTTGTATGTTGCCATAGCCACTCATGTCTAGTCTCCTCCCACTGACCTAGTTTGACTTGTATAAATGCCCGGATGTCTTTGTGTAAACCGCTCGTCATTGTGGATGTAACTTGTGTTTTCCCCCTTTGTCAAGCCGTCTGTGCCAGAGACTTTCATTTCGCTGGCAGGACTTAACACCGGTGTCGCCGTCACGCCTGCTCTCGCTGTTTCAGCGCGGTCAGCACATAGAGGACTATGTCGGGGATTTCATAGCGATCAGCCACCGTGTGAAGGCAACCGAGTCGGATATTAAATACTATTTTCTATCCGGTCTGGACCTCAAAGTAATTGGTGATTTGCCCGATGTCAACGAATCAAATTGGGATCTGGCTCAGCTTATTGACTTTGTTTTGGCTCTCACTTCACAGTGGGAGAAGCGGATGACATTCCCGCTCGCAGTGATGATCGGGGGAATCACCGCGCCGCGAGCGTCAAGCCGAACCCGTGGTGTGGCGCTGTAAGAATGCTTTGATCTCCTTGCAAAACAAAACTCAGATAACTTCTCGAGGTATAGACCAGGACAATAAAACAATTTACCTCTCTAATCTGTGGGAAAGATCTGGAGGAAAGAGCATCTGCTCTCTGTTCCCGCACCCATCCCTAGGCCCCCCTTCTGTCCTTCTGTGCTTACAGACCAGGTCAACAAAAGGTGATTGTTGAGAGAAATGTGCACGACACAATATATATATATATATATATATATCTTCAGAATTCATAATCAAAACATATTCATATTTAGTATCATTTTCATGGTCTCATTGTGGTTGGAAATGTGGTCTCACTCTTACCTCAGTGGAATAGACCAATAATAAAGTTTCAAATCTGAGGAAAATTCTGTTCCACTGATGAGGGCTGCCCCCAATAAGGTCTCTGTCAGATGTTAGTTATCTTCCCCCAGGGACAGGTGGCTCCTTGATGTCCTAGCAAAAGGCTTGGAGAGCCCTTTGGTTGCTAAATTTATGACTGTTTTGTTAGGATCTGAGTACGAAACGATCACCGTGTGTCTCTATATTTCACAGGTATGATGATTCTCTGAAACATTTTCTTATTTGGTTTTATGTTTTACACTGATCAATTGTGTAACTAAATGTTGATATATCCTTTTGAATTGATATGTTGATTGAATGATTTTAGTTGGTATTTTACTATATCTGGAAAAAAAAAAACATTATTTCTTTGATTCATTTTAGATTGTTGAAATCGTTATTTCTAGTAGAGTGTGCCGAGGCTTGGCGTGCATAAATATCACGGCCAGGATATGCAAACTGGGGGCACATGAAATAGAGCAGTAGAGTTGAGCCGGATACTCGGCTGAAACGAGTATCCAGTACGGATAAAGCAGTTTTGCCGAGTACGAGTATCATATGAATAATATGAGTTAATATCTGTGCTCGGGTTGAATAAAAATTCTCATTGGGTAGCTGACTTTGTCTGCTACACACATACAGCTTTATTGTGTTGCTGTGTCCCGCTCTGTTCACTCACACTCAGTACACTGAGAAGAGAACAGCACGCGCTCTCTCTCTCTGAATCTCTCCCTCAGTCACTCAGGTTCACGGGTTTTTTCGTTAACGTTTAGGGTTTCTTTAGCTTCAGGTTTGTTTTTTTACTTTGGTTTGTAGTACTTACTTGTTAACGAGTTGAGTTTTGGTAAACGTGGGGTTTGTTCAGACGCAGTGCTTTGTTGAATGCGACTCGCGTCTCTCTCTGCCTGTCTGAGATTTTTTTTTTTAAACCGTCAGCTGGCTCTAACCAGCTTTTTTTACTTCACGCAGTGTCTGACACTTTCTTGCTGTATTTCATAAAAAAATACAAAATTGCAACCGCCTGTGTTGTATTTATTGTTGCAAAACTTTGCTGTATTCATCTGTATATAGTTCATTTGTTATCATGATCAAAATCACTGATCTGAAGCTCAATGCTGATGCTGTCATGTAAGTAGTTTTCTAATCAGCAATAAATAAATACATATAAAAATATAAATACAAAATATAACAATTTTGGATCGACCCATATCAATTGCATGCTTAAAATAGCATACTGGTTAAAGACAACCCGACCCACTTTCAGGTTAACTCCGCCCACTTCCGGGTTAGGCCCCGCCCATTCCGAGTACAGATACAGATACAGATAATTCATATGGTTTACAGATACAGATAATGCTGTACTCGCTCATCCCTATAGAGCAGTATGCATGTTTTAACTGGAGACCCCTTGATTCCTGATATCACTAAAATTGACACGTTGGGCAGGGCAAGGATTATGTAAACTATGTTCTTTGAAACAAGCAAGCAGTTAGCGGCTGGCAAAGAAGATAATAATCCACCCCCAACCGCTGAGCAATTTTCAGACTGGCGAGGTTTGTGTTTTTACGGGATGGCGATTCGGCCGACGTCAGACCCAGATGGCTTTAGGTCCCACAAGGAATGAGTAACAGAAAGTATATCAAAAATCAGGTCTCTAAATTAAGATAATTAAATTCAAGATCAGCACCTAAATTTAGTATTATGGTTTTAATCTCAGAGAACCAGAAATTGGAGTCAGATTCAAACGAGGTAAACATAAAAGGTAAATTAAAATTCAAAGTTTTAATGAATGAAGTGTTTTTACAGAAGCGCAAGAAAAGACATACACGCAGCATCCGGGCCAGTAAACCGGACCTTTCAGTACCCGCATTGCGATTCGACGAACCCCGCTCCCACACAAGATGGCCACCGATCGCAAGACCACCTCACACAAGATGGCCGCCCAGCCCGAACCTGTCCACAAGAGGGCTACTGCCCCTGAGCCAGCACCCCTGGCTGCTGCCACCACGGACGTCATCCAAGTGATTCAAGGCGTTGTGAGTGCTACAGATAAAGATTTCAAGGCTGCTCCGAGGTATGGCAGATTAATATATTGTGTATCAGACTCGCCATTGATGTCTGTAAGGGTTGCTGGGATGTTAAAGGACTCCGTACGGCCCATTAAAAAGATTGTTCCCGGGTCTGTTGTACTTCCCGTCATGGCAGTTGCCATACTGTGTGTGTGGGCCGCGCATTGCTCTACAGAACCCCCATGTGATCTTACTCTGACTGTGTCTGAACCCCTAGAGACTGTTAGTATCTCTGATCAGGATGTTAAGGGAGGTCTATCATGGCCTGAACCTTTTGAACTCGTTAATGACTGTGAGTTACCATGGCCTGAGCCTTTTGAACCCGATATTGACTGTGAGTTGTGTAACGATCAGCTGGATGTGCCAGCCCAGCTCTGGGTTTGGCGCTCCAGCACCCAGCTAACTGTGTATGTTTTGTGTCGGTTTTCATTCATGGACTCTTGTCACCGCCCTTCTCATCTGTTGTCACGGTTCTCCATTGATGTCTCCGCCCCCCCCTTGTATGTTGCCATAGCCACTTATGTCTAGTCCCCTCCCACTGAGCTAGTTTGACTTGTATAAATGCCCTGGATGTCTTTGTGTAAACCGCTCGTCATTGTGGATGTAACTTGTGTTTTCCCCCTTTGTCAAGCCGTCCGTGTTTCTATGTATTGGATTTTCAACCTTATGATGTCACACACTGTGATACTACAAGATGGCGGCAAACTAGCTCCAAATTCTATTACAAAACAAAAAAATTTAATAAAATCTTTAAAATGGTTACAATCAAATATTTTGGAGAGTGGAAGTTGTTTTTCTAAATAGTAAAAAAACTTCACTACTTGCCTCATTTCCACTTTCAAAATTTCAATTTCAAAATGTTTCAACAATGTAGATAACTGCCAAATTACCCTTAAAGGAATGAGTATGTACACTTTTCTGCCTCATATGTTTAACACACTAATTTTACATAGCATGTGTCAGAATACTGTGTATCCTACCTGTTGTATGTAACTCTCTGTATGTTTGTATCTACCCAAAACTTAATCTGCTTTCAGAGGAAAAAAGGCTGCTAGAAAGACAGCATAACTACTGCCAGCAGAAAATGAGATCTAACCAGTTTAGTTTAATGTAATTTTTAAGGTTTTCCCTATGGAAATAACCTGGTGTCCTGATAGGAAATTAAGAATAGTTCTTTTACTAAAAGAACTAAAAGGGTCAGAATCACTTCAATGATCATCGCCATTAAAAACCATAAACTTCTCTTTTACAACTTTAATAAAATCTGATCTGTATCCGAATCTAAGACAATACTTCGCCTTAGCTCACCCCTAAGTATTGCTTCAGAAAATGGAAAAAGTGAAAGTGATTTCAATGTTGATGAAAATTTAAAAGGGTACATACTGCAAGCCATTACAATCCATTTAGGTCTTTAAACCGAACAATCTGGATATTGCTCCAAATGATGATGGCCTACTTTAAATGGCTCTAGAGAAATGACTAATAAGAAGGCTCTTCAAAGAAACAGCTGAAGGTGAAAGTGTGCATGATATTTAAAGTACGTGCGAGATTAAATGAAAAGCATATTAACTGTCCTCTAAAGTCTAGGAAAATGAATTCATGATTTGAAATTCTATACTGTGAGTGTAACTCTTACTTTATTTCTAACTGTCCATTACCGACTTTAGGAAACTCTTGCCACAGAATATGAGTATGAACAAGAAACAGCAGGTTACTATCTGTTATAAAGCTGTAACATTAATCCCTCTTCAATTTAAAGTCCACATGAATGAAAGTTTCTTCTGATTTTATTTCAGTGTAGAGACGTATTTCCAGCTCAAATGGAATATTCATGTTACATCCACACCAGGCTCCACCCTCACATCCACTCAGCGATCACAATCTCCTGAATTCTGACCAGCTTCACCTG
>JAUMHG010034611.1:0-11929 GCA_032359395.1 Enteromius anoplus
ATAAGAGCTCGCTCAAGTACTGAGGAGCTAAGCCATTCAGGGCTTTAAAAGTAATTAACAAGATTTTAAAATCTATATGATGTTTGATAGGGAGTTAGGACACGATTTAGATATGTTCTTGAGATGGAAAAATGCTTTCAAATGAAAGATTGCTATCAAACAGCACACCTAGGTTCCTAACTGATGACAAATGATGAGTCAAATACATTTAGATGATCAGTGAACTTTATCCATTTTTTTCCTCTGTTATCAGTAAAATTCTTTGACATATTTGCCTAAATCACCCAGCACATTATGCAGCATCTAGAAGTACTGTGCATTAAGTAAGCTTACAAGGAGCAAATTTCTTTGGATATTCACAATGTCTGTCATTTTTCACACAAGTCCAAATGTGTGCAATTTAATTCTAAGAATTAATGAAATTATATTTTAACTGTTAATGCGTTAAAACACTCTCGTATGCTCCGTGTGTTGTAGATGAAGCGATCTGTGTTTGCATGTGTAATGCAGTACGCAGGAGGGAATCTGCCAGAACGAGCCGTGCTCAGCGTCGAACTCGACTCCAGACCGCAGCCTGAGGGAGAAGATCAGCAAAACGAATTCTGTCTTTAAAAAAGCTATCTTACAAACAGCAGCACTGCAATCCAGCCAATTTCTGCATGTTGATTTGATAAGGGTCCTCTGGGTCTCGCTGCACGACTGAGGGCTTCCCATGTGTGACTTCATAAAATTTGCCTCTTACAAATAAAGCTTTGATCTCCTGTAAGTAATACAGATTTAACCGAATATTTCAAGCTATATTAGCTACACAGTAATAGTTCCTGCCATTTTTCTTGTTGCAAATTTGTAGTTAAGGAAAGAAGATGCCCACTCAGTCATCCGTCTGTGAGCGTTAAAGAAGCCAAAACCTGTTAAAACCTGCTCTGTAATGGATTAAACGCAGCATGTTTTTACCTGCTGTGTAATTGGTGTATTAAAATGTCAAGTGAATGCACCAAATGTAATATCGCCTCATCAGCTCAGTAGATTTAAACTTCATGGATTGATTGTCATGAATTGCGAGGCACAATTACGAGAAACGTGTATTTCAAGCAGTCAAATATCCTTCACATCCTTCTGTCTGACCAAAGTTTAAAACATTTTTTTTTCTAGAAAACATGCAGCCGGGGTTTTTTTTTGGAAATTAAAAGTGTTATTTAAATCAGACACATTGTATCAGAATCACTGCAAAGAAACATTGAATTGGATAAAGCATGTAAGATTCTGGCAAGCAAAGCATAAGTTGGTGGGATTGATCAGAGGCTGTTAAAGCACACACACACGCACACACCCAGTATCCAGTGCTTGAGTGTGTCTTGTGCCGGGCTGCATTGATTTAATGCATTACTCAAACTGCTGGAAAGAGAGAGCAGAGGTAGAGAGTCTCTCCTGACTGCATTAGGAGCCTCCAGCCTTTGTGATTCCTTTTGATCAAATCTCTGTGAGAGACGCGTGTCATGCCCTCTTCCAGCCAGCTGTGAGGGGACTGGCCCGCCACCCAGTGGGGGAGGTGTGTGTGTGTGTATGAGAGAGAGAGAGAGAGAGATCTCCTAAGGTGAGAGGCAGAGAGTTCGACGGGTAGGAGGGTCTCATTCCACTCCCCAGTGCCCAGTTCCAGCACACTCTCATCCTGGACACGCTCACACACTCACACAGGCCTGCGGACGCGCGCAGCGATTGTCGATTGCAGGAGAAAGTGTGTGTTGTGTGGGTGAGTGTGACTGAACTGTGAGTGATGGATCTCTCGCAGTAGAAAGGAGAACTTGTACAGACAGGAGCTGCTGGAATGGCAAACTGCTCAGAAACACTGGAAACTTCTGTCTGATCAAAATGTCTGAGGTAAGAAGTTTAGTCTGAGTTCAAGTCAGTTTCAGAGAAATTAAATAAGAACAAAAGAGGATTGTGAGTTATATGCATGCACTGTTCAGCAAAAAAAATGTTCATGCTCTATGTTCTGTTCTGTAATGTACAAATTTACTGGTGTGCGGGAGAAAAAACAGCTCAACTGTGCATGTAAATATGAATGTATTTATTAACAGCTTTTTCCATTAATAGACAATCTGCTAGCTAGATCTTTCAGGAGAAACTTTATTATGCTCTTCCAATGGGTGTGCTGTGTCTTCACAAGTGTGTGAGTTTTTGTTGCTCGTCCTCTGGAATGTATTTCAAGACAGGAGTCTTCTCTGCCGCCGTGTTTGTGTGTGGAACACTTGTTTAATCTGAAGACACATTCATTATTGACATTCACCAAAAGATTTTTGTTAATGGCACACCAGGAGTAAAATAGTTTTTTTTTCAGCTGTAAGAGATCTGGTCTCAGTCTTTGCGCTAATGGTGACGAGTTATTGTCCCAAAGTGGGACTAAGACCCCGATTCTGGGCGGGCAAACACAGTTAATGGCCTTGGGGCGTGAAAGCTTTGTGTGTGTGTGTGTGTGTGTGTGCTGACTTCATTAAGCTCATTTTGATCAGTCACTGTTTTTTGCTGCTACAGGCCTGTTTTGCGGGATCTGACAGTAAAAGTCCATCTGTTAGAGATTCAACGCTCTGCTTGTTTTTACCGTACGCTGCTGCTTTTTTCTCTTCATATCATGTGGACAGTGTAAAGATGCTAACTTGTACGCTTTCTCAAACTAATATTTGTTTCATATTATGTCATATGTTTTAAAACATCAGTTGTGATGCTACTTGGGACCTTTGTCAAATTTTACATTGCAAAATAATTAATTTAATAATCAGTCAATCATAAAGAGTACATTATGATTTATAAGAAATGACATTATTTTTTAGAAATTGAAATCCAATGTAATATGCTGTATTGCAGTCGCGTATTTCACGGTGCAGTCGCTCCATCAGCCATAAAGCTGTATTATTCAACTGTTGGTGAAAACAAGAATTACCACGTTTGTATTGAAAACTAAAAATACAATACAATCTCAAATGTGTTTCTTTAAAACATCAGTATTTATTGAAAACAGTAATGATATAGCTTTGTAAAAAATTAACAGCACATAAGGCAGTAACATTTGAAATATATTTATAAATTAACCTCTGAAGAAGTTTCTTTGACGTAACTAATGCATCAGATCATTATTTTAAAACATGCTTTGTGGTTTGCAGTGACTGTCATGATGTAAATATATACAGTACAATTGGAGGTTTGTGCATTTTCAATGGTTGCTCTCTCTTTGAGTGTGTAAATGCCGATGTCTTTCATGGTCATGGTTTGAGGAAAAATATGATGTGGCTTTATTGGTTGTAACCTTGTGTTATAACAGTATAGACTTGAGCTATTCATTTATGCTAGTTTTTATGCTAGTTATTTTATTAAATATGAAATTACACTATGTTTTGCCCAAAAGAAATACGTTCTATTATTCATTTATATTCTATCTGTGCATGCAAAGTGAAGTTCAACTTAAAACTCTATAAAAATGCTTACCATTTTTTTTAGTACAAAATCCTCATTAATAAAAATCTGCAAAACAGCCAAAAATGAGCCTATTTGTGGTGTCTCTCTTTTGATTTAATGACAGCAGAACTTAAATTATGAAAACTTGATGATAGTGTTTTTTCTCTAGCATGAGAAAAATCCATTGTATACATACTTACATACAAGAACACATACACACACACATGTATTACATGGACTACACTTCAATGATGTTATTATTGTGTGATTGACAGGCTATTTGCTGCACGGTGGTGAACTGCAACTGTGACAGTTTTAAACCTGGTAAACTGAGGCGGCGTCTCTGTGAGCACTGCAGGCACGGCTGGGTCGCTCATGGTGAGTTTCACATTCTGAACAATATTATATTTCACTCAAACATTCACACAACTTTAGACCATTTTTAACACTCTTGTCTGTTTCTAATCTCTTTAATGGCAGGGTAAATTAATATTTTGGGTTCATTTCAAGTTAAGCTTAATTAATTAATAATGTTGTCTTTTTTTCTTTCAAGTTCTGTTACACTGAGGGAGGAACTTGCAATACAAATTAGAATTTTTGAATTTGGTGACATGACTATGCACGTTAAGTTTATATATTTTTTTGTGGGTAAAACTGCATAATAACCTTTTTTGTGCAGATTTATATCTAATTTAACACTGGTTCCCATGACAATGTAGTGCCTAAAATAACCTTCAAAGTTCAAATTATAAACACATTTTTCTTTATTATAAGGTTTAAACAATCCTCTAAACTTTAACCACATTTATTTCCTTAGTAAATTCCTTGTTGTAATAATTTTGTGTTTTTCTTTAAAGAAAATGAGACAGATGCTGTTGACTGGGTTAGCTTTTGTTGAATCTGAAATATTCCTTAATTTGTCATATTTTAATAATAAACGTTATTATTTAAATATCACAAATTAATAACATTAATTAAGAAATATTTTATTTCTAAATTCATCAAAATTAATATTGCCTTTCTGATATTGAAGCTATGTGCCGTAAATTATAAATTGATGGCCAGTGTAGTGCCCCAGGTTTTTGTTGTTATTGTCATTGTTGTGACCATTAGTGTTTGTAGTTGGTAGTCATTTACAATATTGTCTATAATTTCTTATTCACAAAAGCAAATAGAAAAAAATTTTATTACATGAAAAATTATTCTATTTATAAAAATGAGCACTTTAAAGCCACAAAAACAAAACAAACAGATAGACAAATTCAGATGTGAATAACAGAAATGCTTTCATGAAACAAATAGAGATGCTTTTCTGATTTCTGCTTGTGAACCGATGCCTGTTTTGCTTATTTGCAGCTCTGAGCAAGCTGAAGGTTCATCACATGTACCAAGGAAGCCAGGTGGAGATTGTTCACTCCAATGTGGTATTTGATATCTGTAGTCTGATGCTTTATGGGACGCAGGCGATTCCAGTGCGACTCAAGATCCTGTTGGACCGCCTCTTCAGCGTTCTAAAGCAGGAGGAGGTCATTCAGATCCTAAATGCACTGGACTGGACTCTCCAGGACTACATCCGTGGTTATGTCCTGCAGGTGAGCTGCTGCCCATCTGATCCAGTCACTCGACCCCACTCGCAAAAAAACACACTTCAATTTGAGATGGATAATTACAGTTGTCACAATTTTAAAAATCCATTGCTGAGCCAACAAGGTTTTTTTCGTTCTATTTGCTTATCAAGAATTTAGGTATTTGAATTAAATTCATGGTGGTTCCTCTAGCGGAGAATGTAAAGTTAAAGCCTCTTCAGACCTTTAGATGAATGCTGTATGATGAAATATTTATTCTGGTTACAACATGAAGCCGCTGCATGACTTTCAAAGCCTGCTGGCACTCAAGAGTAATTACAGGCGGAGTGAAAGACTTGCCCGACTCCCCTCTGATCTCCACCCCCCCCCTCCTAATTCGACAGGGAAACCCGCATCATCTAAATGAAGAAAAATTACGCTCCAGAACGAATCGCTCTGCTGCAGTAATTAGACCTCTCAAGTCCACATGCATTAGATGTATGGATGACTTGTTATTTAGTAACTCTGTCAATCTGTCAAAAGTTGTGGAGTATTTTAGGGCCCAAGTGTGGAACATTTGCTAGTTTAGAATTCCTAATGCAAATGATATTCCTTATGTGTATGTGTCTAGGATGTGGCCGGTAAGGTATTGGATCGCTGGGCAATAATGACCTTTGAAGAGGAGATTGTTACGCTGCAGCAGTTCCTGCGTTTCGGAGAGACGAAGTCCATCGTGGAGCTCATGGCGTTGCAGGATAAGGAGGGACAGGCAGTCGTAGTCCCAACCACAAGAACCAACTCTGACATCCGCAGCTTTATCGAAAGCAGTACGCAGCGGCCTGTGCGTCTGCCGGCTAAAGCCGAAGCACCCGGTTGCAGTAACGGACACCATTTTGAAACGCTGGTCAACAGTATGGCTCTCATGCTGCCACTGCAACTGTTGAATTCTGTTCCGGCACCATTGCTGAGCTCCAGCAGCGATTCCAGCCACCAGGAGGCACAGACGAGACACGAGACTTCAGACGTGAGCCTTGATGATGCTCCGTTCGATGCCGGCCCCCTGAGAGCAGAGATGCTGCTGGATGCGGAGTCTCCAAAGATGGAGTCGGAAGACTTTAACGTGAGTGGGAACTCCTCTCCCTCCACACCTTGCACACCCTCCATCGCTTCTGAAATCACACACATGTCTCCAGGGAACAAGGTGCGGTGCGCAGAGAAGAACGGATCCTTGAAGAAGGGCCGTGTGTTCTGCAGCGCCTGCGAGAAGACCTTCTACGACAAGGGCACTCTTAAGATTCACTACAATGCCGTTCATTTGAAAATCAAACACAAGTGCACCATCGAGGGCTGCAACATGGTCTTTAGCTCCTTGCGCAGTCGGAACAGGCACAGTGCGAACCCCAATCCGCGTCTGCACATGCCCATGAACCGCAATAATCGTGACAAGGACCTACGGGGCGGTCTGAGCCCAAGGCAGGAGGACGGAGTTGAGGGAGAGAAGCGAGACTTCACTGCCATCCCGGAGAGCAGGACCATCTCAAGTTTCATCATCCGCAACTCAGAGCCCAAACTCCACGGCTCTTTATCTGGCATGAGCCAGAGCGGCATTCTCTTTCCCAATCTAAAGACTGTGCAGCCTGTGCTTCCCTTTTACCGGAGCCTGGTGACCCCGGCTGAGCTGGCTCATACGCCGGGCAGCCTGCCCTCTCTTCCACTTCTGTCTTCCTCAGTGCCCGTTAGCACCAGTCACATGCAGAGCAGCTCCGAACCAGTGCCCAAGAAGAAGTCCCGAAAGTCCAGCATGCCCATCAAAATTGAGAAGGATGAGCTGGCGGTGGAGGGCGTGTCTGAGGAGGAGACTCCACCCCTCAGCCCTTGCACAGACACAGAAAAGTGTGGGATCAACAGCATGGGGCACGAACTTGTGGACTGTGATGTCCGATCCGGCCTCAATTCACAGGACACACAGTGGGACAAACTAACTCAGGAGGACAGTCGTATCATCTCGCCGTTATCTCCTTCTCTTTTTTACAATAAACAGAATAATGATAAAGAAAGAGAGTCCTCAAAATGTGAAGAACCAGCATGCAGTTCGCGGCCAGAGCAGCCCTGTGGACACCGACCGGCCCATTTCACACATGCCAGTGAAAACTGTGCAGACAGCTACAGCGACCCAGAGACCATATGTCCAGATGATAAAGACGAGCAGGCGCACCCATGCGAGATCTGTAGTAAGACGTTTAAAAACCCGTACAGTGTCAAAATGCATTATCGCAACGTGCACTTAAAGGAGATGCACATGTGCACTGTGGATGGCTGCAACGCTACTTTTCCGTCACGGCGCAGCAGAGACAGGTAAGATGAGTAGGATTGAGGGAAAATAACACCAGGTAGTTTTTCAAAAGCATGTGACAGGTGTTATGTTAGGACTTAGAGTTTGAGGATTGCTTTTATAGATGCAAAAAAGTTAAACACAAAAGCATGTTGACTTTTTCTTCAAACATGTTTGCTTTCAATTCTCTAGACACAGTGCAAACCTGAATCTGCACCACAGGCTGTTGACCAAAGATCATTCAGGAACATCTCTCCGCAGAGAGCATCCAGACCGACCTCACAAAGACCCTCTCGGCCAGATGTCTGTCATCCTCAAAGAGAGTCACCGTACGGGCCTCGTCTTCCCCATGAATAAATCGCTGGAGAGAGTATCTGAGCCGGGAGAGGGTGCTGTGGAGAATGAAGCTGTGCTAGACCTGAGCACCAGAGGAAGCGCCCATTCGTCCTGGGACTCAGATGTGGGCAGTGAGGAAGGGCTCCCTCTGGAGGACAGCGATGTGAGCTGCGACGGAGTGGCCCCATCTCCGCCTAACCTTAGTCAGCAGACGAACGGCTCGTCGCCCATCACCTGCCATCTCTGTCAGAAAGTTTACAGTAACAAAGGCACATTCAGGGCTCATTACAAAACGGTGCACCTTCGCCTTCTTCACAAGTGCAAAGTTCCAGGGTGTGACACTACGTTCTCCTCTGTTCGGAGTCGCAACAGACACAGTCAAAATCCAAATCTACACCGCAACCTTGCGATGAATATCTCTCTTAATAAAGAGTAGGGCACACACTCAGAGCCATAATCTCTTAAATATAAATGTCAAAGATTTACTCCTAATTCGGGTAATTTGTACTGCACAATCAAGCACAACTGGAAGGACACAATCATATTTATAGAAACCCAATGTCGTTTACCTTTTTAATGTTGAAATATGTTTTTCATCTCTAATGTAATATCTACTTGATCAACATTACTTATATTTATTGACTTTTAAGAGCAGGACAGAAACATGTCTACAAATGCCAGAGTGGAATAACAAAAAGACAGAGGTGCTTCGTACAGAATCATTTTAATAACCTTAAAACAATCAGTGCTGTTATACAGTATGTTAAGTCACTCATTCTTCATTCAAAGCCACATAACAATTATATCTTGTTTTCCTTCTCTGCACTTATTCATTGAGGGACACATCCCTCCTCAGCATGAGACAGAGGTAGAATCTTGATACAGAGTCTACAGCAGATGAGAGTGACTGTTAGAAAGAGCGAGCAAGTGAGCACTACTGAGTGTTGGTGAGAAAGTGATGAGGAGCATGGGCTATTTGAAGGTCAATTTTCTGCAAGTATATTTGTGTTTGCTTGCTGTTCAGATTCGTTTTTTTTGTTGTTTTTTTTACAAAAGATTCAGTGAAGTTGATAGATTATATTGCTGTTCCAATCAATATGCTCTTAAAAAAGGCTGTTGTGTTCCTGTTGAGTAAGTTGTGTGTAAATTTTATTTTTAGGGGCCAAGCACCTGCAGTGTTTGTTCATTGTCATATTCTTCTTGTGCCGTTCGAGTCCCTGGACCAAATTAGGCTTCTGTGACTTACACTGTAAAACACCAAACAGTTCAGTCTTCACTTTTGAACTGTTCAGCTTAGTAACAAATTTTTGTGATAACATCGATTTGGCAGGATTCACTTTGTCTTCACACTGTTTTCTTGTTGTGAAATTGGACTCATTGTCTTGGTTATTTAAATCTGAATCCTTCTCTTCTCAGTCATTTGTACATGTGTTGCATTAAATCATTTGAATTCAGTTGAGTTTCATATTACATTGAGTCGACTTGTAGCTGTTGTTTTCATGCTTGGCCCCTTCATTGCTGCTTGCAGCTATATTACTATAGTTGTTATTCATGTGGAGACCAAAGATTCTTAATCCAGGATGGTGTTAAACGGCATAAACAACAGGAGCATCAGACTGCACATATGAAAGATTCGGATTTGTAACATATTTTCATCAGTTCAATGTGATGTTTTTCTACAATGGGTTTAATATCAGTACGGTCAAAGAACTGTACCAGCAATAGCTTAGGCTGAGGACAGCAGACGAATCAAGTCTTACACTGGCTCCCTAAAGCACACACAAACCTGTGGACGTTTATTCTTTTAAATTTGTTTTATGTGTAAACTCTTTTGTAATCTGCCCTCCACCAGACGTGTATGCTTTAATGTGATAAGAAGGGTTATCACGATTATAATACCAATCTAATCCACAATCATTTATTTGTGTTTAAAAATAATTGTGTGTTAATAAACAGTTTTTTAAAAATACCAGTAAATGCTTACTTTTACACATAAACATAGTAAAGTAGAGGGAAGAAAAAAAATCAGTTTTTTTCTGAGATAAATGGGATTTATAATGACAAACATGACAATTCCAAGTTTGACGGTCTGTATTTTATTAGCCGTAGGAAATCAGACTAGATCTCTGATTCTCAGACACTCAAGAACATGCTGAGAGTGTCTATATACAGTTTTGTTCTGTATGTGTGTTTGTAAATTGCACAACTTGCACTGGGTTTACTCCGATATAAAATAACTGTGACTAGGCTTAGAGTACAGGACATAAATAACAGACAGTATGTAAATTAAGTGAAGTGTAAAAAACAGAAAAGAAATGTATTCTGTCTAGCCACATGCCATATCTCAGGGCATGTGGCTAGACGGGCAATTCCTATTAGTTAGATGAGGAACAGGACAAAATTTAAGTCATGTGTGTTTTGACTGTAGTTCAGATTGTAATTGTGAATCATGGGCCTGAAACACAAATGAACAGAACTTCTCTTCTCAGCACAGATCTCACATCAGGCTTTAAATGTTATAAATGTGTATAATTACAATATTTTACAGTATTTAACTGCTGCATGTGATTGCGTGCATAAAGTCATTTGTATCATAATTTATCAGTTTATTTTTCTTTTTATGTTAAAAAGATGAAGTCTGAATTCTGTTTATATATATCTTTAGTGTTTACCATTTAATAGCCCCTAAATTACACTTTGGTTTTTAGTGATCTGGCGCCATCTTGTGGCTCTTGTCACACTAAATTTGGTTTGGTTTTTTGAACAGTGGGTTCCAATCCACAGCCAAGACAGCACAGGTTTATGGCTGACAAGTATAGTTTGAAAAAAACAGTTCTCTTTTCCAGGAATATTTTTTTTTCTGTCAAAGTAAAAGGTCTGATTCTGAGCTGGTAAAATGGAGAGTTATGCAGTTCATAAATTTTTGTTAGCTGATTTTTTTTACTTTGCTTAAATTTTTGGAATTTTTTATTTTTTTTTGGAAAGGCTAGCAATAGCAAGCTAGCTTTGAGAGCAAGATCTCAACCCTAACTTTATAATCACTTTTTAAAGCCATGCCTCGTCCAGAATAAGCAGAGTGGAGACTAACCTGCAACATGATGAGAGACGCCATTGGTGGAGGGCTGAATGCGACACTGTCAGTTTAGCTCATTCACTGGTGAGAAACAATAAGGTACAAAACACATAATATTACAATAATAGCGCCATTTATTCTCACTGGAATGCACTGATGATGTATCTTGTCTGTATGAACAGGGTTTGCAGAGGTATGTTAGGCCTGTCGTAATGTTCGGACAGAATATTTGATCGGACGAAAATTATAAGGTCCTACACCTTCCACAAACTATATAAATACACATAAATAAATTCAGACCACTTAACTTAGTGTCTGCTACCAGGATATAAGGAGACTTTCATCCACCATGACAATACATTTTTTTTCAAAACTTGCCTTTGTGTACAGGTAGTTGTAGTGATGCAAAGTTGAGTGAAATATTCAGTATCTTTTGACTTTTCTTTTGAGCTTTTCTGTTTGAGTGCAGCTGGTGAAGGGTGCTTTCGAAACAACTTTGTGAAGCTATGAAACTTTTGTGACTAAGTTGATTTGAAACAATGGTTTGGAGAGTGTAGGAAAACTGCTGAAGTCATTTTGAAAAAATTTAAAATTTCAATGGTTTGCTGTTTGGCAGGGGGATATCTGTAAACCTGGAATCATGCTCTTTGTTCTCTCCTCCTAGAGACGAACCATATACAAGCACCTATGGGTTAGGGGAATAAGAATCCAAGATCTGAATCAAAGTTCAGTTCTGGTGTTGCACAGTCCTCTTGTACTCCATCTGGCCGCTCTCCATCACAGCCAGGGCCTGCCCCCACGCCTTAGGCTCCTCTCTCTTTCCACTTTTTTGTGTTTGCATAAAAAAAAATAAATAAATTATATATATATATATAAATCAAGATGAATACCATATGGATAATATATGAATGAATGGAATCTTTAATATTTATAGAGAGAAGATGAACTTAATGTTCCTTTTGTTTCTTTAGGAAATGGATTATCTATCCTTTAAAAAAAAAAAATAAAAAATTATATGTTAGGTCTAGAACACCCAGGGCTAGGGAGGGTAGGGGGAAAAAGAATCCAAGATCTGAATCAAAGTTCAGTTCTGGGACCTCATTTATAAAGACTTGCGTAGAAAGCATCCTTGATTTTATCTAAGAACTTTTCTGATTTAATCGTAAGAGCGAT
>JAUMHG010034612.1:0-11918 GCA_032359395.1 Enteromius anoplus
ATTAAATTCTACCGATAAGTCGGCCAGAGGAGTCCTTCATGAAGTACCTGGCTTACTTATCGCTCGTCCTATGTCTACCTGCGCTCGCTGGGCAAGTAGAACGACAAAAAGCATGGACCATCCATAATCGCGTGGCAGGTGTGCCCCCGACACCGACTATGTTGAACCAAATGGAAGCCGATCTTATGCGCGGTGACTCGGATGCGGCCATCGCCAAGGCCATGGCCCACCCAAACTTCACCTCGATTGTGCTGAAGAACTGGTTCAAGCCTTGGAGTAACCAAGCACGCTCGGCCGGCGGTCAGTTGAATGACTTCGTGGCCACCGCTGTGGGGATGATTCGCGACAACACACCGTTTGATCAAATTCTTTACGGCGACATTCTCTATCATGCTAACGCCGCTGCTATCGCCAACGTTCCGCCCTACGCCCGCGACAGTAACAACCATTACCGTGAGCTCGAGGTCCGTGATCCGAATAACTGGGCGATGCGTTTGGCAGTAGATTCACAGGCCGCCAACAACGGAATTACCGACAGCGCTGGTGCCATTACCACCCGTGCCTTTGGTGAGGCCTACTTCAGCGCCGGTACCAACCGTCGTATGACTCGCTACTTGTTTATTAACTTTCTCTGCCGTGACTTCGAACAACTTCACGACGTGACCATTCCCGATTACCGCGTTCGTCGCGACGTAGAACGTAACCCTGGTGATGACTCTCGTACCTACAAAAATAAATGTGTGGGCTGCCACGCCGGTCAAGATGCTTTGGGTGGTGCTTGGGCGTACTTCAACTACAACAACAACCAAGTGCAATACACTCCGGGAACAGTGCAAGGGAAGATGAACCAGAACAGCCAGTTCTTCCCGGATGGTTTCCGTACCACCGATGACTCATGGATCAATACCTGGGCGAAGGGGCAAAACTCATCGCTGGGTTGGAGCGCAAGTGAGCCCAAAGATGGTAACGGTGCTCGCCAAATCGGTCGCATGCTCGCCAAGAGTAAGGCCTTCGGTGAATGCATGGTGGACCGCTCGTGGGAACTTCTTTGCATGCGTAAATTTAAGTCAACTGAGAAAGACGTCAAAGAAGATCTCGCTCAGTACTTTATGAACGATACGAAATACAACATGCGAATGCTCTTCGCTGCCACTCTTAACAAGTGTGTGATCGATGAAAACTAATCCAAACCTTGTTCGCTGGGGACTCGTCGCACTCTTGGGTGCCATGCTCGTCACCTTTACTCAGTGTATCGGCGGTTCAGACTCTACCGTCGACGATGGCGTGCATGTTCAGCCTAGTGAAGTGCTGGAACCAGAAGATGAAGAAGCTCCGGAGATCGGCGTGAAAGATGCCGAGCGTACGTTGCAAACCATGTCAGCACTCACTGGAGTTCCGACCTCGACCGTCCAGGGCATCTTTAACTCAGATTTAAAGGCCCAGTTGCCTACCAATGCTCGTGTTGAGGCGATGCTCGAGACTCATATGATGGGTGCCACAAAACTCGCCAGCGAATTTTGCAATGCCCTCATCAACGATCCTGCACGTCGTGCCGCCATCTGGCCGACGTTTAACTTTGCTGAAAACAACCCCAGCCAGTTCATCGCTGGCTCTGCTTCACGTCGTATGTTCATCATCCAAATGCTCGAAGCCTTCTGGGGCGCAGGCACACTGGAGACCGAAGAATACGAAGAAGGTGCTGCCGCCATCGACCA
Organism: Enteromius anoplus; assembly: GCA_032359395.1. Classification (NCBI taxonomy): domain Eukaryota; kingdom Metazoa; phylum Chordata; class Actinopteri; order Cypriniformes; family Cyprinidae; genus Enteromius; species Enteromius anoplus. The sequence goes on from JAUMHG010034612.1 coordinate 1,716, forward strand.
ACTTATCACTGATATGCTGACTCAGGTGGTAGACCCAGTGACGGGCGCCACTATCCCTGCTCCGGTGACGACGAACAACGTAGGTAAACTAAATGCTGCGAAAGCAGCTTGTACTGCAGCACTCTCGAGTGCTCAAGTCATCCTTCAATAGAGGACTTATGGAAGAGAATAACAAAAAGAAACGCGCTCTCATCAATGACCGAGATCACGTGCTCAAAACGCGCCGAGATTTTCTCGCGCAGGGTTTGATTGCCTCGGCAGCGGCCACTCTTTTCCCTTTTGATGCCATGGCACAGAACAGCTGTGATCTTTCGAGCATTACAGCGGTAGACTCCCCGATGATCCCTGTCATCATCTTGGATCTTGCCGGTGGTTCAAACATCGCAGGTTCAAACGTGGTCGTTGGCGGTCGCGGTGGTCAAATGGATGCGCTTTCGGAAGCTGGTAACCGTACTCTCGGTTTGCTACCGACTGAAGCTCCAGCACTCGCTGGCATGGTGCAAGACCTTACGGGCAATACCACAAGCCCTAATGGTCTTCTCTTTCACTCTCGATCACGCCTTCTAGAGGGAATCAAAGTTGCTTCAATGCCTGTTCGCGAAAAGACCGATGGCATTTTGATGTGCGCTATCTCTGATGACGATACCGGCAACAACCCTCATAACCCGATGTACTGGTTCCATGCGGCCGGCGCTCGCGGTAAACTTGCTCAGCTCGTAGGAACCCAAGGCGGAACCTCTGGTGGTAACTCACAAGTTCCTCCAAGTTCTGTCGATCTTTCGATTGCTCCGTTGTTGATTAATCAACCTCAAGACGTTTTGAATTTGGTTGGTCTCGGTGCGCGTGTCTCTGGCAACAATGCCATTGCTCCTGGCCGTGAATCATTCATTCTTCGCGCGCTTGATGCTCTCTCAGGCGCTCGCGTGAAAGCACTTTCTCGTCGTCAAATGCCCGATGCGGTGAAAGATCTTGTCCTTTGCAACCTCGAAAAAACCCAGGCGCTTTTGCAGAACTTCTCTGCGAACGACTTGAGTGTGACACTTGATCCGATCATGAACGCCACCAACGGTGGTCTCTTCAACCTGGCCGACGGTACGCAAGCGCGTGCCGCTGGTGTGGTGAAGATGGTACTCGACGGTCTTGCTGCGACGGGCACGATCACGCTCGGTGGTTATGATTACCACACGGGCGATCGCACCCAAGGTGATCAGCGTGACTTAGAAGCCGGCCAGATGATCGGCCGTATTCTTGAAGTGGCCAATCGCAAAAACACACCGGTTGTTATTTATGTCTTCACTGACGGTGGTGTGAGTGCGGGTGGTACACTTGATCCTAACAACCAACGCTTAGTTTGGGGCGGTGACTCAGGTCAGCGTTCGGCCTCTTTGATGCTCGCGTTCAACCCCGCTGGCAAACCGGCCATGCGTTCGGCCAATCGCCAGCTCGGTGCTTACAAGACCGGTGGTAGCGTTGACGCCGTCGCCTCTCCGATCAGTAACTCAGTGACGAACCTCGCCAAAGCGGTGGTCTTGAACTACCTCGCGCTTCATGGCGAAGAGAATCGTTTGGAAGAAGTCGTCGGCGACAATCCATTCCAGATCACCATGAATCAACATCTCTTCTTCCGGAAGGTTGCATGACTCCTGGCTTTTTTAAATGGAGTGTCGTTACAGCTCTCATGACTGTCGCGTTCCTCTTCACTCAATGTGGGAAGCCCTTCGCAGATAAGGGTGACTTGATTTATTCCACGGATGCGAGTGCACTTTCCTCTCCTATGGGAGGAGTCAATCCGCAAAGTTCTCTCGAGGCCTTCGAACGCACGGTCTATCAAGTGACTCGCCAAAACTGCACCAGCTGCCATGGTAGTTCACAGCAGCCTTTGCATGCGAGCAGTGATTCGCAGGTGGCCCACAACGCAGTCCTCAACCAATACAAGGTCAACTTCACCACCCCGTCGCAGTCTCGTTTGGTCAAAAAACTACGCGATGACAGGCACCAGTGTTGGAGCAATTGTGATAACGATGCCCAAGAGATGCAAGACGCCATCGTTGAGTGGAAAGAGTTGATGGAAGCTGAGCAAGTGCCTCCTGTTCCCGCTGAGAATTTCAAAACGACAGCTCAGAGCCGTACAATTCTGGCCGAACGCGCCGCTGTCACTGCGGGCACTGTTATCCATACAGCGATGGCAGGCAACGCCACTCTCACGGCCCCTATGGTGCTGCGTCCTGCGGTGGGTATGAACCCCGCTTACGTGGAAGCGCCAAACAATGGTGTTGATAACAACCTGGGTGCCAACGACGGTGCCGCGGGTATCGCTCGCTTCACCATCAGCTCAACAGTCGCTCGTACCAACGGTGCGCTTTGGGGTCTCGTCAATATCGGTTCAACTAGCGATGACTCTTTTTATGCGGGCATTAACGCCGCAGCTGTTCAATCTTGGACAAGTCCTGTCACCAACGGAATGTGGAAGTGGATGCGCATGACCGGCAACCATAACCTTGCCGTGGGGATGAACACCGTCAACATTCGCGAAAGAAAAAATGGCGCCCAATTGGCGAAGATTCTCTACACGCCAGACCAGAACTTCGTTCCGGGTGGTGAGGGTACGGCCGGCACCATCACACTGCGCTACCCGCTGGATGCTTTGGGAGTTGCCGGAGCGAGTCTGGAAGTGAAGATCGAAGACTACGATGCTTTCAGCTATCGTCTATCGGCCCTGCGAATCAACACGCCTCGCAACCTTTACGTCGCTAATATTCGTGTCTTGTTGAACGGAACCTACAATCCTCAGCACTCGAACTATACGCTGATCGATCAGATGGTTCCCGCCGGCGGAGCGCCACTCTCACCTGCTAACATGATCGTGCTCAAAGAAGGTGGTGAATCAGTAGATAAACTCAGCTTTGGTTTCGAAATTCTGGAGTTCCGCTAAGAGCGGAACTTCAGACAAACGAAAGCACGTGATCGAGTAAGAGTTTCGGATAGAGGCCAAAGCCAAATAACAAGACCAGCAACATCGCAAACGCTGCCTTCTGCCAGAAGGCCAGCGTGATGCGATCATCTAGTACCCTGTCGCGGGTTCCGCGAAACAAGAAACTGTAGACGCGAAACAACGACAATCCATTCAGCGCCGCCGCCAGGATCAAACCAAGGCCAACAAAGGGATACTTCTCGATGACGGCGTGAAAGATCAAATCCTCGCCCACAAAGCCCATGGTGAACGGCAAGGCCACACCCGCCAAACAGAACAACAAGAAACACAATCCAATGAAGGGATTACCATCTTGTAGTCCGTGAAAGCGACGGGTCTTCAACTCACCTAAGTTCCATTCCAAAAGATAGAGGCAGGCGATCAGGCCACTAAACGATAGGCCGTAGCTTAGGAATTGAAAGAGCACACCGGCCTTTCCCGTCACGCTGCCTGCTTCGAGTCCACAAAACAGCATGGAGAACTGCGAAAGCATGACGTAAAACACGCTGGAACGAATCCGCGTTTGCACAAAAGACATATTAGCAAAATACAAACCCGAAATGATGCCCCAGCTGAGAATGTAGGGAACGAATTCTACAAAGCGCGCTTCAATCATCGGCATGATACATCGTACGAAAAGGAAAAATCCGAGATTACCGACGTAAAAGCCAATGTTCAGCGGGAAAGGTCGGGTTTTGTAACTGGCCTTAAACCAGAGATGGAAAGGAAAGATACCCTGACGAATGAAAGCCGCTATCATAAGGAGGCCGATGCCCAAAACTTGATGATCCGGATTCGCCAGCAACTTTAGACTTGAGAGTCCCCACTCCCCTTGGACGGGTTTGAGCAAAAGCAATCCCACCAATAGAGAGAGAAATGATAGTGCGTGGTGAGCGATAAACACACGCTGCGGTCTTTTCTGCGTGCCCTCGTAGAAAAGCGCTTGAGGGATGGCACTGATCAGCCATAGTCCGGCAAAACCCCAGGGGCCATCAATAAAAAAAGCCCAACCTGTGAGGAGCATGGACAGCACAGTGATGAGTTTTATGCGTATACCGCCGGCATGCGGATTTATCATCATCAGCGAGATCATGTGAGTGAGCGCTAAGCTAAAAAGAAAAAAGACGCCGAGGTTAAGGGGTGCATCCGCCGGGCCTTGACTCCACAATATCCATCCACTTCCCACCACCGCCACCGCCGATGGAGCGAGGATAAACGCGCGCACTTGAAACGCCATGTAGATCGCGAGCCCCACCACTGTAAGGAGCGTCCACAAGCTCAGCAAAAATAAGTTATCAGCTTCAAAGCCTAGCATGACTCATCCTTCTTCTCGCCAACTGCACGATCATTTTCCCAAAGATTCACTCGTGTCCACAACGCAATCCAAGGGCGCACCAAACCATTTATGATAAAGCCATCAAGTCCAAAGCCATTCATCGCGCGGTAATAAAATCTTCTTTGCCACTCTTCCGACATATGCCTAAAAGGCCAGGGTGCCGGACGATGAGGCGCTCCCCGATAGAAAAGTGGATTGTCGTAGAAGTCGTGAATGGCATTCATGGAGCGCAGGAATTGGAAGACACGCAAGAACGCATTGGCGATGAAATGGAAAATCACCCAGTAGTACAATCCAAGTCCCACTTCCACGACCATCAACGACACTTCAAACACCGCCGACAGCGCCAAGATGCTTTTGGCATCACTGCGCACCTTCGCCACGAGATAGGAATACACCGCACTCATAAGACCGATGGCAATCACACTTCCCTGCACCCATGGATAAGCGAGGATCAAGCCTTGGAATTTCAGAAGCAAAATCGGGCCGAGACCAATAGAAAGCGCCCCGTAGTACAATGCACTGGAGGGCGTCGGCCCTTCCATGGCGCGCGTGATCCAGGAAGTCAGTGGCCATTGGGCCGCTTTGCCCAAAGACGCCAAAACGATACAGCCCGCCACCACCGCTAACCATCCGGCGTGATGAGGATGTTCCGCTGCGAGAACCAACGGATTATTTAATTTTGTGATGTTGGTGGTGTGAACTGCATAGTGCGCCAACGTGGTGGCCGCCAAAAGCCCGACGTCGCAGAAACGATACGTTCCTAGCGCCCACCAAGAGTTGGTGGTGGCATGCTCACGGTGTTCATAAAATCCAATGAGCAAGACCGAGGTGATGCCGATCAACTCCCAGCCCATGAACAAAACATCGATGTTGTCAGCGAAAAGAATGAGAGGAAACGCCGTCATGAAAATCGACAACAAAAAGAAGAAACGATGAAAGCCTTTCTCTTTGTGCAAGTAAGACTCTGAGTACTTCACAATCACGCTCAACAGCACCAACATGCCGAGGCCCGCAACCCCCATTCCTTTATGAAAATAAAGTTCGAGGGGGAAATCGTAAAGACCAGGAACCTCAACCCAACCCGGCCATTGAAAGTGCGCCGAACCTTCCTTCATCAACACAAGATAGATGACGAACATCAGGCCGATAACAATTTTAAGTCCCATGACGGGCACTTTCTCACCCACACGAAACTGAGCAATCAACGCTAGGCCATACACCAAGAGCCATGCAAGCGGCAGACCTAAGCTCAAAGTAAAGAGCATATCCATTAGCGCGCCTCCACTCTAACAAAGGGTAATGGGCCACGACGGTGGGGAGCGTAGCGCTTCGACGATTGAATGGTGTCTAGTTGAATGGGTTGAGCAATATAGGGTTTGAACTCGCCCTCTTGAAAGAGTGTCATCACTCCGGTGACAGGATGGATCAGAGCGAAATGCAGCCACTCGTTCGCAACTAAGCGTTGCATGCGCGGGTGGGCCTGAATCAACTTCATCACCACACTCGCTTCAGCTTCTACTACGATGGTGATACGCACAGGTTCGTGCAACTCCACCATCTGTTTAGCAAGTCCAATACGTAGATCGGAGCTCGAACCTGTCATTACACCCAACAAGGCAGCGATATTGAGCGGGAGCTTAGTCCCACTGCCATAAACTTCGTTATCAATGCGTGAGAAATAATAATCGAGACTGATTCCCCCTGCTACCGGAACAGCACCCGCGAGTACACTTCCAAGGACAGCACCTTCTGGATCCGTGCTGGCATCATAGGAAACCAAAAAGCAGCGACGATCGAGATAGAGACCCCGAGTGAGCTCACGGCGTCCCACCACCACCATGGCGGTGTTGTTGTGGCCATACTCAGGCCGTGGTTCGGCCAGATTCGAAGCCCGATCCAACACATGCTGAAAAGTCATTTTCTCATTGATGATGTGGCGAGCGCTGGCGAAGTGACGGCAACGCTCGAGAGAATTGTCGCGACCGGCCTGGCGTAAATCCTCTAAGCTCTTGTTCACTTCAGCATGAGCATCTTGTGGAATATCCGCACGATTGAAGAACAGAATTTCATCAGTGCTGGTGTCGTGATAGCACGCTAAGAAAAGTGCTTCGGCAGGAATATCAATGCCACTTTGGCGGCGCAATTCATCACGCACGCTTGGCATATTGGCCATACCACAAAAGATCTGGCTGTTAGGTATTCCCGATTTCCCGCTGCAAGCACCGCAGCCGTAAGCATTTTTATAAGGGTTGTTACTGCTGGTGGCGCCATGGGCTACGATGAAATTCAGCCGTGGGAAATTATGAATGGTGCCGGTGAATTTAAGAATGGTCGCTACGATGTTCGCCATCTCTGGCACGGTATAACCACCGAGACTTGCCTCATCAGCACAAAAGCGAATACGCGTTTGTGTTTTAGGCAGCAGTGTCCGCTTCAGCCAAGAGTGGAAACGTGTCGCCGCATGAGGAAAGAACACGCGCATGAAAAGCGCCAAAGAGGTGGCAGGACCAGTGAGTAAAGTAAACGGCAGCGAGCGTAAAGCGCCGCGGGTGCCGTACCAAAAATGCCACGATCCCTCTCCCCACTTCAAGTGACCCCATGAACGTTTTTTGGTCTCTGAGGTGACTGAGATCTCCTCGACAACGCGAGAAGGATTCACTACTGGTGGACATTGAGTGATAGGTTCTGGGTGATTAAAACTCTTGAACATCATATCGATGGCAAAAAAACCAACCACACCATGGGTCTCATATTCAGGATGGGCTTCTTCTAACAGCCGGCGAATGGATTCTTCGCGATCATCAATACAGAAATAATAGCGAGCAACGGGCTTCGGTCTTTGCTTGGCGCGACTTTGACTACGGAAGGCCACCAAACTTTCAAGACATTGATCACGCATAGAGAGATCCAGCGCGCTTTGCCAAACAAGGGCACGCTCTTCAGTATGAAACTTAGTCACCACATCTAATACCGACTGCAAAACAGCGTCACTGGTTTCTTCAACATTAATTGTGGGCCCTATATGCGCCAACACAAAGGCCATCTGACCTAGATTGAGTCGTTGTAAAGCAGATGAATCATAAAACACATGCAGATCTTTAAGGGAGTGATGATGAATGGCTTCGTTGTACTGGCATTTTTCCAACAAGAGATAAATCGCTAGGTACTCCATCAAACGAATAGAAGGTGCAAACCGCGGCACCAGGTGAGGCTCCTTCTCGAACTTATTCACCATGCCGGCCCAACCGCGCAATTCAAGCAAGGTATCAAGTAAGTACGTGCGCGGGTCGACCGTAAAAGGTAAGCGCTTCAAGTAGTTCTCGAGCCACGTCTCCACATTGTCTGAATTCAAATCCTGCAGTTCCACTTGCACGGCCTTCAGCCAATCAGAGGTGAAGTGTTTGTGGCCGCTGACAAACGCACGGAAACTTTCTAGCAAGCTGCTGTGAGTGTCTGGGTTATGCCAGGTTGACATGCCTTGATCGAGATAGGACGACAAAAAGCGAATGAAAAGTGGATGAAAAAGTCCATTCACGTCCTCACCAAGTTGGTCACGGAAAACCCGTTTCCATTCTTTGCCACTGACGTGAGCGTGAGGCAAAATCGGTGCGCGCAGTCGCGAACATCTTTCTACCCACTCCGAGTAAGCGGCCTCGGGCACACGATGAGGAATATGCAGCGGATGCTCCATGAGATTCCATAGAATCTCAGCAGAACTCGCAGGCAGGTTGTGGTCTTTCAACCACTGCGCAATCTCATGCTGCACCCAGCGTTTCTGAATCCGGCCACGTGAGAACTTATCTTGATAGTAGCTTTCAGGCAGCGCGCGTTGAGCACCGAAAAGTTTGGCCGCCTCGGCCACACCTTGCGCAAAGGGACGGTCTTCAAAACTGAACAACATGTTGTTGTGAATGAAAGCGCCCAAGGGAAATTGAATGGGCAGATAGCGGCGAAGATCATCCAAAAGTGTGTCGAGTTTCATAGCACTATTGTAAGGATGGTAGAGAGGAGACTCAACTCATTCCGACATCTATGAAAGGCTTTTCATCAATGTCCAGTTATGGTGACAAACCTTCCATCGGAACACCTTCGGCCTTGAGAGTTTCATAGGGCTCTAAGGTTTCCGCTTTCACTCCGCGCGCGAGGAGATATTGCAAAGCTTTCCCTGACCGATTCCCTGAAGCGCAGTAAAGATAGTAGCGCTTACGGCGATCCAGCTTACCCACTTCTTTTTCAAAGTCTTCACGCAAAAAATCGATGTGCTTGGCACCGACTAAATGACCATTTACAAACTCTTCTGTACTGCGAACATCCACCACGACCACATCGGCCTGCTTTAACTGCTTAATCAATTTCTCGTTCACCACAGGAGTCTCACGAGGTGGCTGAACGACCGCTTTTTTGGTGACTTTAGGACGTGGGACGGCACGCTGAAGCGGGCCCGGAGCCGAGCAAGAAACAGCGAGTAAAATGATGATCACCGGCCACATGCGCATTCTCGAAATCCCTGGTCCGTGGAATAATCCTTGAAAGCATAACACAGGAACCTTATGTCTTATCGTCTCACTCTCCTGACTATTTTAATCGGCTTGTTTCTCACGAGTTGTTCAACGGTGCTCCAAAGCCGAATTCGTATGAGTCGTTTTGATAACCCAGAGGCCCATGGCAAAAGCCACGGTGAATTTTTCGCTCAGACCAGCAGAACAGTCAGTGTTTCTCACGTCCCCAATATTGATGAGGATCCTCCACAACTCAACGCCGTCGAACTTAAGCAACGTCATGCCTGGGCCGGCGGCTGGGGCCATGGCCTCATGGAGCGCTGGGATATTCAACTCTCCTATCCTTGGATGGCGCGCACGAAATTTCAAATCCTCGGAAGCTCTCGGCAGGCCGCTAAACAAAACAACTTCTCGCTTAGCGTGGGCGTGGTTGGCGGGGTGATGGAATCAGTGGCCGACGATGTTGAATTTGATGAAGACTCAAATCGTGGTGAAATGGATCTCACTCTCTTAGAAGCGGCCCTCATGGCCGGCTGGCGTCCCTGGGATTTTATGCTCATCAGCAGCTCGGTCTACACACAAGACATTGATGGACGAGGCAAATTAAAAACCGAAACCGGTGACTCCTACAAACTCAAACAAAACGGCAGCATCAAAGGCTGGAGCGCAGGATTACATCTCTTTCTGGGACGTTTTGTATTCAGTGGCGACTACACCCGCAGTGATGTGCACTGGAGTAATGGCGCCAAGAATGACAGCTACGACAGTTTCGCCGGCCGCGTGGCCTTTCGCTATTGAACGCTCTTCCTATTGAGGCGAGCCTCGCAAAGATTGTCGAACAAGTCGCCTCTCAAGAGGCCACTCTGCTCCAGGCCTCGCCGGGCTCGGGTAAAACTACGCTCGTGCCACTGGCCCTCATGCGCCATTTCAGCGGAAAGATTCTGGTGCTCGAACCCAGACGCATTGCCACTCGTTGGGCCGCCCAACGAGTCAGTGAACTGGTGGGAGAAAGTTTGGGTCAGAGCGTGGGCTACATGTATCGCTTTGAACAAAAAACCAGCGAGGCCACACGTCTGATTTTTCTCACCGAAGGAACGTTCCTACGGTACTTACAAAGCAATCCCACTCTCGCCGGTGTAGACGCCGTCGTGCTGGATGAATTTCATGAACGCCACCTCGCCACAGATCTGGCCTTTGGCCTCTTCCGTTCGCTGTCTCGACAGTGGCAGAAAGTCCCTCGCCTCTTGATCATGTCCGCGACCTTAGATGAAGCTCCGCTAAAAAAACATTTTCCGACTTTAAAGAAAATCAATATTGAAGCGCCGGTTTTTCCTTTGGAAATTAAGTGGGCCCCGCGCGAAGCCGAATGGGGCAAGCGCACCCTTGAAAGTAAA
>JAUMHG010034614.1:0-11904 GCA_032359395.1 Enteromius anoplus
ATATGTATATATGTGTATATATATGTGTATATATATATATGTATATATATATATATTTCGTTTGATTATTTTTCAAATTTCAAAAAGCAACAACAATGCTGCTTTTCGAAACCATGAACATAATTACTTAAAAGTGTTTCAGATGTCATTGTGTTTTATAGTGTCTTAACATGTAGACCTATTTAAAAAGACCAGGTTACTTTGAATGAACATTCTAGTGTTAGCGACTGGAAGAATGTTTCACCTGTAAACAACAAAAGGTATGAAGGTCAATGGTATAAGGATAACCATCCAATAGACTACCTTAAGGTTTAAAGTGGCATTTTTCACCATCGTGGACTTTGTCGCCACCTGCTGACTACTAAAATAAATAAATAAATAAAATAAGACGGTATAATTCTTTGTGCAGTATGGTAGCCTGAAAATAAGTAGGCTTACTAGTCTTAATAAAAGTAATAATAATAATAAGATGAGTATTTAGAATAATAATGCAATATTTGAGATATTGAGATATTTGAGACGTTTTACCTACTCAATCGTGCACTAATCGGGCACGCGCGTACGTATCGATGCACTTCCGGTTTGGCTCGCAAGTGTTTGTGGGTAGTGAGATTTTTGAATAGGGAAGATGGCAGCCGCGGCAGTGGTGGAGTTTCAGAGAGCACAGTCTCTCATCAGCACAGACAGAGACGCTTCCATTGACATTTTACATTCAATAGGTAAAGCTGTCTTTAGATCCTTTGGTAAAATTTCACTTTCCATTATGCATGGCTACTTTAACGCTTCATTATTAGGAAGGCTGTGGGAGCCATGAGCCGGTACTGCGGTGCTGACTCACTGTACTGTGTGCGTGCGCGCGTCTCAAAACCCAGTAAACCTGCCTCCATAGGCAGCATACTCGGACCTTATCGCGGTGTTCGGAAGTTTAAATCGAGCATAGAGCAAAGTCAGCTGTTTGGGCGTCTTGTGCGTGTTTTAACATTTGAATCGAATTATCGGACTCACCTCCGATTCGCTAAAATCTGTCTAAGTAGACAGCTCACTACGCTTTGAGATACAGCCGCTGTGTATGGACAGTTAGCCTGCAATATTAGCCACCCATCCAGGCCAAGGCGCAGTTTATCACATACAGTTGAAAAATATTTAAATTTTGTATCAATTATAGTTCAACTGGGGACATTGTTTTTAGGTTGGAGTACTTTAACAATCTTAACTTGATTGACGTGCTGCATGCCAACTATAAAGCAAGCTTTGACATTTCTTTTTTGGCTGCCGTGACATTAGCTGAGATTTCTTTCTGTCTATGTTCGGCTGCTGGAATCATAATTATTTTATTAGATAAATTGGCTTGCTAATTAGTGCATAACGAGTAATCTTAGATTAAATAACGTTAGTTTGGTAACGTTAGAGTTGAAAAGGCTCCTTTTTGACTAATTTAAACTTTAAGTTATTTTTGTTTTTGTCGTCTCCAAGACCCGTTACGTTTTTTTTTTAATGTCAACCTGATTCTTGTTTTCGTCTTTTTCTCACGAGTAACATAATGACAAGTTTGGATTAAATTAGACTATTGGAAACTTTCCTATTTGAAAATTTAGTCTTCAAAGTATTCAGCCCAGATAGATGCACAGAGACACCTATAAGCAGGCAGTTGAATAGGCTGATTTTCCCAATAAACACTGACCTTGTCAAAAAACTACTTTTATTTTGAGCACCCTGACAAGCCCAACACAGCAACAATAGTGCAGCCAATGGCAGGAGTTTGGGGGCGGGGTTATGTGCTGTTCAACCAATGGCTGATTGGGGGGAGTGTGTTGAATCGTTATAAGTGTGTTGTAATTTACAGTTCTATTATATTAATGGGAGTGTTTATAAAAGATTGTTGGCCTAAGTTAATACTTCATATTCTCAAGTGGTCTGGATTTTTTCAGTGAGACGAGATGTCCAGGAAGATGATGAAGAGGCGGTTCGTGTCAAGGAGCAGAGCATTCTGGAGTTGGGCACTCTCCTGGCTAAGACAGGACAAGCTGCAGGTTAGGATCAAAATTCTGGGGGGATGCTGCTCGTGCTATAGACATGTTTTAATTATTGTTGCGTATTATTTTAGAGCTTGGTGGCCTGTTGAAATTTGTACGGCCTTTCCTGATCTCCATAAGCAAGGCAAAGGCAGCGCGGTTGGTGCGCTCACTCCTGGATCTATTTCTGGACATGGAGGCTGCTACAGGCCAGGAGGTTGAGCTGTGCCTGGAATGCATTGAATGGGCTAAAGCTGAGAAAAGAACCTTTCTCAGACAAGCCTTAGAGGTAAACAGAGTTTGCATGACCAACTTTGGACTGTCATGTCAATCAGTCAATAATTAATCATTGACCAGTTATTAATATAAAATGGATACTTCCAACTTAAGATCTAAGATCTCTTAGAGAGTGGTTGCCTTAAAAATACTTATTCATTCTGTACTAAACTGACATCAAGTAAATTCAAATTAATGCAAAACCTTAGCCTGGGCCCACCCATACTTCCTCTGACGCTATTTCGCGAGCAAAGCTAGTCTGGCAAAGCTGCCGTTTTAGAGCATTTCCGTTCCCAAAAAAGTGGGAACAGGGGAATGTGGGAAGTGAATACACACATGCATGTAAATATTGAAGACAAATATGTAGTTTCTATATTAATTATATTTAATATATGCAATTTATTATGCAGTTATCATAAGAGCCATAGTTTTTTAATATCCGTAATTTGCATTAAAACGATTCGCAGTAGACGGCAATATAATTAAGCATTAATAATTAAAGCAGTTGTGCTGCTTAATATTTTAATGGAGTCCATGCAAGAGTTTTTCATGGTTCTTTTGATAAATAGAAAGTTTAAAGAACGTTTATTTAAAATTAGAGTAATAATGTTGCTGCTATGACATTTAAAAAATATTCTTAACTACACTAATGAATTATATTATCCTCACAGTTGTCAACAATATAGTTTGTCATTATTCATTCTCTTTTTTTCCTCAGGCTCGACTCATCTCACTCTACTTTGACACAATGAGATATCAGGAAGCCCTTTCCCTGGGTAAGAATAATATAGAAAAATAAATGTGTGTGTGTGTGTATATATTTATATATATATATGTGTGTGTTAGTGGGATTTAGACATATGAGCCAAATGTTCATTTAATCATTTTTTTAAATTGACACATTCTTATAATTTGCAAAAAAAGCCTCCTCAACAGTGGATCCCACTGTATTTTAGTTGTACTCTGCAATACTTTTGATATGCTTGAAACTTCAAGATTATGATCTCTGATCTTTCTCATTAGGCACCCAGTTGCTACAGGAGCTGAAGAAGATGGATGATAAAGCTCTGCTGGTGGAGGTTCAGCTGCTGGAGAGTAAAACCTACCACGCTCTCAGCAACCTTCCCAAAGCCAGAGCTGCCCTCACCTCAGCCAGAACCACCGCCAATGCCATCTACTGTCCCCCAAAGCTCCAGGCGGCTCTTGATATGCAGTCAGGCAAGTCTCACTTCACAGTTTAAGGATCTGCAAGTGGATTTGGAATCGGAAGTGTTTTTTTTGTTTTTTTTTATCTTGGTATGTGACTGCTTTACCTTTGTACTCCAGGTATCATCCACGCAGCTGAGGAGAAAGATTTGAAAACTGCCTACTCTTACTTCTTTGAGGCTTTTGAGGGCTACGACTCCATCGACAGCCCAAGGGCAGTCACTGCACTGAAATACATGCTCCTCTGCAAGATCATGCTCAGTTTGTAAGTGAGATAACCGCTTTCAGTTTATCCCTCTTTTTTTGTGTGGGAGGCCACAGGATGATACAATAGTCATTAAGTTAGTTATGCCAAGCTCTGTTATGTAACACCGCCTTACTAAGTAATACTAAGCTCTCATATCTTCAGTACAATGCATCCCCATAAATCATCGCCGCCTACTCCTAATGACTTCTAGCTTAAGTCCAAAATGTATTAAATCAGAGATTATACAGTACTGTTCAAAAGTTTGGGGCTGGAAAGATGATTTAAAATGTTTGTGTCTTATGTTCATCAAAGCTTTGTTTATTTATTTATTTTTTTAAAGCTACAGTAAAAACTTTAAACTGTTTTCTTAGTTAATATATTTTAAATAATTGTATTCCTCTCAAGAAAAGCTGAATTTTCAGCAGCTTTTACTCCAGATTACAGCATTATATCATCCATTCTAAAATGCTGCTTAATATTTGACTTGAAACAGCAGTGTTTGTTGAATATAAAGTTCAAAAGAATATGTGAATAAAGAAATGATTTGTAACAGGTTTGTGTCAGGTTTGGATCAATACAGTGCATCCCAGCTGAATAAAAGTATTAATTTCTTTTCTTCCAGGCCAGAGGAGGTACAGGCCTTGATCAGCGGCAAACTGGCTCTGCGATATGCAGGACGACAGGTGAGCTTATTAAAATTCCAGCGTCTTTTTATAGATGAAATTACCACTTACAAACAAATGCTCTGTAGCAGCACTTCACAGTTCTCCGTGCGCCATGTTTTTAACAACCTGCTACACGTTTGACATCTTTTCCTGAGCTAGTGCTCGTTTATAGTTGTGCCCTGTCATTTTTTTGTCCACCAGACCGATGCACTGAGATGTATAGCACAAGCCAGCAAGAACAGATCATTAGCAGATTTTGAAAAGGTGAGATTTAGACCGTCTGTATGGATTTTTAATTGAAGCCTTTGATGTCACACTCAGCTTTTCTGCTTGCTTTTCACACACGAAGGCCCTGACAGAGTACACTAAAGAGCTGAGGGACGACCCCATCATCAACACACATTTGGCCAAGCTTTATGACAACTTGCTGGAACAGAATCTCATTCGGGTCATTGAGCCCTTTTCCAGAGTACAGGTAATGCATGCATGGAGGCTTTTTATTCTAAGTGTATCATTTATTATTTATTTTTTAATATAATGTTTTCGAACCAAAGCTTACAACCTTTTTATGCCATTTTCCCCATTTCTCTATTTTTAAGATAACACATATAGCAGGCCTCATCAAACTTTCAAAGGTACAATTTTTTTTCACATGTTTTTATTCAGAGGTATTCACTTTTTCCAGGTCCAAATGCTCTTTCTGATATCAAAAGCGAACAAAAAATAGCTCTATTATATGCCAATGGTACGCTGTAGTACTATCAGAACAAATCATGTTTTAATAGCTCAAAGGTGTGATATAAATGAACTCTACTCATAAATGGCTTTTCAGGAAGTGTTTTCTCACATGAAACTGGGTAGGGGCTTAGATATGGAAACGGTATTATTGGATGGTTAATATGTCATAACAGTGGATAGTTAATAGTTTTATTGCTCCTAGCTTTGATCACAATCACACAGGATTGAAACCTTCAGTGCCACCACAAAATAACAACAAACCGATTGAAGTTATTATGAAGTAATGAATAAAGATTGACTATATTACCACAGATACCTGATCACTAAAATATCAATCTCTTTCTGCTATTTTTTTCCCTTCACAGGATGATGTTGAGAGGAAACTGTCACAAATGATCCTGGACAAAAAGTTTCATGGTTTGTCTTTATTATTATTATTATTATTATTATTATAAAATGCAATTTAAAATAATGAACAACTAATAATAATATGGATTTGTTTTTGACTCGTAAGCATGGCATTGATAACCATGACACCACAACAACGATTTCATTCCCTCATTTTAAAGAGGCTATATGATGCCGTTTTAAAAGGTCATTGTTTTGTTTAATGGTTGAGTTAATTTTGACACAATACATGTTATTGCAGGCAGCACCTCTATTACCCTGCTGACATGTTCTAATTGCGTTCTGGCTTGTGCAAAGCTTCTCCATGCCAAAAAGTCCTGATTGGACAGCTGACCCAATGCATTGTGATTGGCATATCAGGCATGCATGACACCTCTTACAACAATCAACTCTTGAAGCTTATAAATCAGTTGGAAAAACATTTGTGCATTAAACAATTTTTTAAAATTGTGAAGTAGATGTTTGTGGAAATAATATCTAGACTTTAAATCAGTGTTCTCTGATAGACAGAATTAACCCCTTTTGTTGGAGACCATGAGCTTTGTAACCTTGCAGACCTAATACATTGTCACATTACACACTAAAGGAAATATTAATGAGTCATAAAAAATGGCCTTTTTAAGACTGACGTCCCCTACGAATTTGCTACTTCTCTACAGTATGTCACTAAATCCAATGAAAAATCCTCAGATATCTTGAATTGATTTGCCTCATGGAGTTCTCCTGTTGCAGGCATTCTTGACCAAGGTGAAGGAGTGCTCATCATATTCGAAGAGCCCCCTGTGGACAAGACTTACGAGGCAGCTCTAGAAACCATACAGAACATGAGCAAAGTTGTGGATTCACTGTACAACAAGGCTAAGAAGTTAACATAGGTGAGGAACCTTAAAAAATAAAATGCACACTGAAATATTTAGCTCTCTGTACATCCATGTTTTTTTTTTTTTAATGAAATATGGTTAATTGTAGTTAATTTATTGAAGCATATCTTCATGTTTCTTACCCACAGAATAAACGTCAGAGGCTGCTGCTGTGTGAAATGGTTGTATGCGTGTGAGTTTGCCTGTGTGTATGGCCAACATGTGGAACTTTTTTTTCTCACAGCAAAAAGGGACAACATTGAGCAAGATCTACTTGTTCCCCCGGTTGAGAGTTTTTAAAGTTTCTTTTCTTTCAAATGGACAATTTCATCTTTCTGATCCCCAGAATTGTTTTTTTTTCTTTTTTTTTCGTTTCTTCTCTGTATCTCTCAACGGCCAACACAGGCCATCAGGGAATGTTGTACAACTACAATAAAGTCCTAAAATGTCACATAGAACTGTATAGCTCTTCTACATTTTAAAGTTTTTTAATTACAGCAACTTTGTGATACAGACTCTTGGGTTTCGGTTATCTGCGGTTCATCGGTTGCTTGCAGTGGTGCATGCCTTTTTCCTTTTTTCCTTATTTTATGGATGCACATTCTAATTTGGTGTAGATGAGAGATTCAAAGGAACCTGGCTGTAAGGGAGAGGCTCTGTAATAAGCACAGTTGCCAATCATATAACCACACACACTAGAAAGATATTTTCTAAGTTCGTACGATCGAGTATTGTTTGCCGTTTACTTTTGCAGTATACCGTCTTTACAGTTTTGTATTTACAGTGTACTGTTTGCCAAGTTAGGGTGGTTATATTAAACGGCCCAATCCTACAAAAGTTTGATTAAACTAACCTTTTCCCCAACACACATTTATGTCTGCACTTTTTTTCCCCCTTTCATTATTTTGTTTGTTCTCATTTTTCAGATCAGTATCTCAATGCAAACTCCATTTCTACTTTGCCAGCAGTAGACCATCGTATAAGTTTAATACCCTATTGTTTTGAACTTCAATGTTTTGTAATTGTTTTTTAACTCATTGTTTTTCTGTAAATGTTCACTTTGCAAAAAATAATTTATGTTTTCATTTATTCTGTTTTGTGTGCAATTATAAATATTCAACAGTAACAAAAACATGTATCGTGGGAGAATGTTTTTAAATGATTATTTGAAGTCCAGTGTTGATTCGAGAGCTTCCTGCATGTGATTGTGATTGATTTGTAGTGGCGATCTAGCATTGATCATTGACAATTAAGAATTAAGTGAGACATTAAACACTTTGGAAAGTATTTTATTTTATTTTATTTTTTGTGCCTAACATTGAAAAGTGGTCCACAAAAGCCCTCTGTCCAAAGCTCAATCATTGAAATCTTGGTATAAGCAGATTTCAGTTCAAGTAAAATGACTGTTTTATTTTTGTATGAGTTGGCCTGTTCACTAATTAAAGTCTTTTTGATTACATTTCTTGGTTTTAAGGGGAATTATCTCATGTTTCTACATGAATATAATCGGGTAATTTCCTTAGTGTGGGAAAAAAAAAATGTTTTGCTATGAGTGTTTTTTTTTTTTTTTTGTTAACCATTTTCACAACAAATACATTAGATAATCAGAAGGAAATTATTTCATGAGAATCCAACCAATACATTGTTTGCTATGATAAAAATAATTTTAAAGTAGAAAAACGGTAACTGCAGATTACTATAGCTCAGATTAATATTACATGTCAAATCTTGAAGCTGGAGATTTTAAGTTCCAGTTTTCAAAAGGTTTTTAAGTATTAGTTTGATTCTTTAGTTTTGGAGATTTAATGACAGCAGAGGGCAGACGGAAGTGATGGGATTAAAAATGATCACAATAAATGAATATTAATAAGCCACAATTATACAACCTAATTAGTTGGGTGGATAAGAGTGTTTCTCTTCCATTCCATACTACAGTTTATTTTAATGAATTTCTATAGTACTTTCTAAAGTAAATCTGACTCGGTTTTGAACGCTCAGCAGTCTGACATAGATAGATAGGTAGGTAGGTAGATGAATAGATAGAGTGAATGAATGTTAACGATAAACCTTTATTTTGAAATAAACTTCCATGGCCTAAATAAAGGTTAAAAAATAATGTCATTGGCCCATTCCATTAAATATATTTATATATATTATAATTTATAATATATATAATTAATTACAGCTGAAAAAATAGTATAGTTTCAGATCACGCTATACTTGCAATTCATTAATTACGTATATATATATAAAGCTCGATACCACAGAGATCCATCGATACCTGAGACGGTTACATTTCACAACACATAGAAATATTGTTCTGTATAAAAAAAAAAGGACTTTTATTTTGATACACAAAAAGACCACGACGTTCTTGCGGGCGCTTTCACAGTAGACTTGTACATGGCAGTGGAGTAGACAAGCACTGAATGAAACGAAACCATACACGTGTTATGTTTATTCTCGGAGACAGGTAACGTTATATTTAATAAACATGACTGCACAGCGACGAGGAATCAGTAAAACCCCAGAAAGTAGCGCCATTGAAAAGAAAATCAAGAGGTAATAGTTTTTAATTACTGAAACTTTATGAACCCACACTGACTTTGCATTGTTGCAGTCAATGAGTGATGCAGCCTCAGATCCATGTTGACATGCAAAGTTCTCCTTACATGATGTCAGAAAAAAATGTATATGTCAGTTTTTCATTACGTTTTGCAATCTGGCAGTCAGATGGATGGATGAAAGCTATAAACACCTGACAGTCCATCGTACCTGTGTGCTCTATTCATATGGTGTGTGTTCATTCAGGGGAAATGCGCAGAGACAGGCCTCCTCTTGGAGAGGTAACGTGATCACGGTTCTGCTGCTGACGGGAGTCACTGGACTTGTGAGCTGGATGTATTTCACATGGACTGATGACTTGACACACACATTGGTTTCAAGAAGCGACATCCTCACTCATCCTAGAGTGTTCACAGTTGAGTGCTCTGAAGACTACAAGAAGTACAAGTTCTTCCCAGGTATGCAGGGGGTTATTCCAATCATTGAAAACCACTCACTCCATACTTAAGTGTTTATTACAAATTTCAGCATTGCGTTTTGTTGGTATTTTTGATTTATTTATTTTATTTATTAATTTATTATTTTCTGCTTTTTTTTCAAATGTTTTTTTTTTCCAAATTAATTTATTATGTTTTACTAAGTGTTATGAATTACAATGTGTTACAATCCATAACAATATACTAATGTATTTAAATAGCTGAAAATCATGATTTCTTCTTGACTGAATTACTCAGTGTATTTTTTCCATCATGCCTCAATGTGTTATCAATATATTTTAAAGTACTTTTCTTTTGGCAACATTTTATTTATAAAAGTCCTAAATAGTTACTTAATTCTACAACATAAAATTATTTTTTTTCTTAGAAAAACGTGTGTCAATAAATCTTGCATACACTCATATTTTGCCTTTTTATCTCGCAAAATTGTGTAAGTTACAGGAAATTATATCACTTTCACTCACTGAAAAGATCTGAAGCACTGAAAAGTGTCTGTGCTCTTTCTCTCTGAGAAAATATTTGAATCTAAAAGCTTCTTACGCCAAGAGTTATTTTGTAGAACGTCAACTTTGTTACAACAACAAACAGAATTTTTTACTGATCTCACATTGGACTATTTAAAGGTCTTTAATCATGTTTTCATTAGTGTCGGTTTTTGGATAAAAAATAAAATAAAACTGTCATTTCGATTACACTGTTGTCAGCAGTGTTGTATGAATATGATTAATACATGCACCTACAATCATACTTATTTTCTTTCTTAATCTGCATTTTATTACAATTATTTTGACATCTTGCAGGTATTTTATAGTTTTTAATTGTGGCATTTAATTGTATTGCTTCTTAAATTTATTTAAACATTTTTAAGTAATACATGAATTATTTTGTATAAAGCTATAAATAGATTTTTCTTCTTGAGCAGTTATTGCGAAAGTTTTTAAAAATATTTTATGTGATATTGATGTCAACTACATTCTCCTTTTAAATGACAAACAGGTAATTTATTAGACTCAGTCAGTTGCCTGGTTTGCAATTAGCATGTGATCATTGCATTTAACATAACATATAAAATACATTTTTCATTAACTAGAAATGTTTTACTCAACATACTAATTTTAAGTGTGCATATTGGATTTGGTCTCTTTGACTGATGGCTGTACGGTGTTTTGTGGATGGTGGGTCTAAAACTTTTTTTGATGCATTTAACACATACTTTTATCCTAAGCGACTTCCAATAAGAGGAACAAAGCAATCTGTCAAACAATATTCGTAGTACGTAATGGCAGATTTTTAAGCAAGCTAGAGATTTATTCTTTTTTTTGAGTGTGTTGTTTAAGATGCACCCTGCTATTATTTTGCTATTTGTATCTTTGTTCCAAAAACTAATAGAACTGGGGCAAGCTTTGAACTGCAGTGCGTTGTTGTATCAGAGCAAACCCGTTTCCAAACAACTTCTTGGAGTAGAAAGCTTTACTTGAACAAAATCAGCACCTGTGCATTCCATCAGTCTACATCATGAAGTTAGATAAATGGTGGGAGACCAGATCTGTGATCGACAGTCTGAAGCCTCCCACATAGGACTCATTAAAGAACCTCACACCAGCTTCAAAAAGCTGTAGGCACCGCGAACAAAGCAAGCGCTGGGATTAACAAGCTCTCTCTGGGCTCCAGTTCATCCCACTCTCTTTACGACGGGTGTAAATAAGCTTTGGGAAAGAGAATAGAAAGAAAGAAAATAAAAGCTAACTGTAGCAGTTTGTGGACTTTCGAATTCCTCCAAGAATTCCCACTGGGTTCTAGCAAGTGACATATGAATCTGTGCCGGCATGCTATGTACTGTGGAATATGATTGGATGTACAGCTTTGTTGTCAATTGAACACTCCAGTGTGAATATTGCCTGACTGACAGCGGCTCCTCTCTGAGATGATGCTGGAACAAACTCCAGAGTCATTATGCATTACATTTTGCAGGGCAGGATGCGTCGCTGAGTGTCATTTAATATGCAGTTTGAAGAGAGAATTTGGCAGGGGCATAGAGCCAGTTACTTTAATCGCTGTCATTATTAATGAATCCATATGAAAGACTAATGCATTCTGTCCTCAGGTTGCACCCCAACAAAATGCGGCAGAGCCATTTCAGACAGTGTTGTGGCTTTGGAGGAGGCGCAGAAGCTTAGAAGGTACACACGCTCACGGAAAAACATCTTGATATATTCACTGCTGATCTGTCTGTAGATACATATGATTAATCATAAAAAAAAAAAGTTTTTGTTCATAAAATAATAAAATAAATTTTTGTGTTTTGTTATTTTCTTATTTTATTTTATATGTTTTTATATATACATAAAATATTCACTGTACTCACAGTCATGCAAAAAAAAAAAGAAAAATGTATATATAATGTACAGTGTGTGTGTGTGTGTCTGTATA
>JAUMHG010034615.1:0-11903 GCA_032359395.1 Enteromius anoplus
TAATTTAATTTAATTTAATTTAATTTAATTTAATTTAATTTAATTTAATTTATAGCCATTTGTTAGCAGAGGTTTTTGATTTTTTTAATGTTATTATTATTATTTGTCTTCATTTTATTTAATCTTTAGTTTTAGTTTTTATCTATTTAGGAGCTCGGTTCATCATATTTTCTTTATGTAAGCATCTATGAATTTAGATACAGTGTTTTTACTGGAATAGACAAAATGTAAAAAGAAACTGCTTACTACGTGTTGGAGGATGGATGAGCATGCGGTTAATATATGTTGACACATAATAGAAAGTAGGTTGCTGCTTCTAATTCTCATGTCTTTTGTTATAGTTATTAACTTTAGTAAAGTTGGGAATAAGAAGGAAGCCCTTTCTAGCATAGATAAAATATTTATTTAGATAAAAGCAAACATGGCAATTACACTGAGTTGGCATGCTGGGTTGGCTAACTTCTTTTGTTAGCTGTCTTTCTCTGACAGGCTGCTATGGTAATGCTGGCATTAAATGCTTCTCTTAGCCTGTTTGATCATTTGCGCACAATACATGGATTGCAAAAATGATGGTGTTTCTCAAGATGTTCTCTTCACTTCCTTTTAATTTCCCAACAGTAAGCCGACATATAATACCACAATATAAAATTGGTGAATTAATAAATGAAGTTACATAACATTTTTAGTCTTAATAATTTGTAATATGCAGTTTATTTTAAATGTAATTTATTCCTGCGATGGAAGAGCTGAATTTTCAGCAGCAATTATTCCTGAATTCAGTTCCTTCAGAAATTATTCAATTTAGTGAATTTGGTGCACGAGAAACATTAATTAAACATTAATTTATTCATATTTTTAATTGCCTTTTGATAAGGAAAATTGTCAATAAAAAATATTTGATTAGTATAAACATAAAATAGTTAAGACTTAATGAAAAGTTTCAAAAACTGAACATATACAATATACCAAAAAGAAAGAAATTCTGGAATATAAAAGTAGCTGCAGATGTGGAAACTATTTTAATACTAAATATCAGTGCGTAAGGTACATGTAAACAGTGCATTCAAAATCAGTTTATTTCAAGGCTACAACCAATTAACTTCATTTTATGAGAGATTTTAGTTTTCTAAACACATCTACTTTGTTTGCTCTTTGTGTCATCAGAAATATCTTGTTCTTTCCAGTGTTTGTTATTTTAGCAAGGTCAGAGTAATTGCATAAAAGCGTCTGCTTTCATTGTTAATTTGCTTTTATTTGAAAGAGCTTGGGATTTGTTTTTGTGTTTGTGTATTCGCGCGTGGGCAATGTGTCGATGTACCCCGAGGCTGGATCTCTGCACGTGGCATATTTTGGGCATTATGTGCACTCAGCCTCCACAGGGCTCAGGTGTGCTCTCACAAACCAATTAAAAACCTGCAGAGAGAGAACCAATCGGGCATCTTTCATTGTGCTTCTATCCTCCAGTGCCAAAGCGCCCCGTACCTCTCTTGTCTGCCCACACACCCTCCCGCTGCCCTCACGGGCGTATGCTCCTCACACACTCCGGGGCACCACCAGGTACAGGTGTGGAAGGGGCAAGAAATGGGCACTGGATCCTGGAACCAACAGAAGAGCCATGGAAGGTTTCATAACAGCCTGAGTCCTCGTGCTCTGACACACACGCATTGACTAAAAATGACTGGCCCCTGCAGAGTGGAGAGGAAACAGGAGAGAGAGTGCATCCAAGAGCTAGAGGAGAGAGAGAGATAGAGAGAGGTAAAGAAAACAAGGAAACATGGAGATTAAAAAATTTTCTAGAAACATTTTTAAACATTCTGTAAGGGTTGCAAGAATGTTAATCTTCTTAATGTGAGTAAAACAGTTTAGTGTAAGGTTCCTGAAGAAATACTTTGTTTTTTTATGTATTAAGGATCACTGATTTGTACTGGAGAGTTGTTTCGTAGTGTTTTGATAAATATGTTAAAAAAAAAAATACTTTTTTAATGTAAAAAAATAAAACTGTATCAACATTTTAGGGTTTACAGTTTAATACCATAATTTTATTAACCGATTTAATGTTAATATACCAATCTATTGAAGTACTGAAATCAGTTTTGTACCTTTGTAATACACTGATAACTACCAAATGTAGGTGAAGAGCAAGTCACATGATGAACCAGAGAACATCACAAGCATATTTTAAATAATAACATACAATATAAAGAAGGTGCATAATGTCATTCACACAAAAACTAACACCAAGATGATGATACTATCAATAAATTGAAATATGCAATAAACATTAATTTAACAACATTAGATATAACATACAACCCTAATGTACAAAACTGATAAAAAAATAAAAATGCAGGGAATTCTGGGAGTGTCAATTTATGGTTATTTACTGTAAATGATATGCTCATTCTCACTTCCAAAAATGGTGTACTACTGTAAAGTTACATGTAATTATGTAACAGTTCAGCCAGAAGTACCATCAAGCTCCGCTAGAGGGCACTTCAGCCCCAACTATGTGTTATCGTTCTGTCTATCTCCGTTCTCTTCCCCAAGACTCTTATTATGAACTGGTTTGTGTTTTTCTGTGTTTGGATTTCCCATTCTCGACCTCGCCTGCCCTGGGCTCTCGCTCTTATCTCTTCCCCTTTGGATACGGTTTGCTATCGCTCGACCACTGCTACGTTCTTGGATAATTCTTGTGATCACCTCTGATATACCTGTTTGCTGTGAATCGACCCTGCTTGTTTCAACTCTGTGTATTATAATAAATAAGTTTGCTTTTGGATCCGCACGCCTTGTTAACATCAATGTAAAACAGGTTTTTTTTTTGGTGATGTGTGAGCAACTGTTATTTTAGAATTATTTCGATGCTTTTATAGTACTAGCTATATTAATATTTATTGATATTTTTAATGTTAATAGTTTAATGTGGTGTCATTTTTATAACTTTTTATAGTTATATTTAGCTTTATGTTTTTTGAAATTTTGGTTGCAAAATGTAAGTTGCAAAAGCAACATTTTTAATTATTATTTAAGTCTTCATGATTTTAGATTTAACTTGGACAAAGGAAAGTCGTTTCAGAGAACATTTGTTATTAGCAGCACATAAACCCAAAGTGTTGGGAACGGTAGATGGGGGATAAAAAGCAATATACATATTGCATGCTGTATTTGTTTATTCTGTTGTAGTGTTACGTTTCCATAACATTGCTCCATCACTTGCTTGACAGGTGGTTTACTAACAAGCCGTGCCCCCGCTTGAACCCGTTACTGATTCACAGCAGACAGCAGAGTGTGCCCAGTCCACCTGATCTGCCCGCTGGCATCAGGCCCATGACCTGCTCCAATATCCCACTGTACATGGACATGCTGTGGAGGAGAGCGTTTACCCCACACTGTACTCATCAATCAAAACACACTTCACTGCAGGTAAACAACCATTAGAACAGACTGCGAGTTCTAGACACATGTAGATCTGCTCTACTGCTGACACAATCAGCTTATTCTTCTTAACATTTCAGCTTTATTCTTCTCAACAATTCTGTCCTTAAGGGATTAGTTAACCCAAAAAATCCAATTCACCCCACAACCCATCCAATGTGTATATGACTTGACTCTTTCAGATGAACACAGGCTTTTTAAAAAATGTATCCTTGCTCTTCTGAGCTTGGTAATGCCGGTAGATGTAGGCCCTGTTTTTACAGCTCTGTAAATCTGATATATCCGTATATACCTATATGCCTCCAGGGGAGTTATCACATGTCCTCTGAAGCAGATCAAATGGGTCATATACACCTGAGATGACCGAAGCCTTTCTCCATCAGTTGCTCAGTTTGGCCAGGAGGAAAGCTCTAGGGAGAGTCCTGGTTGTTTTTTAAACTTCTTCTATGAAGGTTAACATACCATATGTAGATTACATACTTCTGTGACCCTTCAGTGAAGCAGATTTTTTTTTTAACTCTTCCACAGATGTGTGGCTTGGCTGTTTCTCAGTTCTTCAGACAGTTTAATTTGACCTTAATGCATGGTTTTTGCTCTGATATGCTTTATCAGCTGTAAGGCCTTTTATTAAGATGTGTGTGCCTTTCCAAATCAAACTGAATTTGCCACAGGCCCACTTTACCCTAAGTGTAGTAACAACAACAAGCAATATGAATGGTCCTGGGCTAAATTTCAAATGTTGGTTTTGTACAGTTATGGTGTATGGAGTGTACATTGATGTGGATGTGAAAGTAATGGTAAAAGCAGCTTAACATAAGGCCGCAAAAGTGAAGGGGTATGAATACTTTCGGCAGGCAACGTATATGTGTATAGAAAGAGCATAAACTGTTAGCATTGCTGTAGCTCAAAATGTAGAGCAAGTTGCTTGTAACGCCAAAGAATGAATCAGCTAATAAACTGTTAATATTGAATGTATTGCTAGTCTGTAAGATAGTCTACTTAGAAAGATTTAATCATGCTAAAAGTCTTTTTAATGGTTTCAAGGCTCTTTCTCATAGATCCTGTTGTCTGGCTTTGTATCTATTCAACACATTTGCATAGTCCTCTCTAGCTCCCATAATCCAACTGTGTGTGGTCGTGATGACTGGAGATCAATGGGAGTAAACACACAATGTGCAAAAGATTGAGTCGGGACAGAGAAGCCTGAACAGTAGCCAAAACCATCACGATGTTGCAGGCATAAAAGACTGTCTTGATGACAGAGAGCCGCTGTTCGATTCGAGCCGAGGAGGGAGGGCAAGGTAGAGAAAGCGTGGAAGGGTAAGGGCAGAGAGGGCACATTAAGGTGTCTGAAGTCGAAATGCCAATGGCGTGCATTCACACCCATGAAATATTAACTACCGGGTTTTGGATATCGAGTGTCAACCCAACAGGGGGTGAGACTCCTGTAGCAGCGTGCTGTGACTCAAACAGCCGCTCTATAGACTCCTGGCACTCTTGCATAGGGTTGTTCTTCAATAAATAACTAGAATCATAAATTGCATAAGAATGGAACCTGGTCTATAATAGATTTGACCCAAAAGTCCAGCCGTGTTTTTGACAGCTCAATTTACCTGTAAGATTTGTGCTCAGTGGCTGATTCTTTAGTTTTATACTGTTGCTGTCTACATTCTTGACAAGAAGGGCTTCACTTATACTTACACTGCACTTATACTGTTTAGGGTACTGTTTGCACTGTTTAGAAGTCTTCATTTTCTGAATAGAAACAAGTGATGTTGAGAAGTCTGTATTGTCTTGCTTTTTTATTTTTAAATAAAGAGAAGGTGTTAGGAGAGTAGATATTTTTTCTCTTTTCTTAATTGTTAAGGAGCACAGTATTTCCAGTCAGTATTCCGATGTGTTCATCTTTAACACATGCTGTCAGTCACAGCTAAGCAATGATGAAGCACTTTTCCGCTTCACAGACTGTAATTCATCACATGAAGAAACATGCTAATGTCTCAGGCTGCACGTGATCCACCGAATCACTGAACTGGATTCTGATCTTCCACATTCTCCCTCTTTCTTTCTCTCTCTCTGACTTTTTCAGAATGATCGATGGTCATCTCCTTGTGAAAAGAAAGGGAAAAGACACAACATCAAGCTCTTGCACTCTCCATCAATGACAGCTTTTCATTAGCTGACAGGAGTTGGAACACAGACGTCTTTTTCCTGTCGGCTTGATGCTCTTTGCTCCACTAATCGCTTTTGAAAGGGGACACAAAGAAGGAAAATTGGGGTTTTACCTTAACAGATGTATGAATTGCTCAGACTCTCACCCTGACACTCCTTTTCTCTTTCTCCTCCTCTCTGCTGTCTTTCTTTCAGCGTGAGGCATTCAATTTATTTAAATTATGGAGTCCCAGAGCCGAGCTCTCTTCATCTGTTTGTTTGTGTCCATCTGTCTGTCTGTACATCTTTCCGTCTTGTCACCCTCAATCTTTCCAGGTGTGTGTGTGCGAATGGTAGAACTCTCAAAAAAGGCTCCTTGTTCGCCAAAATAAATAAATGATGAACAGGATGGAGGTGGAAAGCATAACGAATGCTGTCAGCAGAAAAAAAAATCCAATTTGAGGCGAAGTGAAGAGTCTGGTGGCTGAAAGTGGGGAATGTCTCTTTCCTTTTTTTTGAATTTATTTTTTATTTGACTGTGAAGTATAACCAATGCATTACAAAACACATTACCAGAGCTTTGTTCTCTTCTCTCAACCTCAGCATGTCTGGTATTAATTCTGCTGCCAGCTCGCAAACACATTTGGAAGAAATAATATAAACAGCGGGTGGGTGGTGCTATTAGAAATTAAAGAAACCAAGAGGATGAACAATAACTCTTTATGGCAAATGTAACTTAACCTGCAAATGTAAGAGAAAATGTATATTATATTATAATAGAGTATTATATAATTTATGTAATCATGAAATTATTGTTGCTTTGTTAGAATCTGATTTATTAACAGTTTTTTTTAATCTGTTTCTGTATTTATGTTTTTTAAACTGATTGATGAAGTGACTGATTGTAGGCCTCATTGATCTGAGCTACACACATTTTCAAAATGATCTACAAATAATGTTTCGTTTTTTGAGGTATAATAAATAAGCTCAGATCAATAAGGCCAATGACCAATTAGATCTAAAAGGAAATATTAAACCCATGCTAATTGAAAGAGAATAAGATTTTGCAGTAATGAACCCTAATGAGAATTTTAGAAGCAATTTTTTGCTATTGTACATTTCTTTCTAATGACCTCATTATGTTTGTATGTTTAATTCAGAAAGCAGTGTTACCTTATCAAAATACTTTTTGCTCCTTTCATCTGGTTTTGTGTTAGAATGTAGGAAAGAGGACAAAGGAAAGAGACGGAATGAAAAGTTTCTGATAATTTACTCTCACTTGATGATGTTAATTTATTTCTTTCTTTAGTCGAATTTAAATTAAGGATTTTGAAGAAAACATTCTAGGAAATTTTCCCATATAGTTGACTTCAGTGGTGACCAACAAGTTGAAAGTTTAAATTGCATTTTCAGTGCCTCTACATGATCTCATGCTGGGAGTAAGGGTTTTATACAGTAAAACGATCAGTCATTTTCTAAGAAAAAAATAAACACATATTTTTTTAAATAGTTACACATTACATAGTCACACTGATGTAGGAAGAGGTATGAACTCAGTGTTTACAAAGCGTACATGCAAATATACCTCATATTTATTTTTTTATTTATTAATTAGATATGCATGCCAAGTGCAAGACGAGCATTTGTGGTTATAGAGTACATAAATTAAAGAAGAACTACCCTTATTTTTCTGCTGGGATCATGTAGAGCTCTGTGACGCAGCATTGACACTGCAGTTTGGACCGTCAGCCAATTGGCTGCCACTAAAGTCAATTATATGAAGAATGTTCTGGAATGTTTCTTTCAGAAAACTTAATTTTCTCTGCGACAGAAGAAAGACATCTCACATCTCGGATGACATTGGGGCCAGTAAATTACCACAAAATTTCATTCTGAAAGTGAACTACTAATTTAGGATTTGTCATCATAAATGTCACAAAACATTGAAGAAGCAACATAATTCAATTTTGCAGCAAGCACTTTTCCATTGAGTCTAGGTTTCTGAAAAACAATAATTGAGTTCTAGATCCCTTTTTCTGTAATTTTGAACTCTGTAAGAAAACAGGTAAACACAACAGTTTTGTTGTTCTTGAGCTGCTTAGCTGAATCAAGGAAACACATTAAATCACTGAAGTATTAATTTGGACTAATTGTTTCTGTCTTTGCAGGAATCACCGCAGTCACTGTGGGATTCTCCTATGCTCAGGTGTTTTTCCTGCCATTAAAAGCTGTAGAACTTCAATGATTTACAGACATTCTCAGTGATTGTACTTTCAGTATGCTATAGCACTTCTGTGAATTTTTACCTGCTCTGTTGAATGTTGCCTGAGCAGAATCAGTGATGAACTTCCCATCAAACCTCTGATCCATCAGCTCCTTTGAAGGGTCTTTTTTCAGATGGTGACTGTGTGTTGGATCCGTTTAGTGTGATGGATTTGCTAGAAACCCTGCAGCGCTGCATCTGACTACTGTTGCTCTGCAGAACCGCAAACTGCCGCACCAGCCATGTTGCCGTGGTGATGGAAGGGGTTATGTGGCGATGTAATAAGAAGCTGGAATCACCGGTCAAGATGGAGAAGGTGATAAGCAAAAGTCCCTGCTGAAATGACCAGGTTAGAACATGAATCATGGATTTCCATCTTTGTCCCAACCTCATTTATGTGCTGGACCAACACAGGCAGACTTTTGCATGGCAATATTTTATGAAGCTGATAAACCAGCATGGTCTGTCTGATGATGGCTAATATTCTAATGGCTAGTATTCTGGTTTTGGGTCCAATTGAATTCCATAGTGTGCAATAATGGGATGGATTTTTCAAAATATATTTTCTTTTTTTCCCACAGAAAAAAAAAAGTTTTAAAAAACGTATCTAATTTGTCAATTTATATACAATTTTTTTTCAATCTATTACGCAATTTCTAAATATAATACTCACTGCAGCACATTTAATGTCTGGATTGAGACTGGATTTCAGTACCTTGCACAAAAGTGTTAGATCTGTTTAGTTTTTTTTCCCCATACCCTTGTCCTAATTTAATATTTCATCTCTCTGATCTAATGTGACTTATATAAATTGTCTCATGCAAAGTTGTTGCATTAGAGCAGCGGTGATAGAGTTTACTATGACCTTCCCTTTTGATCCAATGTATTCCTTCCAAACAGTCTCCCCCAGCACCGCTGCATTTCTCCCTGCGTGTCTGTTTCTTTCTCTCCCCGCCAGCTAAAATCCTTTCATCTTGGACTTGTCTCGTTTTGCCTTTTCGCACTCTGGCTGACTGCAGTGTTAAATTTTTGTATTGCAAATGAGACTGTCACGCTTCGCAGATATGCAGGCAATTAGCAGCTAACACAGACTCTGTCTTTAAGGCTTTTCATGAAGTATTTGAAAGACAATGGGAATAGTTGAATCATAGGACAGAGATGAAATTCTCCCTCCTGCTCTTTCTGAGAAGACGCTTTGAAGTATTCCGATCTAATATTCCTCTCTGAAGATAGTTATTAAGGACACTTGTGCTAGCGAATGTATGTCAGGAGCGCCAATGTAATATGTCTTGCTCCAAATGGAAACACAGCAGCCTTTCATTTTAACTGGGCCAATAAGAAAGCAAAATATAATAATTGTTATAATAAATATAATAGTTGTTAATGCAGTTCAATATTTACTTTCTTATAGAACAGTTTGTTCAGGGCTTTTAATGCAATTCTGAACCAGAAGTTTGAGTTTTCTGTAATTACTCCATTCTTGAATAGAGTGATTACAAATGTAAAAAAATAAATGTAAAAACAGATTAATAATATTATTCCTAGATACTAGAACTACTAACAAGGGGCTTTCCAACAGCAAGTGGCTCATTTACGTGTTTTACATAAGCAGTACCTACACACATCCATTACATACCATTTATTTTTCTCCTTAAGTGATCATTTTCTGCTGAGGTACATAAGTGCCCCACGTAATGATAAAAAAATAAAAAAGGTAATTACAAAAAAAAATTCTGACTTTTATTTATTTATTTTTAAAATGTTATCTCATGGTGGAAAGAAGCTTCCAGATGTTTCTTCCATAAAATACATATGTTAAGAAAAAAGGACAAATGTGACCCTGGACCACAAAACCAGTCTTAAGTTGCTGGGGTTTATTCGTAGCAATAGCCAAAAATACATTGCATGGGTCAAAATTATTGATTTTCTTTATGCCAAAAATCATTAGGCAAATCATCAGCCAAAACAGCATTTTTGATTAGTAAAATGCATTGATAAGATATTAATTTGGACAACTTTAAAGGTGATTTGCTCAGTATTTAGATTTTTTTGCACCCTCCGATTCCAGATTTTCAAATAGATGTATCTCGTACAAATATTGTCCTATCCCAACAAACCATGTGTCAATAGAAAGCTTATTTATTCAGCTTTCATATAATGTATACATCTCAGTTTTGTAAAATTTTACCTAATGACTGGTTTTGTGGTCCAAGGTCACAAATTTGTTATAATTTAGTCAATCAATCAATCCACCAAAAAAAGAAATGTAAAAAGTTAAAAGTTACTTTTTTCAATCCAAACTAGCTTCTGCTTTATGGAAAGGATCTGCTTTGACATCCATGATCATAAAATGAATGAATACATTTAAATTACATTATCTACGAACTGTCCCTTTAGTGCTTGAACTCTGTTAAGAAGACACTTTACTATGGGTTTTTGCACAATTACATTTGTGTGCTTTTTAATTAATTTTTTTAATAATTGGATTATGTGCAACTGTGTTTGTTAATTTAGCAAAAGATAAACAAAACACACACCTCCCTATCGAATGAGTCGATTCATAAGTCATCCTGGGACGTGTGTCCTCATTTTTGATTTACTTCCTCATGTTTCTACTTGGTTTTCCCTGTTGCCGCTGCTCTGAGGATCTGGCTTTGAGCTCTGATAACCACAGCAAGATGGATGAGGCAGAAATGAAGTCAGCGTTAGTCACTCTGTCTCATTTGCAGGCCTCTACATCTTCGTCAGGTTCAAGACAGAAGTGAGAGGCTGGAGGTGGGTGCTAGTCGGCATAGTTTTAAAGTCAGAGATACTTTCCCCTCTTGTCAGTTTTTACTTGTAATTGCTGTCTGGCCTTGTTAAACATGCCTGTATGAATATGTGTAATAACAGGTGTGCATGAAGGGTTTTTCTCTCTCCGGCGCTTCACTTTTACAAGCTCGGCTCTCATGTATCAGCGGTAATCAGCTCTCGTCACTAACGGGGGAGTGAGTTCGACAGAGATATATTAGGTAGTAAAAAACCACAAGCCCTCAGTCAAAATGCAAACCTGCTTGGTAAATGAAACCAGACAGGTTAATGCTCTGAGGGCCCATAAATTACACTGACCTTTTTTCAGACGGGACAAGTTCTTTTCCAGTTTATTCATTTTATAATACTGTAACGCTTAATGTAGCTCTCCTTCACCATGTCAGCTGGTTAAGTAT
The DNA here is from genome assembly GCA_032359395.1 of Enteromius anoplus. Classification (NCBI taxonomy): domain Eukaryota; kingdom Metazoa; phylum Chordata; class Actinopteri; order Cypriniformes; family Cyprinidae; genus Enteromius; species Enteromius anoplus. The sequence continues at coordinate 11,056 of JAUMHG010034615.1, forward strand.
TAACTGGAAGGGGAACTAGGCCACTTTACTGACGGAGTTCTTTTCTTCTATCCATTTAGTTTGGAACGTGGCCCGCTGAACGTGTAGATAAATTCTTTATTACCATTCAAGCTCCAATTTTCCGTCAGAGTTAGGGCTCTTTTAGGCAGTGAATTACTGCGGGATAATACAGGCTCGCAAAGCATCTGTACACATGTGGATGTGACAAATCACAGGCAGAAATGAAGTGAAAATCTCATTCATTTTCTCCATAGAAAACTGATTTTAGCAATAAAGCGTAAACCTTTTAAGACAAACTGAGCGTGGTGAGATTTAGTGATGACATACTGTATGATCTTGCAGTCAATGCGATTTCAAGTTTATTGTTTAAAGAATTCCCTTTGAAAATACGAATTACCCTTAATACGAACAAATGCCATGTCAGTCAGTCTTTACTCTAGAGTTACTTATGTAGCCTAAATATAAGCCGTTTTGGTAAAACTTTATAATAACTGCACACTAGGAATCATTAGTTAAGCATTATTAAATAGTCAGTTCACCCTTTATAAAGCATTGTTCCAACATTAATAGTCATTAGTAAGCAGTTTATACGTACAGCTATAAATGCCTTGTTCTTGATTTATAAGCATATCTAAATGTACAAAGGAGATTTAAACGGCCAGTTATTTTCCTAACAGAAAAAAAAAATCTGCAAACAACGCAGAGGGATACAGTACTGTTAATTTGAAGATGCAAAAAAATATAAAAAAAACATTTCTATGAAACTAAAGGTTTGTTCCTTATCAGGAACTCACACTGCGTTGAAACGCTTTGGGAACGCCTATCAGCGTGACCGTGCTCTGAATCTG
>JAUMHG010034616.1:0-11901 GCA_032359395.1 Enteromius anoplus
CTCGTCCTGAGTAGTCTGAGTCTAAAGTCAAATCTTCAGGTTCATTGTTGTTTCTCCAGTTTGTACTTTGTTTCTCACTGAACCAGAACATAGTTTTAATGTTGATGTTGGAGTAAGAGCACCACAATGTCACTTCTGACTCCTTCACAGCACAAATACTCTGTTCCATACAGCCTAAACAAGAACATATTATTGATATGAATTATGATAGATCTTCTAATGCAACAACTGCGACTCACCGATCTACTGCCCACAGCCAGTCGACCACGTTGCCAAATTCAAATTTTTTTTCACCAAAAACATCCAATATTTTCCAACCTAATTTTTATTCTCTGTTAAAAACCCTCCTGTGTCAGGAGGTGTTATGTTCAATGCCCACTGGTGTGATTGGCTGACTTTATTACACTGTATCATATCATCTATGTCATATTGTTCAGCCACAACATACAATGCAACTACAACTATTACAAGAGTTTCAGTGTGGCATTTACATTTGCTTCTTTTTCTAATGATTTGGGCTGCATTCTCCGAAACCACCTTAACGCTACGTCGTTCTTAAGTTGTACCTTAAGACGCACCTTATCTTTAGCGCCTGTTTTCCGAAACCTTCTTAGTTAAGTATACCTTCTGTAAGTCATTCGTTCGTAAGTTTGGTCTGGAATGCTCTTAGCTATACCTTATCTCTGCTGACGTGACCCCCAATACGCAAAGAGCATCGCAGTTTAACATAACAGTTTAAATGAACATTGAATATATAATGTGATTTAGTATTAAATTTACATTTTTACTTTACTTAGAATTTTTACACATAAAATACTTAAGCTGGTATAGCCTACACCCAGTGAATGGAAGTATTTTCATTCATAAAGTTTCCATAAACTAATGATTGTTAGCTTTTTAAATTACTATCCAAAAGCACATCAGCTGGTGAATCGCTTGACAGAAACGGCTTGAGAGTCTACATAAAGAAAGACGAGTTTACACAAACTTTATAGCTATGGCAGTGCTAGCAAAATTGTGCCATTTTTTAGAGACTGTTATGCGGACTCTCGCAGCGGCGGTTCTACATTGAATTACTCCCTGGGCAAGACCCCCTCTTAACCCCTTTTATAATTTCAAGTAACACAAATAACATCAGAAAGCATTTATTTTGAAAAAAATTTTTAAGAAATAATAAAAAAGTTGAAAATAATGCATTGGGAAGGGTTAGGGAGGACTTTATTTTCCCAATAAAGGTGGAAACCATGCCTTCTATTTCACAATGTGAATTAAAAAAAAATATTTACATTCAATAAGTTGCATTCTGTTTTGTAATGCACTTTAATCAAGGGCGACGCTACGGCTGGTGGGTCGATATACGGAGAACATAAACACACTTATGGCCGTGAGGGTGTGGAATTGCGTTCTTGCTAATTTATAAACACATAAACATATTTATTTCAACATGTTCATATTTAAATTAGCCCAGATAAAGGCAGTTCGTACTATTTCTAAAACGCTTCTTTATAAAGAACATTGTTTTCTCAATATTTTTCCTATGCCGCTGTGAGGAAAGAGCACACAATCGATCATCGAGGCATCGATATCAATGGACAGCCCCTGCTAAGGTCGCACTTAAGAATGTTTACCTTAAGCACCATCCTAAGGTATAGTTCGGCATACACACGTAGGAAAGGTATAACTGTAGTTAAGGTGTACCTTTTGAGTCTTTGTAGCACGCTAAGAGACAACATTATCGGAGAACGCAGCCCTGCTCTTTAAGATGACTATTGCTGGAGGTGCAATATACTGTATTTACATCCACTGATAGATCAACATGAGTTTAAGCGTCTTACTCAATAAAAAAAATCTCAAAGTAATCTCAAACCTGGAATGAGCAGCAGCAGGATCAGCGATGAGAGTCTGGAGTTCATCTTAACTTTGTGTAAATTCACAAACAGAATGAAACACACAGAGCTGCTTGTGTTAAAAAAAGGCACATTGAAGTTGATAGACTTTCAATTAAAGTCAAAATCTTGAATACAGTAATACACTTTAGAAAATACACTCAAACAGACACTTTAAATGCAATTAAATACTAGGTTTACCTGCATTCTATGTTGTTTCTGATGTTATTAGCGGTTTCAATGGTTTGTTTTAGAAGCTGTTGCAGATACTCTGATCTCATTTCCTTCCAAATTCCCTCTGACAAACCTGAAAAAGAAGTCTATATTTAAATCAGAGGTTACGCTTCAGAAAGAGTTTATCAAACCTATCGTCAATAAATTAATATTTTGATCTTTTTTTAAGAACAAAAATATATATATAATAAAAATAATAAGACATTCGCTGTGCATCACTACTGATCATTGAAATAAAAATAAATAAAAATAAGGTAAGAACAAATTATTAAAGTGGATCTTTAGAGAATCTTTATTGATTGTCACATCAGAATCTGAGACAAAGAGCAATACATTAAATGCATTTACAGTACAACAATTTTGCTGCCATTGCATCTTATTGTCACACTCATACTGCAAGGAGAACGCAAGACTCATTGAGTAAAAACAAAAAGAGTCTTTTAATCATACAACTTGCAGTAAGAACACAGGGTACATAGAAACCATGAACTTCTTAAGGAAGAACGAGACACACCTGAACTCAAATGAACAATCATTATAGACAAACTGGGTCATCATTTTCTTGGATCAGGCACTGGAGTGCATCTTTCTTGAGGCATGGGCATTTGAGGGAACCAACAAGGCGCAAGCACTGGGGGCGCTCTGGAGGCGTGGTCACTGAAGGTGCACTGGAAGCACGGTTACTGGAAGACAACTATGATGCGAGGGCACTTGAGGACAGAGACAGAGGAGTGCTCTGCCAGCACAGAGACTTGGGGCCACCTACAAGGTGCGGGGACAGGAGCTTGGGAGCCCCATCTGGGATAGGCAAGGGGAACTGAGATGAAGGAGGGCTGGACGGGACCCGCAGGGACAACGAAGAGAGGTAAGGGGGCATATTGATCTCCAGATCAGTTTCCCAGTCAATCAGATCCTCCTCTACTTCCTCACCCATGATTTTATCCAGCACAGTCGCAGTGTAGGGGTGAAGATCTACAGAGTACCTTTTGAAAGAAACAGTGAACGTGTAAAACAGCATGTGCAGGTAAGATATAGTACAGTTTTTGCATATTGCTTACACACTTTTTGCACAAATTGGCCCATTATGTCAAAACTCTACATACAAAACCATCAGACATAGCATTAACAACTCACATCTACGCCAAAATGAAACACTGCAATCAAAACTTAACACTCCTTTCTAAAAATTCAAGCTACAAAACCATACACACAACCACCATTTGAGTTACTCTTTCAAATCAGCAGCAACACACTGATGGGCTTTATTTAAAACACTGCAGTCTTTGTGTTTCTATTTTTATTGTCATTTGCTCAGACCAAGTCTTCTGTAAAACTCAAAAGTAGAATTTCTGCAGTAATCAAACAATTTTTTTCTACAAAAAACAAACATTTCTTACTGAAATAAAGAAAAATGTTAGCACAAAAAAAAAACCTGGATAAATTGCTATTGGGGGAAAAACATATACTTGTTTGTGTGTGTGTGTGTTTGGTGGGTGGGTGGCTAAAGGGGGTTTATGGATCCCACCTTCTTTTGGGGTCTGTATTTTGCACTTTTTTCACACCTGTACAGCCTACTGTAGCATCACAATGGTATTGTTATACATATACTTCACAGCACTAACCATTTTTGTATGGTACAGTTAGTACAGTAATACTGTAATATAATACAAAATCATGTGACGACTGAGGTTAGGGAGGTTAGGCCATGATTTATCACATGGTCCACCAGAGTAGCCCTGATGTCATCTCACACACTTCTCCTAACTGGTGCTTATCGTTGTCCTCATCCTCTTCCAAAGCTGTCTTCTCTCTCTCTTTGTCCTCTTCCTCTGACTGTGTGAAGAGTTAAGCCAGGATTATTCTCTTTTGCAAGAAAACTGTAATCTCCAAGTGTCTGATTGGCTTGTGTGTAGAGTTTTGACTATAATGGGCCAAATTCTGCAAAAAGTGTGTTAGCAATAGGCAAAAACATTAAAGTAAGGATAACCAGCAAACAGCTTTTGGATAATCTGAAGGTCCTTAACATTCTGTTCATCCACGTAAACCAACTGTAAAAATGTTTGAATTACAAACGGAAGAAATTCAAAAAAACAAAAAAATGAAAAACGTTAGAGTAGAGATAAACTTAAGGATGATATTAATGGTGATTTGCTAAAATATAGTTTCGGGAAGAACACGCACGATGATCGCAGCTGCTTCTAATCTCCTCATTATTTGATTACCCGCCAATCATTCTCCTCCGCCTTAAAGACCGCTCACGTCCACTTTGTTGTTTTTTGTCTCAGACCTGTTTCTCAGCGAGCCTTGCAGCACCGCAGTTTGTTCACCGCCGCTTAAACCTCACTTGCTTCCTGCCAGAACGCTCTTGAGGCTTCTAGCTATTATATCTCTTGCAGCCCTAAGCCAAGCTCTCACATCTAACGTTAGCCGCTAATGTGTTACTGGCAGCGTTTCAGCTTCTTAACGGCACTCAATGCAGCGGTCTAATTTAAAAGGCATTTCTTTCTCACAGTTACGAGACAACACACCTGTAAGTAACTCAAGTCGCCGTTCCAAGGCTCGCGGACGCTTGGGGTTCCACGATGCATTCATCGAGGCAAAGGTGTCCAGCCATACCTGAGGTTGACCCATGGTAGGCAATCGATAGTTCTCGTATTTAGCCCAGTGTTATGCTGCTAAACTGTTATCATTTTCAAGTGCGAAGCTCGCTGCCCTCTTATTAAAGCCTTACAAACTTTTCATTCAAAGTATTTAAACATAGCATGAAGTTGCTAGATGACGTCAAACGTCAATTTCCATATTCACTACGTCAGCGCATAAGGTTATCCCGCTTCACCGCGGTCTCATTACGTAATGCTATGCATCCAAATACAACTCAATACAACAGTTTTATTGAGATATTTGAGGTTTCTGCGGTCAGGAAACAAAGTGAAAATGATAAGGTGACTAAAATTAACAAAATTCTTTCTAGGCCTCCTTAACTAGCGCTACATTACAAGATATATATTCAGACTAATATCCTGATTTTTTTAATCGAGCCGTTGCCTTTTTTTAATCAAATTCACTCAAGATTGGCATGACTATGGCTTGATTTGGCCTTTATTTGCACGCAATTAAGACTCGGAAGCAACATATCTATTCTAACCTAATGCTCTGCTCCCTCTCAGCCGCGGAAGTTAACAGACACTGAGAGAGGCATATGTATGTGTGTATGCGTGTATATGCGTACGTCTGCATATATGTACATATTATGTACGCGTGTGTGCATGTTTTATATGTATTTTGCCTCTGCACACCCCACATTTTAGGGTCTGGTACCAGTCTGGAATTTAAAGATAATAGCAGTACCTGATGATCAATAGCACGCAACTTAATGCTTGGCTGGCTAGAAGACTTACGCTCCTCTTACAAACTCTAAAATTGATATTAGCATGTTGTTCTTCTGCCCAATACCTTTATTCTTATGTAGTAATTTGAAGCAACGGACTTTCCAGTTTAGAACTGCATTCATTTTCCGCTTGATTATATTTGCATAGGAACAAGCATTGCAAAGCTCTTTCAGGCAAACTTCCAATTCTCAGTACAGATGAGTGCTGGCCACTTTCAGCCCCTACCTGTTTCATTTATTACCTCCACCAAAGTCCTCTCGAAACAGGTTATTCATTAATTCGCTGGGCCACCGCAGGCTTGGCTAACAATCAGATTGCTGACTCTGTCTCTTGTTTCAGAATGCAAGACATCGGTTCCAGTCACTGAGCTTGTTTGGCGCTGTCCGCTCTGCGGCTTGATGGGGGGCACACAGGGACTAGGCCGGGCTCCGAGCATCTGTTAACCCTAGCCTCCTACGGGTTGAACTTTCTGGGGCTCTGAGGGCGCCGGGCTCCCTGCCTGTCCCCCAGACAGTCCGCCAAACAAGCTATTTTATCGCAGAGGAAGTGGGAACTCGTGATGTGTCAATTAGCATTATTTATACTCTGGAAGAGGGAAAGGGGAATGTAATGCGTCTATATGTTGATGTTAGAGACCATATCACACCGTCTACTGAATTGAGACCCTGAATTGATGCTTGTGAGGCAGTGATAACATATATAATTAAGGCTGCTTATGAAAGAAGATGAGGCATTTGGTAAATTTGTTGCAGAACAAGCAAAACATTGCTTAATAGAATTATTGAATCTAGCTATGCTCACTCTATCTGTGGCTCCACTGATTCCCGAGTTATTCATACAGTAAGTCTACTTCTCAGTTAAGTCATTATACTGCATCTTCACTTGTAACTTCAAAACATGCTGAAGCAGCTGCAGAACTGGCGGCAAAGGAACTCAAATATAAAATTCAAATGGAGGAAAATAAAAAGAAGAAACAAGTTCAGGAATTGAAAGACAAGCAAGAGAGAGAAGCTACAGGAAAAAAAAACTTTAAGTGGCCAAAGCATACAAAGATGCTTTGACCAAGTTAGACCAAAGGTACTGTATGGTCAACCTTTTGTTGTAAAGCATGCCTTTCGAGAAAAACTTGAAATGGTAATCTTGAGATTAAGTCTTTTTTCTCATTCTTTTTCTCATTTGAAATATCTTAAATGCAGAAAAGATTTGCAGCACAGACATTTTTTTCAACAGACAAAAGAATAATACATGTGCTGTGTGCCGGCACCCAGGAGAAAACATCACTACTAGTGGAATGAGCCCTCAATCCTAGAGGGCACAGCTCACCTTGGGGATGATACGCTGAGGTGATGGCATCCACCACACAAAGAACCAACCTCTGTATGGAGACAGCATTCCCCTTCTGCTGATCCCAATGCAGACAAAAAGCTGCTCTAAGTTTCTGAAACTCTGGTTGTGTTCCATGTTAATGCGACACAGCGAGGCAAAGGCCAGGTCTGCCTCCTCCGGGGGCAGTGCTTGCAGGTTCACCATCTGATCTTGAAAGGGAGTGGTGGGAGCCTTTGCACATAACCGTGTAAGTCTAAGTGCAACATGTCCCTGGGTTGTACATCAGTGTCAGTCATTTATAATTTCCTCTGATTTTAGGCATTACTCATAGGTAAGGTTACAGTAGGTTTAGGTGTGAAGATATGGTCAAGACTATATACTTGCATTAAAATGTTGTTCCAAGGTCAACAAAATATGCTGACCTAAGGACACATTGAACTCGGCAAAATCAGGTGACTGATTTGAATCTTTAGGAACATAATAACACTTTCATGTGTGAACAATGATTCTCAGAATAAAAGTAAAACGGCTAGTGCTGAGTACTGCTTTTGAATTTGAAACAACAGGATTAGGAAATTATGTCAGCTGCTAGTCATAGCTGCTAGTCAGCTGCTATGTCAGCATCTAGTAGTCAGCTGCTAAAATTGTAGCTGACTACTAGATGTCACTGGTAGGGTCTGTTCTTAAGGCTTTGGAACTTATTGGTACAATCAGGAAAAAGCCTCAAAAAGCTTCACAAGGTTTCATCTGCACCATACACTGTAAAAAAAATATGGCCGACACGACTCCTTGTTCTATAGAAAGTGAAGCCAAAACATTCTCAGTATGGCCGCTGACATCTTGCAAAAATGACATCATTTGGAGCCAGAGTCTGTGCAGTGGAGGTGGAGCCACTGTATGAAAACTAGTAATTTAAACTTGAACTGGAGCAAGGTAAATTTCCATGGTAGTATAACAGTAACATGCTGTAAAAATAAAGAGCTGTAAAATAACAGTACATTACTGGCAACCCTGCTGCCTTTACATTGGTGTTATATAACGGCACAATTTCATTTCTCCCATTTAAAAATCTCAACAGCTTAAAAGAGTGGTTCCCGTATTATGTCATTCCAATTGAAACAACTAGATCAGACAGATATCGCACAGACAATAAGAAAGCAGCTGCTCAATCCATATGTGAAGATATTATTTTCACAGAAGCCTTTACAACAATGCTTCAAAGTATTATTTTGGTTTTCCATTTGATCTCTTTTTTTTGTTTATGTTTTTTTTTTTTTTTTTTAAATATACTGCTTATAGAAATAATCTGGTTGCATAATGTAAATTTGTATAATAATTACAATAAAACATTATTTTAAAATGCTCATGAACAGTAGTTTGCAACTGAATTTCCATTTATAGGCAAAATTACTGGAAAAGAAATTGTTTATGACCAGCTGAACAACTACCTAAATGTATACCTAGAAATTTCAGATTGGTTTCTGACTTCAAAAAACAAAAAACAAAAAAAACAAAAAAACAGAGATATCCTATCTTAAATTCTGAACATGGCAAAATATCAGTGCTGGTACTACTAGACGTCAGGGCTGCTTTTGACACCGTCGAGCATAACATACTACTAAAAAAGACTGGAAAATTCACAGACATTTGACATGAGCAAAAGCACAATACTGCAGGCAGCTACTGTACTAGATTGTTCTGTACAGGCTTTGCTCATGTTGTGCAGAAATTCACAGCAGCATAATAACCATCATCTGTGCTTGACTGTACAGCAGCAGGAGCTGATGATGTGTTCTTTGTGTCAGGCTGTTTAAAATTAATCGTTGAATAATAAGCATCCTGATCCTTCATGTAAACTTGCTGTGTGCAGACCGTAGACAAGTCTTCAGGATTCTCATAGAGCACAGATGAATCTGGCTGAGAGTTTGAGCAGAAAAGAGGACAGAAAACATCAAATCAGTAACAGAACACAAAACATTCATTAAAGGGATAGTTCACCCAAACATGAAAATTGATGTTTATTCGCTTACCCTCAGGGCATCCAAGATGTAGGTGACTTTGTTTCCTCAGCAGAACACAAACGACGATGTTTAACTTTAACAGTGGCAGCCTGGTAGTCATTTAATGGAAGTGAATGGGCACCAAAACCTTTCAAAGTAAAAAAAAAAAACATGCACAGCCAAATCCACATTACACCCTGTGGCTCGTGACGATACATTGATGTCTTAAGACACGAAACGATCAATTTTTGTGAGAAACTGAACAGTATTTATCTTTTTTTTTTTACCTCTGATAGACAACCATGTCCAAACCGTCTTGGCCTCGTGCTTTGGCGTAGGATACCCAAACGCCAGAAGTGAACTGTTCACAACTGATCACTTCCGGCGTTTGCGTATCCTATGCCAAAGCGCGAGCCCAACCAATCGTTTCATGTCTTGGATTTGTCTGTGCATGTTTTTTTTTTTTTGTACTTTGAAAGGTTTGGTGCCCATCCACTACCATTAAATGACTACCAGGCTGCCACGGTTAAAGTTAAAAATCTTTGTTTGTGTTCTGCTGAGGAAACAAAGTCACCTAAATCTTGGATGCCCTGGGGGTGAGCAAATAAACATCAAATTTTCATTTTTGGGTGAACTATCCCTTTAAATCTGTTTATTCTTATCCTCTCACCTGCATACTCCCCTTATTATCCTCATGTTGTTGAAATAAATAATTCTTTCTCCTCCTGTTTAAAAGGCAACATGTCATAAAAAAAATTTTTTTGAGTTCTTCCCAATCCAAACAGACCATCTACTAGCTGCAAATAAAGAGCTGGTTCCTAAACTGTAACCTATTAACCGTCACCTGCCACATTTACACAGCAGTGAAACCTTTCCAAAGATCTGCTACATGAATTCACAAGTGAATGTATTTAAGCTGTCACTCGTAGTTAACTGCGATCTCATTCTGATGTAATCAAAGAAGCTCTACACTATGCAGTTGACCTCTTATTTACATGGTGTTTCAACACAGTCTCATGGCAGTTTGTGATGATTTATATATATATATATATATACATATACATATAGACTGTACATGTGATTGGCTAGATTACACAGCACTGCAAAAATACGTTGTTAACCTTAATCTAGATATGGAGGCCCTGTCCTGCAGGATTGGTTACATGTTTTTCAAATGAAAGGTAGCATATTTGCTTGTTTCATATGCAAAAATGTTGTTCCCTTTCAGGAACTTGAGCTGCGTCGAGTACGACGCTTTGGGAACGCCTTCAGCGTGACCACTCTGAAATGTGTGTAAAACCAGCCAATCGTGAATTGGGACGTCAACGGCGGGTGATGTCACCGGCCAGGAAGTATAAAAGCACATGGAGCCAGCTGGCAGACAGCTTCAGTCATTCAGCGAAGCTCCGTGTGTGTGTTGAAAGCGAAAAGCCAAAGAAAACTAAGTGTTTCTAAAAAGAAATAGGAAATTAGTCAGAACAGCTTTAAAAAAAAAAAAAAAAAGTGAGGTTCAAGCTAAGAACAGTGAAAATAAAAAGAGAAATTGCCCAAACACAAACAAAAGAGGCAGTGGGGTGAAAGCAGCTCTCACGGCTACAATGTGTAGCTCGCTCCTGGGGATACGGACACACTTTGTGTTGTTTGCATGGGCGCAGCACACGCAGAGGCAGCTCTCCATTCAAATATTAAAGGTAAAAGCCGAGCCGCAAAAAAGTGAGCTGGATGAAAGATTCCTGCGTGCTCGGCTGCCACCTTCAAGAAGGAGCCTGCCGTTCTTTCCAGATCTACACGGCGAGGTGTGTAGATCATGGAAGAAGCCGTACTCGTCACGGCTGTTCATCCCTGCATCCGGCTGCTACGGCAACATCACGGGGATGAACGAGAGCGGCTATGGGTCGATGCCACCGGTTGAACAGACGCTTGCGGGCTATCTGTCTCCCGAGTCGGCATCAACCTTAAAGGCTCCTACCCTGCCCTCCAAGCCGCTCAGAGCTCCATCTGCGCAGGTGGGCAGGGGGTACTCGGCAGCGGACCAGGCTGATCTGCTGCCGGAGTTGGACGAAGGCGAGCGTGTGAGCTCCGATGACATCCAGAAAAACCGCTGACCTCACGCTACGTGCCACCAAGGGGTCTATGGCAGCCTTGGTGGCCATAGAGAGGCATCTTTAGCTGACTCTGTCCGATGTAAAGGAAAATGACAGAGTCTGCCTGATGGACGCCCCGCTAACGCCTCAGGGCCTGTTCGGCGACTCAGTTAATACTGTCGTCGACAGGCACCAGGAGGCACGTCGTCAAGCGGCGGCGTTTCAGCGGTTTTTCCCTCGCCGTTCTCCAACTCATGGGTCTGCCGGGCGAGGACAGGCCCAAGCGAGTACTGGCTCCTCATATAGAGATACGCAAAGACAGAGCGTTGCCAAGAGGGCCCCGCCTCAATATCAAGGCGGTTGGCAGCGCTCTGTTACGGGGAAACAGAAAGACCTGAGAGTCCTGCTGAAAGAAAAGAGAAAGCAGGCCCCGCAAAAGAAAAAGAAGCCCTGAGGGCACGGTCTCAGGGCTCCAGAGGGCAGCCCATGCCGGACATCGGCACATTCCACCCTCAGAAGATGACCCCGAGGGGCGTCTTCAGCGAACACCCCATTACATCTCCCCGGCCCGAAAATCTTTTTACGGGGATGAGGTTTTCGCCACCAGGCTCTCTGGCGGAGCAGGCCGCAGCGCCACCCGAGGGTGGGCTGCATCACGGCATTCTACCTGCTCCTCCATTAACACCAGAGGTCTGGTTCCCTTAGCAGACCATTTAGCAGCGTGGAAACTACTGCCGAATGTGTCTCAATGGGTCCTCTACTCAGTAGAAAAGGGGTACAAAATTCAATTCAGGCAATCCCCGCCTCTATTCGCGGGGTTGCCACCCACCATCGTAAACCCCACACAGGCTCTGGTGTTGCAACAGGAAGTAAAAACTCTGTTGAGGAAGGAGGCCATCGAGGTGGTTCCTCCTCACGACAAACAAGGCGGGTTCTACAGCCGCTACTTCATAGTTCCAAAGAAGGATGGAGGGCTGAGGCC
>JAUMHG010034617.1:0-11900 GCA_032359395.1 Enteromius anoplus
GCTCCCACGGGACCCGCGCTTCAAACTTCTCAGTTTCCCTTAAATGTGCGTATTCTGAGTCCTCCCTGCCCCGCAGTGAGACTAGAGCTGAGTAGCTCCAATTGTGCTTCCTCTGGGTCCGTTAACGCCTTATGAACTAACGAAATACACAGGTAAGTTCCGTTACTGTCTGTGTACTGTATGGCTTTTTAACGTTTTGCTAGACCATTTCCTTCATTTACTTTAACATTTATTTTCAAGAATATGTACGCAATGTGCAAAATCCAACGATATGTTAATAATTTTTATGTTGAGCATTTTCACCCTCTTTTTCACTCAGATAACTTTAGCTTCATTAGCTAAAATGCTTTGCCCCATAACGTTAAACCACAACATTGGTCGTCTGTGAAATGATTTGTTACTTAGACGTAATGTTGTCTCAGCTACAGCATAAATTAGACTTATCACTCGTGGTGAATGACAAGATCCTTTACTTTCCTCTCTGTTTTTGTGAATGCGTGCAACCTTAGTGCTTAATAAACTAGGTGACCAGTACACAAATTAAGTGGAAAGGTACTCTGATTTTTTTTTTTTTTTTTTTTTTTATAACAGTGTTGATTCTACCTTCCAGATTGGTGACTAAAGTGTTGAGAATGAGATGGCTAACGTTATCTAGATTGCTTAGGCCAACCGTTTTGTATTGCATATCATAATTAAAACATCAAAGCGGTACATTTTAAAATCATAGCTAGCAAAAACACAATGTTTGAAAGAAGTCATTCACTTGATGTACAACCTGTAAGTTTTGTTTTACTTTTTCTACTCTAAGGGTGGATATACAGTGAGGTCAAAGTATTTGATCACCCATTGATTTTGCAAGTTCTCTTACTTACTTCGATGGAGGGGTCTACAATTGTCAGCATCAGTACATTTCCACTGTGAAAGACAGAATCTAAAAAGAAAAATCCGGAAATCACATTTTATAATTTCTTATCAAATGATTTGGCAATTACTGTGTCAAATAGGTATTCTGATCCTTAAAGACCTTTTATTTTGCTTTTAAATAGTCCAGCAACACTCTGCTCATGATTTTAAATTAGTAGCACTTGTTTGAGGGGATTAGCTGTCATAAAGACAGCTGTACACCCCACAATCAGCCAAAGTCTAAGTAGCAACATGGGCAAAACCAAGAGCTGTCAAAAAGACACAAGACACAAAATTGTAGACCTTCACAAAGCTGGAAAGGGCTACGGGGCAATTGCCAAGCAGCTTGGTCAAAAAAGAACAATTGTTGGAGCAATTATACACAAAGACGTCATGGATTTACATCTTGCATCGCACTGAAGGTTCCCCATATCCAGGCCTGTCTGAAGTTTGCCAGGGACCATCTGGATGATCAAGAGGAGTTATGGTAGAAAGCGTTGTGGTCAGTGGAGACCAAAGTAGAACTTTTTGGTCTTAACTCCATTCGCCGTGTAAGGAGAAAGAAGAATGATGAGTATCATCCCAATAAAACCATACCTACAGTGAAGCATGGGGCTGGAAGCATCATGCTCTGGGGGTGTTTTTCTGCACAGGTGATAGTACAACTGCACTGTATTAAGGAGAGGATGAACGGGGCCATGTATTGTGACATATTGGGCAAAAACCTCCTTCCCTCAGTCAGAGCATTAAAGATGGTTCGTGGCTGGGTCTTCCAACATGACAATGACCCAAAGCACACAGCCAGGAAAAGTTGCTCCATAAAAAGCATATCAAGGTTCTGGAGTGGCCTAGCCAGTCTCCAAACCTAAATCCAATTGAAAATCTTTGGAGGGAGCTCAAACTCCGTGTGGCTCAGTGACAGCCCCAAAACGTAACAGATCTAGAGAAAATCTGTATGGAGGAGTAGGCCAAATTCCCTCCTGCTGAAGAACTACAGGAACCGTTTGACCTCTGTAATTGTTAACAAAGGCTGTACCAATTCTTATTATTTTCTCAAGTGATCAAATACTTTTTGACACAGTAATTCCCAAATAAATTGTTAAAAAAAAATCATACAATGTGATTTCCGGATTTTTCTTTTAAGATTCTGTCTATCACAGTGGAAATACGTCTATGCTCAAAATTGTAGACCCCTCCATGATTTCTAAGTAAGAGAACTTGCAAAATCAGAGGGTTATCAAATACTTATTGGCCTCACTGTATATTGTGACAGGGATCCAGATTGGAGATCAGCATTGCCCTGCCAATACCTGGAAGCACCTGAAACTCGTCAGCCAATCGTCACAGCCAAAGAGATATTTAAGAGGAGCTCAGGCGCCAGAGCAGTGAGACTTATCTCTAATTCAGCGGTATTCAATGAATCTGTCTTTCTTCCCTGCTAGACCGAATTGGCCCAGAAGACGCCACAAGAGGCACTGGAGCACCAGACACCGTCACCTGGGAGAGAAGAGGACACAAGAACACCTACCCCACTCATTCACGATCATTGGCCATTGACTTCTTTGTTTGCCATTTCACTTAATAAATCCTTGTCCTTGTCTTGCTTTGTCGTGTTAAACAATGAAAATGCTTTGTACTGTAACACACACACACTATAAGTCCTTTACACAATCTGACATGTGCTTAAAATTGAACTGGAAATTAGGTGCTGGGCGTCCGGCCAGAGGAGAAGTGACCCCAACTAAGCCTGGTTCTCCCAAGGTTTTTTCCCCCATTCTCTCATGGATGGGGTTTTGGTTCCTTGCCACTGTCGCCTCTGGCTTGCTTAGTTGGGGACACCTGGGGGGTATTCCAGAAAGCTTGGTTAACTTACCATTTGGTAAAACATAACCTCTGGGTTTATTTACCCCAAAAAACCCGCATACCATCAGTATGTCAGTTCCAAAACACCTGAGAAGAGTAAGTTTAATCAACCTCCTACTGGTTACCCAGAGTTAATGCATGTGCATAAAGACAATAACAGCCCTGTTATAAAAAAGTGTGACTGTTACCATCATGGAGAGAGATGTCTAGGGGAGGAACTTCTTGATATTGCCGTGCTGATGGAAGTATGTCATTGATTAACTGAAAGATGTCAGAAGTGAGTTTCACTCTTCTGACTGGTTTTACTCAGTGTTCATGCATACATGTAGTTATATGGTCAAGTAATGAAAGACACATGTGAGCTACAAAATTGGTTTAATTAAATGAAGAGACTAGTGCTAGTACCCCACTGCGAATTATATAAGAAAAAAACTTTATGACGATGCATGGTATTAGTTTTTCCACGCTTTTACGATTAGCGGCAAGACATTGCAATACTATAAATTCGTCATTTCACTATTTTCTTCACATCACATAGTTAAAGTAATCTTTAAAAAAAACTAAACGTAACCGCATACATAATCCTTCACGGCGTCAAACATCAATCAATCACTTCATAAATTTGGGGGGTGGGGGTGCAAGAGGGGCTCTCGCCCAGGGAGTAATTTCATGTAGAATTGCCACTGCACATGCCCACATTGTACAAAAAATGCCCTGACGCAAAAAACTGATGCTTTTTTTTTTTCTGTGTTAAGCGCAGGTCCGCGGTTTGTGACATTTGCAATATGTGGTCTCAAGATATGTGTTAAATAAATTAACATATTTTTGAATTTATAACCCTCTCCTGGCATAAAAACTTATAGTATAATTTGTGCCTCCACGTCCACAGGATCGTCATCAAAGTGGCACGCCATTCTCAGTAACCTTCTGAAACAAACTAACCCTGGAACATAACCTGCTACCAAACAGGTTATCTTCAGAGTGTAAGTTCCTATGGTTACATACATACCCAGAAAGTTACCTCCGGGACTTGCGACTTGCTTGATGGAAGTAAGAAAATGACTTAACTTGACTTTGACTTGAGAGCAAGTGACTTGAGACTTAACTTGACTTAAAGTGGAAGACTCGAGGATAACTTGAACTTTTAAATATAATTTGTTTAATAGAATAATTGTGACTCAGCAGCACCATAACTGGCACCTGTGCCCTTAACGCTGCACAACTTAAACTGTGCTAAACATGGCAGACAATAGTCGAGCTCCACAAATAGTCAAGTTTGGCTATAAGGACTTTGAACCGAACCGTACCAATGAAAAAAGATTTTCCAGATGCAGAAAATGCAACGCAAGAATAGCCGACACGACAACCACAACGTCAAATTCCATATGGCATTTGGAAACCAAAAGGAAAGTTTAGAAAGTCCGATTTCATTGTAGTCAATTTAATAAAACAATTACTTATGTAATTAATTAATTGTTTGTGTTTGTCATAATTTGGTCTTGGTTGCATGTTTTTATCAAAAATGTGATGATCATCTAATGTTACGGCTCATAAGTAAAACGCTATAACTTACCAGTGGCGTAGCCCGAATTTTAATGTTGGGTGCATCTTAAAATGAAGGGGCTTCTCGATATTACATTTAATCTATAACGTTAATGTCTTTATTAAATGTGCGCATTTGCAAGTGTTTGAATGGACTGGCTGCGTGTGGTAACGTTAGTTGAATGGCAGCTCATGTATACTGCATGAAAATCTAAGATGCTAAGTGCAATCTGTAACGTTTATATTTGGTGTCATTTATGCTCTGTGAAAGTTTTGGATTTATTATTAATTAAAAGAATTATATGATTATTGAAGTCCACATCTCCGGCACTCTCCTACTCCATACACCAGACGTTACAGATTGACGGACCAAAGAAAGAAACATGACGTGGGCCGAAGAGAAGCTGTCTGAGCTCCATCAGGGAAAGAGCCCATTGGAGCAGTACATTGAGGATGTTTTGAGCATTTTTCATCTGGTGAGTTGCAGCGAATCTGCTATTAATCTTTTTGTTTAGATGGGACTCAATGACGAGTTATTTACGCTAATTCTTCCTGAAGATTGTCAGAAGCCCGTTATTGATTTTCTAAATTTAGTTCTTGATCTGAATCATTCCAAGTTTTTTGTTGATTACGCTAGTCTGAGTCCCATCCAAAAGAAAGAAGCCGCTGCAACTCACCACAAGCCAAGTTCCTCCATGTGCGACTCCAATGTGCTTTCTTTGCCCCACCATCTTGTTAGCTCCAGACCGGATAACGCCACCATGCGCTTCCCGAGCTCCTGAACGAGCCCGCGCTCCCAGAGCGCATTGAACCAGCGAAGAGAGAGCGTCCACTGCCCAAGCCCAGAAAACACCTGCCGGTCAGGACGCTGCCAGTGCCACAGCCAGAGTCTGCCACGCTGCCAGTTCCACAGCCAGAGTACAAGTAACCAGTACGCAGCAGTACAAGTAACCTGCCACGTGCTGGATTTGTGGCAGGGAGAACTGATTCCAGTCCGGGAAACCCCAGAGCCCGCTCCAGCTCCTGAGCTCACTCCAGTCTGGGAAGCCCCAGAGTCCGCTGCTACGCTTCCAGTACACCCTCCAGAGTCGGCTGCGCATCCCGTGCACCCTCCTGAGTGCCCACTAGAGCCTGCGCCTCCTGAGCGCCCACCAGATCCTGCACCTCCTGAGCTCCCACCTGAGTCTGCGCCTCCTGAGTGCCCACCAGAGCGCCTTCCAGAACCCCCACCAGCGGACCCACCTTGCCTTTCCACTGCGGACCTCCCCAAGGAAATTTGGAAAGGGTGGGCAGGACAGGGGTTTGGAGCTGTAGATCCGCCACCCAAGGCTCCTGATCCGCCACGGCCTCCCAAGGCTCCTGATCCACCACGGCCGCCCAAGGCTCCTGATCCGCCTCCCAAGGCTCCTGATCCACCACGGCCGCCCAAGGCTCCTGATCCGCCTCCCAAGGCTCCTGATCCACCACAGCCACCCATGGCTCCTGATCCGCCCTAACGGCTTCATAGAACTCTGCCCTCATGGCCTTTAGGGCACCCACCCCCCCTCCCCGGTTTTCTTTTTGTTTTTGGTGTTCCCCACGGCGCATTTGCGCCTTTCCGGGAGGGGGAAGTAATGTAACGTTTACATTTCGTGTCGTTTATGCTCTGTGAAAGTTTTGGATTTATTATTAAAAGAATTATATGATTATTGAAGTCCACGTCCTCGGCGCTCTCCTTCTCCATACACCAGACGTTACACAATCACTTCTCCTTAAACTCTTTTAAAATGTTTTGGTCATACTGACAAGAATAATTCAATAATTCAAATCAGTTAACGTTAAGTGACATTTTTTTTATGTACACTCACAATAACTACAAAATGTTGTGTGCTGTATAACAATGAAACCAGTTCAAAGAGAAAAAAAATTACGTTACATCAGATTATATATATATATATATATATATATAATACGTTACATATGAAACGTGTATATTGCATGTCCACTTTGGAGATGACAATTAAGCTTCATATCTTCATCACTGGGCTATATTAACATACATTATATTTATATTCTGAGGGTCTGTCTGCTGCCTGGGTGTCCAGGATAACAGTTCTGTCTTGGCAAGGTTGATTTGAAAGTGATGGTTCTTCAGCCAGCAAGAAATGTCTGTTAGGCAACATGAGATGCAAACACCTTTTGTTGGCTCATCAGGATGGAATGAGAGGCTGGGTTGAGTGTCATCAGCAGACTGCCTGTCTGTGAAAAGCGCTTAATAAATAAACTTTACTTACTTATGAAGGAGGAGGCTTACCACCAGAGGGAACCCTCACCGGAGGGTCACTGGCTTTTTCCCTCTCCGGCGCGCCAATAAAACCAGCCTTTGGACTTTAGTATCTGCAAAGTCTTGTTTTCCTATGGTTGACAATTCTGAGCATTTTCACTGTTTTCTACCCTGTGTATCGACTGTTTCCTCTTTCTGATTGTTCTCTGCCTGCCAGTCTAGCAGCGCCGCCCACAACCAGGCTTGCTTCCTTCTCACCACCAGAGGGAACCCTCACCGGAATATTAACCCATTCGGACTCCCTGGGACCTACCTGGGGCTTTCACGCGCTCGTGGCCAGGCCACGCCCCCCTCTCCGGCCCGCCTATAAAACCAGCCTTTGGACTTTAGTATTTGCAAAGCCTTGTTTTGCTACGGTTGACAATTCTGAGCGTTTTCATTGTTTTCTACCCTGTGTATCGACCCTGGACTGTTTCCTCTTTCTGATTGTTCTCTGCCTGCCCTGACTTAGCCTGTTTATGATCTGAATTGCTATGTTTACTGGTTCTGACCCTGCCTGTACTTTTACTACGAATAGATACTGCACATGGATCCTACCTTGCCGAGTGCTACGTCACAGATATACATTCTTCCCTTCAAATTACTACTTTTAATATCATATCATAATTCCATATCAAGCATGCTTTGTTGAATGAATGGACTTGATAGATTTAAATATTAGAACTAGAGGAGTTCTCACGCGGCGGAAGGACACCCTCTCCTCACGCGCACACAGTGGACCAGCAGCACAGCAGGACACTGTCAGCAATAAGGGGGAAAAAAAGTGGGTACAATGTATATTTTCTGAACAATTGCTTCTGGTATTTGGAACTTTGTTTTGACCGTCGTTGTTTAGTTCATTATTAAGATTACCATGTGTTTTTAAATATAACACAGACCGATAATTTCCTCACGAGACATGATTGTGCTGGTTTGTAACGGTTAGTCTAAGTCATTGTGAAATCTGACTTTTTTCCCCCCAACGTAGGCTTCATCTAAAAAGCTTAAAATCTTGTTTAAATGAGTGAAAATGTCAGACTAACATTCCTTTGAGTCCAGAGAATCTAGATTAATTAGGAGGCCTAATTTACGGGTTAAAATTTTGGTAAGAGTCAACTAATTTAACAGATAATTTCATGTTGTGTCGTTGTGTGTCGTTCACACACTGCAAAAAAAAATCCTTTCTAAGACTAGATTTTGTATCTTGTTTTCAGCCAAAATATCAAACTGAAAACAAGATTATTTTGCTTACCCCATTGCCAGATTATTTTGCTTGTTTCAATTCAAAACTTTTAGCTTGTTGCCATGGGTTGCACTGGAGTTGCCCTCGGAAAGCCTCCAGAGGGCACTCCAGCCTGGACTATGTTTACTGTTTGTCTGTTCCTCCGCTCTGTGTTCAGGACTCTTATTATGAACTTGTGTCTCCACCCGCCTTGTCTGTCGCCATGGCCACCTATTAGTTTCTCCGCCCCTTGTCTCGTTTGGACTTGTGTTTATAGACTGATTTGTGTGTTGCTCACCGCTGTTCATTGTGTGGATGTACCCTGCGTTTTCCCCTTTGTAAGCCCTCCATGTCTCTTGTGTTTCCTTTGTTCCTGGATTACTGCTGTTGACCCTGCCTGCTCCTGGACTCTCGCTCTTGCCTCGCCCCCTGGACACTGTTTGCCGTTTAGCTGACCCACGCTACGTATTTGGATTATTCTATTGTCTGTGCCTTTGATTTTCTACATTAGTTATACGTAAAAAAATGTTGATTATATTAGCAGTGCTCCACGGCAAACAACTTCCAAAGGGGAGACCGACTGAGGATTGGCTGAAGTAATCATAGCAAAGAGGGAAGGAACAGATGACCACAAGTGGCTGGTGTTCCTTGGCGAAATCCCAATGAGGGAGGTTGGGGTAAGATAGAAAAACCACACTGGAAAACAAGGCAGGGAATGCCATCTGGTTCCTATATCCACAGCATATCATAATTACTTTGCAACAAAAAAGCTTTAATTACAGCTGCATGTGTGTGTCTTTTGTAACGTCAAATGGGGGAGGGGTGTCTTTGCACCATTGGTCATGTAATAAAAAGACCTTTGGGGTTCTCCATGTAGCCAGGCAAAAGTAAATTTTCTAGGTCACCTTATAATTAAGGGGGTGTGACCAGGCAGGACTGCGAACACTTATGAAGCCAGTCATTCTTTGACAGGAAGGGCCACTGACTGCTGGACGTCACCTCTCAGCATGCTTCATCCTCCTGTGGTCTTCACATTTGTGTCCCCTCATGTGAGTGGCTTTGACAGATTTGTGAAAAAGCCCATTAAAATCTCAGACAAAACTTAACGTTGCTAACACTCTTAATATGAGTACTACTTTCAGTATTAAAGCTTAAAACCTAATTGCTCATCTGTTCCAAGCTTGGCCCACATTAATGTGTAGAAAGATTTCAGGCAACGATAAACATCTTTAATGAATTCAATGATGCAACATACACAAGCACTTTGGGCCAGACCTTTGGTCTAGGTCTTTTTGTCAAACTCATAGCCACTGTGACAAGAAAAACAGCTGGAGTCAGCAGGCACACTCATTGTTATTCAAATGAAGGAACATTTTATCATAATGCACACAATTTCTGAAAGATCTAGAAGGCCTTTATTGCATAAATCTCTGCTCTGAATTCCTGCTGTGTGTTTCTGTATCCTTGGAGAAGAAAATTTTATCAAATATAAAAGTATGATTCATAAAGAGCTCAAAAGACAGTTTAGAAGGCCACACAAAGGGTAATAAGCCATTTACTGTATTTAAAAAAGTAGCAGACATATTTTATGAGAAACAGATAATCTTTCACTGAAGATAAGAGTGAAGATAATTATTCAATGCTATTAATATTTACTACATCAGCAGTCACATATATTAGCAGTCACTAAAAATACCTAATGCACAGACTGACAGTCACTAACATTTGTCAATAAAACTTTAACTATAAACTGTTACTATAACAGACAGATACAACTACTGTCATAATTTATTCAAAAAGTATTCATGTTCCAAGTCTTCTGAGGCAAAACTATAGATTTTTTTTAGAGCAATAGAAGTGATCACAGCCTCTGTCCGTGGTAGAGAACTTCCTCTGTGGTACAGTCTTTCTTTGGGGAAATTCAAAAAAAGCAGCCAGAAGAAGTCTTATGTAAGCTTTGGTTGTGAATTGCAATTGTCTCTTGTGTGTCTTGTGACAAATTGTGTCATTCTACAAGACAGGAATATGTTTTTGAATGAGATTGGAGAGCGTTAAAGAAGCAGGATCCTTCTCTGTGATTAAAACGTTGTGTTTTACCAAAGACTATATAATACCCAAGACATGTCACTCAGATAGTTTTGAATGGGAAAAAATTGAATGCTTAATATGGCCAATCTGTGGAAAAAAAGCCCTGCCTTTTTAGTAAAAGAGTCTATCCTTAATCGGTAAAGTCAACGCATCACTGCAACTGTCGTTAGGAGTTCCAGATGCTATAGAAACAGTAAGTGCTCTGAGATATGCGCACACTGAATTGTCTAGCATGAAAAATACACTTTTGGAGTAAAATAAACAGCATTTATGATAGAGTTGTCATATTTTCTTGGTGCTTTCAAATATGACATTTAGTCATAAATTTGGTGAACAGTTTTAGAGAAATTGATGTTTCCCCTTTCGAAGGCAGGAGCTGCACTTGCATGCCTAAGAAGATATTGTATCACTTTAGAAGAACTTGGAATGCAACACAACTTGTTGTTAATTTTATTTTTAATACTGTTCGTTTATGTTTTTTTTAACATATACCAGTTTTTGTAAAATAATAAATAAATACCTGTGAATGCACTTATATTTGCCTGTTATATGTTTTATATTGTTCAGAAGTGGGTAAAGGTGGTATTAGGTGCACCAATTAAAGTATACATTTATATAAAGTTATGTATTTTCTTTTACAAACACATGCAAATCATTAAATTAAGACAAACAACTGAAAAAAACGGAGGACCTACACAGTGTAAGCTGCAATGTAACAAGTTGGGAGTGAGAATGTGTTTGTCACGTGTGTGTAGATGAAAGGCACGGAGATGTTCGGAATTCACATCGAACATCTTTAATAAATCCAAAAGTATCACCAAAACACGAGAGAAGGTTTAACACACGTAATAATTGACAATAACAGACAAAGACTGGTACACAGGGTTCAACTTAAGTAGGGAAGACAATCAACGTAAATGAAGGAGACACACCTGAACGGAATACGTAATTAACGCAAACTAGGTCACAGGGAAAGCACATGGGGAAAAACAGGCAACAAGAAACATAAACAAACATGGGGATGTTACAGCTCGCCCCCTCCCGAGTAGGCGTGTCCCATGCCGTAAATAACAACAGAGGAGGGAGGGCGGGGGCTCTGGAGGAGGGCGTGGAGCAAGGGAGAGAAAAACAAAAAGCAAAAAACAAAAGAGTTCCAAAGTCCATGGAGGCACTGAAGGTGGGAGGAGCCAGAGCAGCGTCAGGAGCAGGACGAGATAATGGCCCAGCGACCAGTAGGACCAGGTGGACTCAGGTGACTGGGGCTAAGGCAGGGATTCTGAGTACCGCTGCGGAGCCGGAGCGACCAAGGCCGATGGTGAAGCCGCAGGTAAGGAGGAGCCTGACAGAGCCGGCAGGACGGCGGGACGAGACGCAGCCGGAGGAGTGGAGTCCAGAGGCGGGGAATGGAGGACTCCTGACCAAGGCTGAGGTAGAAGAATGAGGGAGCCCGGTGGAGCTGGTGGGACGACGGGCTACGACGAGGTCGAAGGTGCCATGAGGCCCAGTGAAGCCGATGGGTCGCAAGACCGAGGTGGAGTCCAGGCGTCGCCGGCTGAAGTGGAGTGGAGCTGGATACTGGCAACCCAGAGGCGAATCCGCAAGCCCTGAAGGTGCTGATGGCGAGAGAGTCGAAGGGATGACAGGGTCCAGAGGGACTGACATGACTGAACAGACTGGTATGAGAGGAGGAGGTGGGAGAGGGAGGCTGGGAGGGAACTTTAAAACATAGAGCTGTCTGGAAACAGCGGAGAAGAAGGAGATTCAAGAGGGCTGTGTTTCACCTCTCCATACCAGTCGATAAGGTTCTCGTCAAAAATGTCCACTAGTATCCCCACCGGGACTGATATAGCTGCCGGCTCGTGGACGCGCTAACTGACAGCCAATCAGATTGAAGTATAGCAGTGGCATGACGAACAGCGGAAGTGATGTCACAGCCAATGAGATTGCACCCATTTTTGCCCGCTGTCCTTTGTACTGAAT
>JAUMHG010034618.1:0-11900 GCA_032359395.1 Enteromius anoplus
CGTAATTAGTTACTTTTTTTAGGAAGTAACACAATATTGTAATGTATTACTTTTAAAAGTAACTTTCCCCAACACTGCCTTTAAGTATAAATGATTAAACTATTTTTTGTAGTTTATGCAACAAATATAATAAACTACTACCAACTTACCTTTGTTTCTTAAGTATAGCTGTTTAATTTCTAGATGTATTCCTAGAGAAAGTCATCTTAGAATAAAGTTCTGCCATTAAATTTATCTTAACAATGTTTTCAGAATGCAAATTTTATTACCAGCTCACACAGCTATCAGCACCACACGCTGACCTGCTCTGAGCACAGAGTTATTTGGGGTTCCCTTTCAGTCAGTCACTATGACCTGATGTCATAAGGTTCCACCTGGGAGACCAATCGACTCTGACTTTTGGAGAAAACTCCAATGAGAACGGTTCATGGTTTTTCTTTCATAGAGGGTTCTTGTGTTCACTGTGAGCAGATGTCCATGGCTTTGCTTAGATCACAGCTTACTTTTATTGGAAGGCTAGCTTCGTCCGCTACCCCTTTTGAGTCTGAGCAGCCCCCCACCGTGGCAGCTGCTCAGAAAGAATTTGAAGCAGAGCTGGCTACCATGCTCCTCCGGGTCGCCAAGAGCATAGGGTTGGAGGTGACTCGAGGTTGGATGATTGGTATCTGGACTCAGGGCGTGACTCCCAGCCACCCTCTGCCCCAGTGCCTTTCTTTCTGGAGGTTCATGAGTTGCTCACCAAATCATGGAAGGCACTGTACACATCTAAGGAGTGGTTGAGCTCCTCCCTCCCCACTACCCTTGACGGCGGAGCGGCCAGGGGTTACACAGAGGTCCCCTCAGGCTGAGCGTACGGTTGTGGTCCACCTGTGCTCTCAAAACACTGTCACCTAGAGAAACCGCCCCTGCCTCCCATCCAAAGTCGGTAAGCTGTTGTCAGCTCTTGCTGGCAGGGCTTACAGTGCTGCAGACCAGGGCGCTTTAGTCCTGCATGCCATGACCATCCTGCAGGTACACCTGGCCAAGGCACTAAAAGAACTACACTAGGGTAGCTCTGACCGTAGGTTGATGCCGGGCGATGAAGGTCACGCCGCAGGCCCTCGGTCAGGTGACGTCCACCATGTCCACAAAGTTTTCTTTCTCGACGTAGTTTGCTTTCTCTTCTGTAACACTGTTGAGAACTTCGCCCAACAGTTCTCGAGCAGTCTAAAAACATATGGAGGATTTTCACAGCCATCGCAGCATACCATGATCTGGTAGTCAGGCTTTCTCTAGGGAGACACCACCTGATCATCAGTTTCTCAGAGGGGCGAGAAGGCTAAACCTAGTCAGACCACACCTAATCCCTTCCTGGGACCTCAATGTCGTCCTTAGGGGACTAAGGGGAGCTCCCTTTGAGCCGCTGGACTCAGTCGAGCTGAGTTTTTTATCTTTAAAAACCTTGCTCTCGGTCGCGCTCACCTCCGTGAAGAGGATGGAAGACCTGCACGCATTTTTGGTCAGTGATTCGAATTAGGTCCAGCTTACTCTCACGTTTTCCTGTGACCCAGACCTGGTTGTGTGCCCAAAGTTCCCACCACACCCTTTTGGGACCAGATGGTAAACTTGCAAGCGCTGCCTGCGGAGGAGGCAGACCCGACCCTTGAATTGCTGTGTCCTGTAAGCGTTTTAGGTCTTTACATGGAATGCACTCTGAGTTTTTAGAAATTCCGACTGAGGCTTCCTTCTGCTCCTGTTGGTCCAGGCATTTTGTTCCAAGTTTTTTTTCCCACCATGTCCCCTACACTTCTAGAAAACCTTTCCGCACAGTCCTATGTGCGCTACGCCCCCAACCTTCCCCACTGGGTTCACTTGCTGACCCCCTGTGTGTTGGGAAGGATACATTGGGACTTTCATTTGATCTGACACGCTGTTCTTTAGCTTGTCCCTCCTGCCACAGGCCGGACTGCGCTGGGGAGTCAGTTGAGATCGGCTCTTCAGCAGGAAGCTAATGGTGGTTCGCACGCCACCATCTTATATACCAGGATGTCCAGGGTGGTGGCTTTGCATGCAAAATCCACCGGCCAATTCCCATTGGCGTTTTCTCCAAAAGTCAGAGTCGATTGGTCTCCCAAGCGGGACCCCATGACGTCAGTCAATGATGCAACGTTTTCGTTCCCTCCTTCAGGGGACGGGGGTTACCTACGTAACTGAGACATGCTTCAGGATAATGTCGGTGTCCCTTTAATGAAACCTGACCTGCACATGCACCGCATGTATACACATATTATATACTAACTTTGTACAACAGCAGGAAGAAGCTTCAGTCAGACATATTTCACAGTGTTTATTTCGAAAAGACCCCCTATAAGGTATATATTTCAATTTAATATGTATTTAAATTTATTTGTTTTGTGGTTTTAAGTTTTAAGTGCTTTGTTGTCACAGAAGGCTTGCCTGGAAATGGAAATGGACAGTGTTAACACAGAAACCCAGATAAATGAATACCCCAAACAGGACATAAGCCATGTTGCTCAGTCAAATTCACAGACTGTTTGAAATGAATGTCAAAGACAACTCAGAAGTTTGTTACTGCTAAATTATAAAATAGGAAATTATAGAGCTGCTAAAAATGGCTGGATCAGTGGTATAAGTGAACATAAAGTTGACTAAATGAGATGTAGCATTGAATTGTTATTGAAATCATTCTTCCTTTAAATATGAGAATTTAGTTTATCTATTAATTTTGTTTTTATTAATACGTTCCAGTTAATATGTTTTCAAATCAATTTAACATGCCATCTTCAGTTTAGCTGAGAACAAAGTTCATTTGTCACTTAAGATCCAGTGCATTAAAGATATTAAAATATATACAATGTTTGATAGGGGGCCAATGCAGTGTTGACAGAACTCGGCTAATATGCTCAGACTTCCTGGTTCTAGTAAGGAGTCTAGCAGCTGCATTTCGAATCAGCTGTAGTCTGTTTATCAAGCGTGCAGAACAACCACCCAATAAAAGCATTACAATAGTCTAGTCTCAAGGTCATAAATGCATGAATTAACATTTCTGCATTTGAGGTTAAGAGCATAGGTCACAATTAAGATATGTTCTTGTAGCATTTGAATCAATCAGGCTCAATGTAACTCAAACTGCAATTATGAGGGTCTGTGGACCCTTCCCCCAAAAGGCAGCTAATACCTCAGGAAGGCAGAACAGGCCTCTGACTCCATGGTAGCCGACTGATAACACTAGTTTATTGCTTGAAGGAATGTGAAGAAAGCAACTCAGACTAGTTCTCACTTTTGAAAAGACAATGGACTTTTCCCTAAATTAATTCACAGGAAAACTTTCTTTGAGTGAACACATATTCTTCAGGTCATTGTTATTGTCATCCTTTTTCTGAATGCTGGACCTCCACCATCTCCTGGCTAAGCCCCTGGGACTGATGCAAATGCATCTGGTGGGCCTAGATGCAGTGCAGTCTGCAGTCTTATGAGACACTAAAATGAGGATTTAACTCCACGGCAGTGGTGCAGTGATTCTGTAAGAAATGTCCCTTCTTAGAGTTTAAATGAATTTATACTATATGTTCGCTGAATGAACAGATTAGTTGATGGTAATTTTGCTACAATTACTAAGGGCAGCTGATATAAATAACTGCAATTAATCATAATAGTAATTATTTATATCAATTTCCCTTAATGAGTTACATAATATGCTACATTCTTGAGATGGAAAAATGCAGTTTTACAAATGCTGGAAACATGGCTTTCAAGTGAAAGGTTGCTATCAAACAGCACACCTAGGTTTCTAACTGATGAAGAAGAATTGACAGAGCAGCCATCAAGTCTTAGACAGTATTCTAGATTATTACATTCGGGGTTTTAAGGTCCGATTATTAACAACTCTGTTTTGTCAAAATTTAACAGTAAATTTAACCAATTTTTTTATATCAGCAATGCATTCCGTCAATTTCTCAATTTGGTGTGTTTCACCTGGCTGGGAAGAAATATACAGCTGAGCATCATCAGCATAACAGTGAAAGTTTACACCATATCTCCTGATAATATCTCCCAAGGGTAACACGTAAACTGGTAGTGGTCAGATAAGTATGATTTGAACCATACTAAGGCACAAGGGATTCAAGAGAATGTTGTGGTAAATATTGTCGAACGCAGAATGATATTTTGAAAATAAGCAAGTTCCTCTTTCTCTCTATGAATCCAACATTTGCTTGTTATTGAAAAAATATAGGGATGAAACTGATCCTTCCAGTTATAGACCACTAAGCTTGCTTTACTGTGATCAAAAGATTGTTGCCAAAGTGTTGGCCACTCGCTTGAGCAAACACATGAACTCATTAATTCACCATGATCAGACTGGTTTTATTTTGGGTAGATTTTCATTTTGAAATTTTCATCGCTTATGTATAATGTAGACTCTAAATCATCTAAGGCTGCAGTTATATCTTAAGATGCGGAGAAGGCTTTCGATCAGATCAATTGGCAATATCTCTACTCAGTGTTAGATAAATTTGTGTTTGGTAAAAACGTTTGTGCATACATTGAACCGACAAACCGATCATCCGGTGGTGAGGAACTTTATAATTTCCGTCAAAATTACTTAACTGTGCATAAATACACCATCAGGTTCCAGAGTGTCTGAGCCCTCCAGTACACAATCCTGAGCCAATGGAAATAAATTGGCGACGCCTCACGCCGCAGGAGCGCTAACATCGAATCACCAAAGGGCTTTGCCTATATTGCGGCCAATCGACTCACTTACTCAAAGACTGTCCTCTCCGTCCTCCAAGACCGGTGGTAAGTACGATTCTTCTCATGTGTGAAACTATGAAGCCATATTCAACTTCTGTAACTCTTACTGCCAGTAACATCTCCATTTCAGTGGCTGCTCTAATCGACCCTGTCTCTGATGGTAACTTTATCGCCGGGCACCTGGCACAGGGTCTGAGAATCAAGACCTCACCCACAGATTTGATTTATCAAGTCCAATCCATTACTGATAAACCCCTCTGCAACTGTAATGTGAGATGGCGTGCAGGACCGGTCAAGTTTCGTGTGGGGCTCTGTCACGAGGAGGAACTGTCATTTCTGGTACTGGAGGGCTCCAAGATGGACTTTGTGTTAGGGCGTCCGTGGCTGGCTAGGCACGAACCCATCCTCTCCTGGGGCACCGGGGAAATCCTCAAATGGAGCTTGCAGTGCTGGCCTGAGTGCTTCCCTAACTTACCTCTGCAACGCACTCGTCCTATACACGTACGTACTGCGTATGACTTCGATTGAAAGTCCAATTGCTAAACAATCTGTTGACATCCCCTCAGAGTATGCAGACTTCCAAGATGTCTTCTGCACCAGTAGAGCTGCCACACTGCCGCCACATCGCCCATGGGACTGTGCTATCGATCTGCTCCCGGATGACATTACTATGACATTGGTTACAGGGAACTCCTAGCCATCAAGCTGGCACTGGAAGAATGGAGACACTGACTAGAGGGGCAATGAAATGTGTGCAACCAGGAGATCAACTCTGCCATTGTAGAATATTCCACTTTTCATCTTAAAAAACTCTGGGTTGCTTTTGCTGTATGTTTTCCATTATTGGCCATTGTCTGGTGGTGTATGAAGATGCGACACTCGCATCCCCGGAAATCCGATAAAATTCAACCAATCAGATGACGACTTCAACATTCCTGAAGTGTTTCCAGTTAAGTGTACCACATGCATCAGACATTTAGCCAACGTTCCGTGGACATGACGTCTGAGGCTGAGACTATTAGTCTAATAACAACAATAACTAAAACACACTTTATCAAATTTTAGGTTTGTTTTTGCAGCCATGCCAGATTATTAGGTCAAACCTGAACTGTGTGTGTGTTTGTGTGTGTGCTTATTTGTTGGATTGTTGATTGTGTTATGGTGTCATTCCTGCATGTCTGTGTATGTTCTGCATGGTACCTGATTTTGTTTGACAAATATTGTAACAAGAGAGTAATTTGTGTTACCCTTTCAATCAAATCACTTCGACGTTAAATATGGGAACTCGCCAGAGAGACCAATTGCCTTTGAGCTTTATACAAAAGGCCAATGGAAATTGGCGTGCACTTGATTGCGCTCAGGTGCACCTCGTCACTGTGTGGGTATAGGAGGGCACAAGCGGAGTGCACATGCAGATGTTCGCTTCAGAGCCTTCGCCGTTCTGAGCTACTACAGGAGACCCCCTCTGTGAGTTCTGGAGAACGATAGAGGAGTCCTGATTTTAAGAGTTCCTGCTTTCCTGCTCTCTCGTCTGACAGCGTTTTATCTGGGTGTCTGTCAGCGAATCCTGTGGGCTGGTAGCCTTTTTAAGGTTCCATCCGGCTCTGCTCCTCCGCGCTGCGCTAGGAATCGGTCTGGAGGTATCACGTGTGCCTTCAGCCAACCCTTCGTGGCTGGATGATTGGTTTCTGGGAGCTAGAGAGGCAGCCCCTTACTCTTCATGCCTGCGCCCAGGCTCTTCGCCCCTCGCCACTCTTACTGCAGTGCAGCCAGGGGGTACGCGGTGGTCCCTCAGGTGGAGAGCGCTGTTGTGGTGCATTTCTCCCTGCGTGGCGCCTCCGCCCTTGGTGATCAGCCGCGTCTCAGGCTGCCACCGCCGTGCACGCGCTCGCAACACTCCAGGTCTACCAGGCTAAAGCTTTGCAGCTCTCGTGCAGAGAGTGGGCCGGATCAGGGGGCAATGCTGGAACTCCGTGCTGCGACTGACCTCGCTCTTCGGACGATGAAGGTCGAGGCGCATGCCCTTGGTCAGGTGATGTCCACCACATTGGTCCAGGAACGACTTCAATGGCTGAGCCTGATGCAGGTGCCGGCCACCGAGAGAGCACGCTTTCTGGACGCCCCCATCTTTTAGGCTGGCTTGTTCGGTGGCACTGTCGAGGACTTAGCCCAGGAGTCCTCTGCAGTTCAGGAGCAATGTTTCATGTTCTGCCTCGGTCGGCCAGCCCGTCCGCAAGTGCACAACCTCCATCTGCTCGTCGTGCCGCCTTATGCTCAGGGACCGTCTTTCCCCGCTGAAGCAGCAGACGGGCATCCGCATCCCCAACTCTCTCGGCGACTGGCTGATAATAGTTCACTCGCTGGATCTGTTGTGCATGCGTAGGGACATAGTACTTCAGCACTTCAGCCATCTGGGTTTTCAGGTCTACCGAGAGAGAGCAAACTCTTCTAAAGAGAAAGGGGAGGATCTCTTTCTCGGTCGGAGCTGGAATCAGTCGATATCACTGCCCACCTCGTGAACGAGCGCGCAGGCCATGCAGATATGACTAAAAATGCACAGATTAGCACCTGAGTGCAATAAAGTGCACGCTAATTTCCATTGCCCTTTTGTATTAAGCTCAAAGGCAATTGGTCTCTCTGGCGAGTTCCCATATGTAACGTCTCCGTTCCCTCCTTCAGGGAACGTGGGTTACGTTTGTAACCTAGACGTTTTTGATAGCATAAATGTTCCACATTTTAAAAGGTGCATCATTTTCCTGTTTCTATCCTTGTGTCTTATCAATTTTCGGTGTTAATTAAACTTCAATAAATAAATAAACAAATAAGGAATCAGAATTTCATCATTCCACTAATTTATTTTGGAACTTACTTATTGATTTAATTATTGACTTTAAGTTTTACCTTGTCAGTAAAGTCCCAGGCACTGACCGATTAACAATATCTAACGGTTTTATTTCCCATGCACAGTATGATCTCATTTATTTAATATTTGACCAGACTATGGTTTACTGTTTAACGCTTTAAAATGATCTGAAGATAATTAAAGTGAGTCAAAGTATTTCTGTTGAGTCATTGCAAATATGGGTGTTTTTTATATGCGTGCATAGATCTTCCTGTTATTGTTCTTGTTCTTCTTCAACATAATGCATACGTAAAGTAAATCTTAAAATGGTGTACACTGATATTCACAGGAATTATCTAATAAAGCTTAAAAAGAGAGGGTTGACATAACATGATCAGCCATGTCATGCAAGTATAGTAAATGATTTTAGCCAATGTTTCTTAATGCAATTCGCAGTTTGTTACTGTCATTCTCTGTCACACACCATAAGGCTGGTCTTGTAACTGTCTATAGGAGTGGGTTCCATTAATTTGTCTTATAGCTACTCACGCTGTAACGCCTTGCCGTGCGGAGAAGTTAGACACAGGAGAGGAAATGCAAATCAACGGACAAGGGAGAACTCAAAAGGACAGGCATTTAAACACTGAGAACTAATGACTAAACTAGACACAGCTGGGGAAACACACGAGGAACATAATTAACTAATAATCATGGGGAAATACAGGAAAACCAAATATGGGCAAGACACTTGGGGAATATCAAAATAAACACAAGGAGACACGAAACACAAGACAATAACCAGACAGACATGTGACACACGCTTTGCGTTGGGTCATTTAAATGTATACATCTGTTTATTCGCAACATCACATCTTGTTAATACTAAAATAATTTTTAGTATTAAACATGAAACATGAAAATTAAACATCTATACTGGTTTCAGTATTTTCACAAACATAAACAACACAGGCTGTGTGTTGGACTTTGAATCAAATATCATAAATTCATCAGATGAGTAGATTAATGAAGAATTGTATGCTTTTGTTAGTTTGCTGTTATGTTTATCTGTAGTGTTATGAAGCTACAATATTTTTTTGTGTGCAAAGAAATCAAAAATAAAGACTTTATTCATTGATTTGTTCTCTTCTGTGTCAGTTTTCACCACGGGTTAATGATAGTACCAATGCATGCATGTGGTGCTGCTGACGCAAGATTTGGTATGTATTCTGATGAAGAACCTGGGTGCACTGCATTTACAAGTAGAAAAATGCACCCATGCGTCGTGGTACTATCATGAAAACATTTGTTTGTCCGACCAGAGAAAACTGTGGGCAGCCACAGCTTCTCCTGTTAATTAAAGGTTGAATAAATTACATAGAGTTTAGTTCTGACAAATGTATGTTTATTTACCGTTTTATTCTATTTTGTATCATTTTATTTTCCAGATTTTTAAAAATACAATTCTCTCTCTCTCTCTCCATGTAATAATTCAAATATGCTTTTATTATACAGATAATATAAGATATAATAAGATATAATATAATATAAGATAATATACTCTCGGTTGTTGGCCATTGTACTGTATATGCATTATCAGAGGTGGTAGAAAGCAACTGATCGGTGCTCTTTGTAACATACTGTGGGATAAATTGTGAGATTTCCGATGTCCCTGATGTGCTCTCAACATAGCATTCTTGGTAAGAAAAAAAAAAAATGTGTTGTGTAAGTACTTGAACCTCCAATATACACATACAAAGAAACAAACAAAAAAAAAAAACAAACAATGAAGTTCGTCTCTATAGTCTCTATTGAAATTGTAATGTTTAAATGTTGGTGCCCCTTTAATGAAACCTGAGCCGAGCATGCAGTGACTTCTGTTTATGTAATAACCTCGTGAAGTTCAGCAGGCAGGGCTAAACATACTACTACTTTTTGTGATCCAACCAGACGTCTCACTTCAATGGACCTTTAGCGCAATACCTTTCATGCAGATGTTATCCTGTATTGTAACCCAATATAAACTGCTTTGTGTCAATTAAAGACTTTAAACATATCGGAAATGGACAGTATTAATACAGTAACCCAGATAAACTCAAAATCGGAGAAAAGTGATGATGATGATCAGTCAACGTCAAGTTCACAGGTTATTTGTGGGGGATGTCGAAAGAAACTTCGGAGTTTGTTACCGGTGAATTATAAAGAAGAAATTATAGAACTGCTAAAACTGGCTGGACCAGTGGTAAGTGTGAAAAGCGTATAGATTTTAAAGGCTCTTTAAACGTTGCTTGTAGTCAAACAACTAACCAGATATCGAGATGATTTTAATTCAGTGTTGATAGAAAACGTTTAGTAAAGTTAAAAATGTTGATTTCTTTAAATGGAAAATAAAGCTACTATCTATCTATCTATCTATCTATCTATCTATCTATCTATCTATCTATCCATCTATCTGTTTATAGATACATCTTTATGAACACATTTATAAAAATGTAATTGAATAGTACATTTAGCAAAATAATCTAAAATAATTATCAAAGACTTGGTCAAAGTTTGTGTCAATAATATGGGACATATCAAATCAAACATAAGCTACAATGTTGTAGCTCTAACACTGAAATAAGTGACAATGTATTGTGGCTTTTATCACATACTCAAAATGTTTCCTCTCTTCATGCAGTTTATATCTCAGCTGATGATCTTTTTGATCAGCTTTATCAGCACTGTGTTCTGTGGACACTTGGGGAAAACCGAACTGGCCGGTGTGGCTCTGGCTATTGCTGTGAGTTCACAAATTACTGACCTATAGTGGCATTCATTAAAACTCCCATTACATTTGTAAATACATCCTTTCTGCTCACAGGTTATTAATGTAACCGGAATCTCCATCGGCTCTGGATTGGCATCTGCATGCGATACACTCATCTCTCAGGTCTGAAAGTGAAGGTTCAGTAATGTGAGTGTTATTTGTACTCAAGTATCATTTGAATTGAATTGTGTCCTCCAGACGTTTGGCAGTAATAATCTGAAGCGGGTGGGTGTGATACTACAGAGAGGGATTCTCATTCTCTTGTTGGCCTGCTTCCCTTGCTGGGCGCTGCTCATCAACACCGAGGCCATCCTGCTGGCTGTCCGACAGAGTCCCAGTGTGGCCAGGTCAGATACATTCAACATTTACTGGATGTTATGCATTAAATGATGTTCCTGTTTAGCACAATGCACCTAAATCTGGTGAGAAAATATATTTTAAAGGAAGTAAAGTATGCATGTAGTGTGAAATAAATTGGTTTAAACAAAATGTCTTATCATGTGACAGTCACATGTTCGTGTCAGTGTAGCTTTTTTTTAACTGTGTGTTAATATTTTCTTTCTCTTTCAACAGTTTGTCACAACTTTATGTAAAAATATTCATGCCTGCTCTGCCTGTGAGTGACATATTAAATTTTATAAACATTGTTTACTATAATTTTGAGTAATTAATAAATTAAAAGATATTCCACCATATGTAGGTAATGACTTTTAAAAACTATTTTCAGGCTGCTTTCATGTATCAGCTGCAAGGAAGGTATCTTCAAAATCAGGTAAATCCAGGCAATGTGTTTCCATTATTATTTTGATTGAGTTTACTGTTCATATATAGCCAGAACTGTAAAAAATGGTAACCAGCAATTGTTATCTTAAACCTTTTTTTCAGTATGAGGGTATGTTTTTTTGTTTGTTTAGGGTATTATTTGGCCTCAGGTCATCACAGGAGCAGCAGGAAACATCATCAATGCTTTAATAAACTACATCTTTCTTCATCTGCTTGATCTTGGTGTGCCGTAAGATTCTGTTCATCCTGCTTCCATGGATCTTAGTTTGTTTTAATTTATTTCAAAAGAATGCAAGGCTTAAAAGTAGTAATAAGGTCTCAATAATTATTATTGTTTTTTTCTCTCTCTCATTTTTTTCTAACTTACAGAGGATCTGCTGCTGCAAACACTATTTCCCAGTATTCCTTAGCCGTGTTTCTCTATGTATACATCCGCTGGAAGGGCCTGCATAAAGCCACATGGGATGGTAACTGTTTTATCTACATTTCAAGAGAGTGTATGTTTCAATGATGAACACAAAAGATGTGCTGTTTTATAACTTAAGTTTTAAAACTTAAAAGAGTCTGGTAAATGTATTTTCACCACATGCCTTTTCAGTACAAGCCAGATTAGAAATGTTTAAATGTTAGTTTAATATTTTTTTTATTACATGAATTGCACACCTTTTAAAAATGTTAACATTGTATCAATATTTCAAAGATGATTACATCATT
>JAUMHG010034619.1:0-33448 GCA_032359395.1 Enteromius anoplus
AGAGTGGCGATATTGCCGATCTTCACATCGGGTGGATAGGGAATAATGTGAACAGCATGAAAGCCCACCACACGACTGCCATCGAGGGCCACATCAAAAAAATCGTCTTCCTTAAAATCGAGATAGTACTTTATTCGCTGATCAATCGAGGAAGGGCCGAAAGAATAATGAGAATCGTACTCGAGAGGAATCCGTGAATCAGCTTCGGCAACAAAGCGTTTTTCTGCCTCATTGCCTAAGTCGATTCGACGGTAAGAGATTGCCATGGGAACTAAAGACCTAACTCTTTTACAAGCTCCTCAGCGTTCGGCAAATTCCCAATACGTTGAGTGATGGTCCGGCTTCCTTGTGGGGTTCCCGTGGCACGCAAGGCCGCACGCATCTGCTTCGGCGTGATGGTCTTACCATTCGCTTCCGCGATCGAGCTGATCAAGGCCACAGTGCCGGCCACAATGGGTGTCGCGCTTGAAGTGCCGTTGAATGATGACGTGTAGGTTTGATCGGGGCCGCCATTGAACAACACGCCGTAGCCTGTTGTGGTCACGCCTTCACCGAAACCATGAGCATCCACCCGGCTCCCGTAGTTCGAGAAGCCTAAGCGGTTGCGATCAGTTTTGGCGCCTGCGCCCACCATGATGCAACCTGAGTCGCGTTTTGTGAGATCAAAAGCACCCTTGTAGTCAGGGTGATCGAGGTTTGAATAACCGTTACCGGCAGCAGCGACACAGTGAATGCCTTTGTCGGTGACTTTTTTAAGTTCAGCGAAGATCTCCGGCCAGTACTCAACGGCCGTCCAGTTTTTGCTTTGTGGGCCCATCATATGCTGTTCGATCACCATCACGTCACCCGCTTCAAGTTGCGCGGCTGATTCACGAATGGCCTGGGTGATTTGATCGATATAAACCTGATCCACTTCATCTTGGTTGCCTGCGATGAAACCATAAAAACCAACTTGTGCTTCATGGGCGATCCCAATCACACCGTAGCCATTGTCGGGAGCACCGAGAATACCCATCACAGCTGTGCCGTGATCACTATTGGCCGGAACAGCGCCCACCCAAAAGGGAGTGAGGTCTTCGTGGTTTTCATTGAAGCCCGTTTCGATATCAATGATTTTGACGTTCTCGCCTTTGCCACCGGGAAGGTCCCAAACTTTCTTAGCGCCGACACCCACAGGTGCAGCCTCAAGATAGGTTTGCATCGCCATGAAAGAGGGCGTGGGAGCATCCGCAGCTTCTACAAAATTCGTCGGACGGGCCCAGAGAGGCACGGCGGCGTGAGAGGCTAGAGGGGCAAGCACCAAAAGGGCGAGGGCAGGCATAAGATTTTTCATGGGCGCGAACGTATCTCCAATGTCTGTTTTTCTCAATCATGGCTATAATATCTATATGAAAAACCGGCCTAAAATCGGCGTTGTTGAGGGTTTCTTTGGCCCAGCTTGGCCTGAGGCGGACCGCCTGAGCTACGCCCCCTTTATCGCGGAGAGTGGCGGGGGCTTTTATATTTATGCTCCCAAGCAGGACCCTCACTTGCGCAAAAAATGGCGGGAACCCTGGAGCGAGGAGTATCTCGCGAGTCTGCGAAGCAAAGCCGAGCATTTCCACAAGCACAACGTCACTTTTGGCGTAGGTTTGAGTCCGTTTGGTCTGGGAAAAAATCTCAGCGATTCAGATCGAACTCTGCTCCAGACTAAACTTCGCCAACTGCAAGATGTCGGTGTCGAACTTTTGGGTTTGTTCTTTGATGACATGCCTAGCGATGAAGATCTCGCAGCGACACAAATTAAATGTGTAGAGGTTGTGCAGAAGTATTTCACGGGTGAGATCGTCTTCTGTCCGTCTTATTACACTTTTGATCCGATCCTCGATAAAGTTTTTGGTCAGCGTCCGGCACACTACTTAGAAGACATCGCTGCGGGCATTCCCCTGGATGTGGAGTTAGCGTGGACAGGACCAAAAGTTATTTCAACTTCGATTGATGTGGCCCACATGCAAGAAGTGAAGAGCTTGTTGAAGCGTCCTCCTTACATCTGGGAAAATATTTTTGCCAACGATGGCCCAAAAAACTGCAAGTTCTTAAAGCTCAAACCATTCAGTGGCCGTGAGGCGGGTGTGGCCGAACTTGCCAGTGCTTTTGCCTTCAATATGATGAACCAACCGCAACTTTCAAAAATTCTTTTTCTGGCTTCACGTTTGGTACTAGAGAATGATCTTTCGCCTGAGAGGGCGTTTGATCAAGCGATTGAGCAGAGGTGCACACCCGTCTTTGCTGCATTCTTGCGTGAGCATGCGCTGGCATTTTTAGAGAAAGGACTTGATCAAATTTCAGAAGAGAATAAGCAGCAGTTGCTGGTTACACTTGCAACCATGACTGACGCTGGCGCCGTCGAAGTTAAGAGTTGGTTAAGGGGCGCCTATGTCGTTGGAAGTGAGTGTCTGACAGACTGAAGAATTTATACTCGACTGAGATTTTTCCCAGAGAGTCGGCTATCTGTCCTCCATAAATAAATGGAGGCCTTATGAAACAATTTATTCTCGCAATCGCTCTCTTCGCTGTGGCCGCTCAGGCCGGCGAAGTAAAAATCTTTGAGGCGACCGGTCGCTACAGCATGAACAAAGTTGAAGTGGGCTTCGTCGCGAGTGAACTCGCACAAACAGCGGCCGTGAACGTAACGATCCTCAAGCCCAATCGTCGCGATAGCGGTCGAATCTACAACAGAACAACCACACGCGTGGCCGTCGAAGGTTTAAGCGTCGTGAACAATACTGTGGTATTTGATAATGATGGTCGTTTGGTTGAATGTGGGACGCTTGCGAAAACACCGATTCTTCGCCAAACCGTCGTGAAAACCACTGGTGAGTGCAAGCTCATCAAACGCATCAAGGGCCGTAAGCTCGAAGTCTACATTAAGGCTGAGTAGGATTGCTCGGTCCACGCACACGGGCGGTCAGGCCTTTAAGAAAATTTCTTAAAAACTGATCGCCGCACACGCGATAGTTCACGTGACCTTCTTTGCGAAACAAAGCACTCACTTCATTTTTTGAAACTTCGAAGCCGGCTTCTTTAAGGATGGCGAGGATGTCGTCGTCTTTCAGTTGAAAGGCGACACGTAGTTTTTTGAGAACCACATTGTTTGTCGGGAGTTCTGTCGGCGCCGGTTTACCATCGGGAGATGGACCCCGCTTGAGAATGATTAAACCGTTTAAGAAATGTGACAGCACGTTTTGTTTGCAGGCAACAAAGCCTGGCTCGTCTTCTTTCTTGATGTAAGTGTTAATCTCGGCTTGCGTGACGTCGCCGCCACCCATTTTGACCACTTCTGCCAACTCAAACTCATTGAGTTTAAGCATGTAGCGAACACTGCGAAGGATATCGTTGTTAATCATGCCCTCTAACTTAGCTCAGAATGGAGCAAGGCGCTAGTATGACCCTGCGCACTCGGGCTAATATCGCTCCATGAGTGATTTTGCTGAATACGCTGCTTCTATTTGGATTGTTTTGGATTACCCGCTTTTTAAGTTGGGAAAAAGCTCCATCACACTCTGGGCCATCGCTTTAAATCTGCTGCTTCTGGTCTCTTTTTTCCTGATCACTGGGCGACTGAAGGCGTGGTTGCTTGCCTCACTTTCGGAAAGGAAAGGGATCAATGTTAGCAACTGGCGGGCCGCCATCACCCTAGGCTATTACGGTCTTTTGGGGCTCGGTCTTGTGGGCATTTTACAAACCACTGGGCTTGATCTCAGTTTCTTTACCGTCCTCACGGGTGCCATTGGTATCGGTGTGGGTTTTGGCATGCAGACTATTATCAGCAACTTCGTTAGCGGTATTATTCTCCTGCTCGAAAAACCTCTTAAACTCGGTGACCGTATTGAGATTGGTGAGGTTTCAGGCAACGTTCACAATATCTCTGTGCGTGCGACAACCATCATTACTAATAATAACGTGGCGATCATTGTCCCCAACTCAGACTTTATTTCCAAGCAGCTGATTAATTGGAGCTACTCAGGTCACACAGTCAGAATCAGTATCAGCGTTCCGGTGGCCTACGACTCTGACCCCGAGTTGGTTAAATCATTGTTGTTAGATGTTGCGAAAAATGAAGCTGGCGTTTTAGAAACTCCAGCTGCGACTGTTCGTCTCTCTAAGTTCGGTGATAGTGGTTTGGTGTTTGATCTTTTGGTTTGGACACAAGAGTATGCCGATCGCATGGGTGCTCTTCGAAGCTTACTGAATTTCGCTGTTCTGAAGTCGTTTAAAGAAAATAAAATTAGCATCCCTTACCCACAGATGGATCTTCGCATCCTAAAAGATCCTGAAACATGATGGGCTTCACAATCGATCAGATCATTTTCATTGTTATCATGGTTGTATCTGTGGTGCTGTTCATCACAGAATACTTACGCGTCGATGTGGTCGCCATGCTCATCATCCTCGCGCTGGCTTTGACAGGCCTACTCGACGTTAAAGAAGCCTTCGCCGGCTTCTCCAGCGAACCGGCCATTATCGTCGCCGCGGTTTTTGTGCTCTCAGCAGGTCTGTCACAAACCGGAGTAACGGATGTTATTGGCGGTTGGGTGACAAAGCTTTCTGGCAAAAGTGAATTCCGTGCCATCATCGTGATCATGTTGGCCGTGGCGATCATGTCAGCTTTCACCCATCACTTGATGGTGACGGCGATGATGCTTCCGATTGTTATGAAGATCTGCAAAGACGAAGAGGGGCTCCATGCTTCTCGCTTGCTTATTCCCATGGCCACGGCGGCTTCACTTGGAACAACGTTGACCTTGATTGGTGCGCCTGCCTTCTTGCTCGCGAACAACATCCTTAAACGTGCAGGTGAACCCGCCCTGGGACTCTTCGAAGTAGGTCAGATTGGTGGACCGCTGGTTCTCGCGGGTATTGTGTTTTGCGCCCTTATGAAGTGGATCCTTCCAAAAAAATCGGGCGATGATGAATCGCTCAAAAACTTCAAGCTCACAGACATCACCACTGAGCTCATCATTCCTGCCAAGAGTAATTGGATTGGTAAGACACTAAAAGAACTGCAGGATGCGACGTCCAAGAACTTCACGTTACAAGGTTGGATCAGAAAAGAGACCTTTCAAGGTAACAAGGACTTCGAGGCAATTCTAGAAGAGAGCGATATCTTTATCATCAAAACCAATGCAGATGAGCTGATCTCGTTTGATGGCAAGCAAGGATTGGTTCTCAAGGCGTTACAAAAATACGGCGACAACAAAGAAGTTCAAACCAGTTTGGCCGGTGAAGAACGTCGATTGCTCAAAGCCGTCATCTCTCCACGTTCTGAATTTGCGAACCGTACCATCGCTCAGATCAATTTTTACAAAATGTTTGGCGTCGTAGCTGTGGGCGTGTGGCGTAAGTCGGGGTGGATTTCCAGTGGAATCGCTGATGTGATTCTTCAGCCGGGCGACATGCTGGTGCTGTGGGGACCGGAAGAAAAGCTTAACAGCCTGACACTCCATCGCGGCTTTTTGATGTTCCTCCCTTTCTACGGCACGTCAAAAAAACGTAGTAAGAGCAAAGTTTCTGCGCTCATCATGCTGGCCTCCATTGGTGCAGCGGCCACGGGTTTACTCCCGGCTTACCT
Organism: Enteromius anoplus; assembly: GCA_032359395.1. NCBI lineage: Eukaryota > Metazoa > Chordata > Actinopteri > Cypriniformes > Cyprinidae > Enteromius > Enteromius anoplus. The sequence continues at coordinate 5,612 of JAUMHG010034619.1, forward strand.
GGCCTTCGTCGCCGGGGCCGTGGGAATGATTCTCACTAAGTGTGTCGACGTTGAGCAGGCCTATGCTTCTATTGAGCTCAAAATTTACGTCATGATCGCAGGGGTCATTCCTCTGGGGATGGCGATGGAACGTACCGGAGTGGATAAACTCTTGGCGAAGCAGATTCTCAATTACACCGGAGGCTGGGAACCGATCGCCATGCTCTTAGTGTTCTTCTGGATTTCGGCGCTACTCACACAGATTCTCTCCGATGCGGCCACGACCGTGTTGCTGGCCCCCATTGCAGTGGCTTTTGCTAAAGGGGCGTCTATCTCTCCCACGGCCGCGGTCATTTGCGTCACTATGGGAGCGGTGGCTTCATTCCTGACGCCGATTGGACACCATGGCAATTTGCTCATCCTTAGCCCGGGAGGCTATCGCTTTGCCGATTTCCTTAAAATTGGGTTGCCGCTGACCGTTATTTTATCGGCGATCACCTGTTTTCTAGCTCTGAAGACGTGGATTTAATCTGAAGTCGTGGCATCATAGGGGAATCAAATTCCCCTGTGAGGCGCTATGGAAAATCAGACCAGTTTTGTCCGTTCATTATGCATGGGTGACATCGAAGAGAATGTCATTATCCCTTACCCAAAACTCAAAGACGAAGAGAAAGAAATCCTTCGTAGCGTGATCGATTCTGTCGATTCGACACTCAAAGGCCGTGATGCCGAATTCCGTAAGTGGGATCGGGAAGGTGAACTTCCAGAGTCGATGCTCGAAGAGATGCGCCAACTAGGTCTCTTTAGTTTGATCATCCCTGAAGAGCACGGTGGGATTGGGATGAATAGCACATCTTACTCACGCACACTCCAAGCTCTCGCGAAACACGATGGTTCGGTCGCCATTACAGCGGGTGCTCACAGCTCCATCGGTATGCGCGGTCTTGTCCTCTTCGGAACACCTGAACAAAAAGCCAAGTATGCTCCAAAACTCGCCACCGGCGAAATGATCGCAGCTTTCTGCCTCACTGAACCTGGTGCTGGCTCCGACGCTGCTGCTCTTCGTACGAAGGCCGTGAAAGACGGTGATGATTGGATCATCACCGGCAGCAAGCTTTGGATCACCAACGGCGGTATCGCCGATTTCTTCACTGTCTTCGCTAAGACCGACACTGAAGGCGGTCAGATCACGGCCTTCATCGTCACACGCGATATGAAAGGCGTCTCGACCGGGCCGCACGAAGACAAAATGGGTCTGCGTGCCAGCTCGACGACAACAGTGGATTTGGATCAAGTGCGCGTACCGGCGGCCAACGTTCTCGGCGATGTCGGCAAAGGTTTCAAAGTCGCCATGAAGATTCTCAACAGTGGACGTACAGGTCTCGGTGGCGGATCAATCGGCAGCATGAAATCGCTGATCGAGATGTCGACCAAACAGGCCAAGCAGCGCACGCAGTTCGATAAGCCCATCGCTGAATTTGGTTTGATCAAACAAAAAATTGGTCACATGGTCGTCGAGTGTTACGCCACGGAAGCGGTGGTGAACATGGTCGCTGGTCTCGTGGATCAAGGCTACGAAGACTACGCAGTAGAAGCCGCCATCAGTAAAGTCTTCGCCACAGAATGTCTCTGGCGCACGGCCGACGAGGCGTTGCAGGTCGCCGGTGGTAACGGCTACATGTGTGAGTTCCCCTACGAGCGCATCGTGCGTAACTGCCGCATCAATCGCATCTTCGAAGGAACCAATGACATCCTCCGTCTCTTCATCGCGCTCACGGCGATGAACGATGTGGGCAAACAGCTTAAAGACGTTGCGAAATCAGTGGAAGGTATTTTCTCGGATCCGATTAAAGGCTTCGGGGTGATGTCAGACTACGCAAAAAAACGTCTTACCAGCGCCACAGGTATTGGCGGCGCGAAGAAAAAATTCACGAAACTCAACCCCGCCTTGAAAGAACAGGCGGCCATCTTCGAAGACGCCACTCGTGACTTGGCCGCAGCAGCGGATCGCCTCTTGCGCAAGCACGGTAAAGACATCATCAACAAACAGTTCGCGACCAAGCGCCTCGCTGACATCATCATCGACCTCTACGTGCTCGGCTGTGTTCTCAGCCGTGTGAACACGTCGATTGAAGACAACGGCCTTGAAGGTGCTGCGAAAGAAATCGAAATCTTGAATGTGTTCGCCGGTCAGACCCGTCGTCGTATTAAAGGCAACTTTGGTAAGATCGATGACAATGACGACGATCTCATCACGTCACTGGCCGATCATGCTCTCGAGATCGAGGGCTTTAAGTGGGATAACTTATAAATTAGTTCCGGCAGCCAGAGCGTAAGGTCTTGTGCCTTAAATCCTGCTTTGGCTGCTTTGTTCACATCCATATAGTAGTCCCGTTCAATGCCAAACGGTGACGGCGTACCGTCTTCAGCAAACAGCGCCTTTTTTCCTACCACATTTTCAATCTGTGACATCAACTCTCGGTTAGACCAATTATCCTCAGCACTGATGTTAAAAACATCTTTTTGTCCGCTTTCGACCATCCACTGCAAGGCCCCTGCCGCGTCTTCCGCGCGCACATAAGAGAATTCCGCGACTAAATTAGGGAAGGAGAGCGCCTTACGTTGTGCCACGTGCTCTATGTGCATGTGGAGACGTCGTGTGTAATCATCGGTGCCAAGCACGATAGGGATCCGCATACGTGCCACGGGAAAGGGAGCTGAGAGAAAAGCATGCTCGGCCGCACGTTTGCCTTCTTGGTAGGGATGGCTGGCTTCGCCCGCTTTGTAGTCTTCCGCCATCCAATCAGTTTCTAAGAGCGCTGCCTCCGCATCGTACACCGAGAGAGTTGACGTCATGACATATTGACCGATGCGTCCCTTGAAAGCCTCTATGGAGGCGTGTGCGTCAGCTGCCGTCATACACATTTGATCGACGACACTGTCATAGTTTTCATTAATGAGAGTGCGCAGCTGTTGCGCGTCTGTGCGATCACCCTTAAGGCGTTGAACTGAAGCGCCAAAATCATCGGAGGTGTTGCCGCGGGTGAGAATGGTGACGTGGTGACCTTTTTTAATCAGATCATGCACGAGACGTTTTCCAAAGAAACGAGTACCACCGATCACAAGAATTTTCATACGGCCTTCTCCTTATCAAGGTGGAAATGGATTGCACTTGATCCATCGTTCATTTTTTCTGCCCAGATCGTACTTTGGTGCAAGCGGATGAAGCTGCGACACAGGAGCAGCCCTAGACCTTGCGAGCCAAAGCTTGCGGTAGAGATTTGCGCAGTGGTGTCTTTGAAAAATGCATTGAGGCGTTCAACCTCAAGGCCCTTACCTTGGTCAATAACTGAAAACTTCAGCGTGTGACCATTGTCAGTTACGTTGATCTGGATCTCCGTTTCAGCGGGGCTAAACTTGATGGCGTTCGCAAGCAAGTTGCGCACCACTGTTTCAATCATGCGGGGATCAGCAGAAGCCCATGTGCTCTCGAGGATGTTGCATTTAAGGCTTAGACTTTTTTCAATCATAAGTGGTCGCAGATAATCTGCCACTTTCATGACCGTCCCGCGAACATTGAGGGACGTTCTTTCGACCTTAAGCGAATGGAATTGTGTCCGTGCCCACTCACTCAACTGCATGATGAAATCGTTCACGTCCCGAGTGCCATTGTGAATGGACTCGAGCATCGCCGTTCGGTCTGCTAGCGGCATCTTATCGTGATCGCGCATCAGGATCTCAGAGGCATGCGCGATGTTGGCAATGTTTCCCGACAAATCATGGGCAAGAATCCCCATGAAGGTGGTCTTTACTTGGTTAAGACTGCGAAGTTCACGCTCCAATCTTTTTTGTCCGCTCACATCTTTAAAAAGGAGAGTCGATCCAATGTTAGTGCCTTGCTGATTGAGGATGGCGCGATTCTCTACGAGATAGCAATTCGAGTGTGTCTCGAATTCGAAGTTCGTAGACCAGGGATAGTGCGAGCGGAGTTCGAGCGGAAGATGCGTGAGTGCCTGAACGTGATTGCCGATGTGCTGGCTATTGAGTTGGAGTGCATGAGCCGCGGCAGGATTGTAATCCATCAAGTGGCCACGCTCGTCCCACATGGTACAGGGATCCGTCATATGCTCAATGATCTTTGCGCGAGCAAAGGGAATGACTTCGAGGGCCCTGTGCCCGAACACAGCGTAAACTAAAACTACCGATGAAAAGGCCAGGGCCGTAGGAACAACTTGTAAGAATCGAAGCTCGGGATAAAAGTAAACGGCGAGCGTGTCCAGAATTGAAGGTACCAAAATGCTAATCATGATCAGTTTGTTTCGCGTTTTGTGAAACGGGTGCAAGGACTTCATTCCTTGCCATAGGAAAAAGAAAGCAGTGAGCAGAAGGAGTCGTGCCATTAAACTGTGAATCGGGAACCAAACGCCGTTCGCATAAGTGAGGAGTTCCCCATCCACGAATTTTCGAATGGAGTAGTCTTTGATGAGAAGAAAGTGAAAGGGGCTGACGACGATGACGACAGAGATCACATTCACAGCTGATGCGACGAACCATACCCATCTTGGGATTCTGAGCTGCCCATGAATGGCGACTGACAGCCAGCAGATGCTCAAGGATACGAGTGAAGCCCCCACCATTTTAATGCGGTTCAAGAAGATCTTATCTTCGAGAGTGAGAGCAAAGGGGAGTAAGGCAGCGCACAAGCTCCAGGTGAGTGTGAGCGCCAAAAAGATGCCAAGAGGAAGAGCGATCCGTTGTGACTTCTGCTTGAAACAATAGATTAATAGTACGAGAAGCAAGAAACTCGCTAGCCATTGGATAGAATTGAACTGCGGCCAGGCTGACATATGAGTTAATTTGTCCTTAATATATGGTCTATGACAAAGTTAAGAGTTTTTCTAGCAGATGACCATCCAGTTTACCGAGTAGGCCTCAAGACTCTTTTCAAAAATTCTGGCGATATTGAACTCGTAGGCGAAGCTGCGGATGGTAAAGAGGCCATAGTACTATTGCGTAACAATATTCCTGACGTCCTTCTGGTTGATCTTATGATGCCAGGAATGAATGGCCTAGAGCTTATCAAAATTGTCAGAGAAGAAGAGATTGCCTGTAAAATTATCGTTATTTCTCAAAACGTAGAAGATGACTGGATCCAGCAGCTCGTGGAGTACGACGTAGATGGCCATATTCTTAAATCAGACAGCTTAGATGAGATGATGCGCGCGCTGAATGCCATGAAGCGCGATGAAAGATTTTTTAGTCATCAAATTAGCCAACATCTCTTTCGCCTTCTGCGCGGACAGGGAGCTGCCAATCCCAAGCATTCGTCCAGTTTCTCTGAAGTCTCCCCCCGAGAGAAAGAAGTCATCACTCTCATTGTGAGAGGTCAGACGAATAAAGAGATAGCCTTGACCCTCGACTGTTCTGAAAATACCGTTAAGTCTCACAAGGCCAATCTTATGCGTAAGCTCGGCGCCTCTAATTCTGCTGAGGTGGTGAACTGGGCCCATAAGAATGGAATCCTGGGCTAGTTGTGATGGAGATACCCGTCATTGACCTAACTCAAGATGAGCCATCAGCAGCTGCTATGATAGGTCGAGCGTGTGCAGAGCACGGATTTTTCTGCATTACGAATCATGGTGTGTCTTTAGAACTTCAACAACGTCTAGAAAATTTAAGCCAGCAATTTTTTACCCAAGACGAAACGACCAAAATGAAGCTTGCCATGAGTAAAGGCGGCAAAGCCTGGAGAGGCTTTTTCCCCGTGGGTGGAGAGCTCACTTCGGGCAAGCCCGATCTCAAGGAAGGGCTGTATTTTGGTGATGAACGATCTTCAACTGATCCGCGTCCATTGCATGGACCTAATCTCTTTCCAGACATTCCAGAATTTCGCGAAACAGTTTTGGAGTATATGGCGGCGGTCACGAAGTTGAGCCATCAGCTGATGGGGTTAATCTCACTAAGCTTAGGGTTGGATAAGAATTACTTCAGGCAACACTATACCGCAGATCCCACGCTACTCTTTCGTGTGTTTCATTACCCGCCTTCAACGCCAGAGAACGTGGCCACTCATCCCTGGGGCGTGGGCACTCATACTGACTATGGTCTTTTGACTGTCTTGAAACAAGATGATTGCGGTGGACTGGAAGTTCATGCCAAGTCGGGATGGATTGCTGTGCCACCTCTGCCGAATACATTCGTTTGTAACATTGGGGATATGCTCGACTATCTTACGCAAGGTCGTTACCGCTCGACTCCACATCGTGTGCGCAACACTTCCGGGCGTGAGCGCTACTCCTACCCATTCTTTTTTGATCCAGGCTTTAGCGCGCCCATAAAATCTTTACCGAATCTAAGTGGTCTTCCGGATCGCATGGCGGAGCGTTGGGATAAAGCTGATCTCTATCAGTTTGAAGGTAACTATGGTGATTATCTTTTGAAGAAAGTCAGCAAGGTGTTTCCAGCGCTTACCGGATTCTTGAAGTAATCACCACAATGGCCACATGAAGCTCTGACTCAATTTCGATTCAATTCTCTATGATGAGACGTGCTTGAAACACTAACCTCAATCAGGAGAATGACATGAACCAACCTAAGCAAGAATCTTCCGACGATATTCTCAAGCCTAAGTATCCACCAGCAGAAGGTGGCAAGCCGAGTGAGCGTGAAGACGAGGAGATCTCTCTTCCGCCGGAAACTCAACCGACTGAAGGTGAGCAACTTGAAGAAGAGCAGAACACTTCTCCGCAAGGCGAAGAAGAAGATTGGGAAGACGAATTAACCGGCGAAAAGATCGATACGCCGTATCTTCCAAGTCAGCGTTTGGCCGAATTCGGTATGGAAGAGGATATGTATCCTCCTAAAGTTTGAGAAAGAAGAACACGCGCAAAAAAGAAATCGAGATTGCTTCTCGCATCGGTACTGATGGAAGCGAGAAGTAATATTCAGATTCAGTAGATATACGTTAGGGCCATACCTTTTATATCGACGTCATAGAGTGGCACCCATTGATAGCTAGAGATTGATTGCGAGTCCTGAGTACCGGCAATACCAAAAGCATAAGCAAGACCAATCGTGGTTCCAGCAAGAACATCGTGCACACGGTGACGATTGTCATTTACACGACTTATTCCCGTTAACGTTGCTAAAGCGAGGGCCGGTACGCCCCATTTCCAGCCGTGTTCGGCCATCACATAGCCTCCGAAAGCAAAAGCTGTTGTTGAGTGGCCTGACGGAAATGAGTTTTTATCTTTGTGCTCGTTAGGGCGAGGTTCGCGAACAGTGTACTTCAAGGCGGTGGCCACACTCGCAGCATAGGCCGTCGCCTTAAACATTCCGATGGCCCGAAGCGAAGCCCTTTCATGTCCACTCAAGTGTGCAACAGATTGACCTATGACATAGGCCACGTTGGGTATGAGTTGCCCGGCCATATCACCATAAAGCGAAAAATCGCCGAGTGGTTTATTGTTAACGACTTTATCATGCGAGCGATCCAGCTCTTCTTCAAAAATAATCGAGGCAAGCGTAAGCCCACCTCCAACGAGTAGGATGGTGCGAGCTTTCTTGTCTGTGACTGGTGAGGCCGCTTCTTGTTTGAAGTCACTCCAATCCCAGGCATGGGCTTGGTTTGAGACGAGAGAGAAGATGAGGCAGAGTAATAAATAGGCCATAGATGATCGTCGCACGCTGGCCTTAACCGACCTAGATGAGAGTTCTAAATCTCTTTTCATTCGATACCCGACATTCGTAGTCGGTGATCTTTTTCCCTCTCATATTGACCCCGGGGCCAGTTTGCTCCAAGCCATCTCATTGATTTATCGCATGTGATGGCCGGTACGCTTGTTGCAAAAAGCCCCGTGAGCAAAGGATTTGCTCATACAAAGTAGGGGCCCATGAAACGGATGTCTTGGGGAATTTTGATACTCGCAGTGGCCTGTGGCAAAGGTGGGGGGGGCGGCGAAAAATTCGGTGCACCTCAGGACCAAACCCAGGCGGGGATCATTGCGAGTTGTACGACGAAGGCGCAGGCCGCCAGCACGGCAGAAAAACTCGGTGGCTCATATCGCGTGTTGAATGAGAAGAAGGGTTTGATCGAGTTCTACGACATTCCATCAGAAGATCTCAGAGCCGAACTTCCAAAAGCAAAACTCAAAGACAACCAAGTTTATGAAAATCTCGTGGAAAATGGTTTCAGCGCTTCAGCCAACTTAGGCAACTTTCCTTACGTTGGTGGCGTGACACCTCAGTATCGTGACTCAACGATGACGAGCTACTTTCCCTACCTCACACAGATCGATGCTTATAATCTGCCCGCAGGCGTACGTGGCTCTGGCATCACCATCGCCATTGTGGACTCAGGTGTTCACTACAATCATCCGCATTTAAGTCCTAACATCCGTACCAATTCACGCGATGGCCATGGGGCCGCAGCGAATGGCCGCGATGAAGACAACAACGGCTTCAGTGATGATTACGCTGGCTGGGATTTTTACAACCACGATGCTTATCCAGTCGATGACAATGGTCATGGTACACACGTCGCAGGATTGGCCGCAGGAACTCTCAGTGGAGTCGCTCAGCAAGCAAAGATTCTCCCGGTAAAAGTCTTAGGTTCTCGTGGTAACGGAGATCTCGCCAGTATTGCTGCAGGCATTCTCTACGCTGTAGAAAATGGTGCGGATGTTATTAATCTTTCTCTCGGTGGCTCAGGTGCGGCCCAGCTTGGTTCAGCACTCGACGAACTCATTGGTTATATCGGCTTGGCCCGTGAGCGCAACATTGTCATCGTGGCGGCGGCCGGTAATGGCGGCGACGACAGCGTTGGTGACTGTAACGACGATCAGCCAGTGTGGCCAGCTAGCATTGAGAGCGACAATCTCATGGCCGTGGGTTCAGTGGATCGTGCCAATAAACTCACGACCTATTCAAACTTCGGTGGGCGCAGTGTTCATGTGGCTGCTCCAGGCGGAGATAGCACAGGCCTTTTGTCGACCGTGCCAGGCAACTGCACAACCAATTGCAATAGCACCCACGCCGTTTACGATCGCATGAGTGGTACATCCATGGCGACTCCGGTGGTATCTGGTTTGGTGGCCCTCGTGCGAGGTGTGAATCGCGGTCTTGCCGCCAAAGAAGTGATTGAACTCATCATGGAGAATGGAACAGATGTTCCTGAGTTCGATGGACTCATACGCAGCCGTCAGGTGGTCAATGCGGGGAAGACACTCCAGGCGCTGGATTAAGAGCTATCGTTCCCACTTACCCGTGTTGACGTAATGGTGCGAGAAAGAAAGATCAATCGTAGCGTTCAAGATCCTTTCTTCTTCCAGCAATTGCGTGAAGTCTTCACCTGATCGACCTTCATCTCCCCAATGGGGCTTCGCAAGCTTTCTCGCTCGAGCCGCTGTGTTGGACTTCATACGGCTGTAGTCTTGCGCATAGAACGGGCCTTTGCGTCCGTGGGGCGGTCTCTCTCTGTCGTCGTAAGGATTGTCGACTTGCTCAAACTTATAATCAAAATCTGCTTTCCAGTTACCCGCATCATCAATCTTGAAATCAAACACGGCGTTGTACATCCCTGGGCCGAACTGGCTGCCAAATTCTTTGAGATCGATCTCAGGGTTGAACTTGATGAGCGCACTGTATCCACCACGTATGCGCCATAGCATTCTAAAGAACGGCCACATCTCGTTGACCAGAGTATCAGCGAAGGGATTCAGGTTGGTTTTGATAATGTTGAAATCAAACTGCTCGTATTCAATTTCGTGAATGGTTTTCGGATTATCCAGCTTGATCACATAGTGCTCACGAGCGAGTGATTCACGAATGGGGTAACCAAATTCAAGCTCAGTGCATTCACGCATGAGATCGAGGAAAATGGCAAAGGTCTTCACACGAGTCATGACATGGGTGCCACCCATAGTCAGATCTTTGGTGATCCAGTGGCCTTGGTACTTCTGCGCGCTGACATTAAACTTCTCAGTATTTTGTCCAACGATGGTCTCTGGCCCGACGGCCATCCCAACACCAGCACCAATACTGTTAATGTTCATATTTCTCATACGCCAGAGAAACGTCATGCTCTCTGAGAAGTCTTGCAGTCTTTCAGAGGGGAAACCCACGATCCAGTTGGTCGCAGCAAAGATGCCCACCTCTTTACCGTCGCGGAAATTTTGCTCCATCTCAGCAACCGTCACGCCTTTGGCCATATCGTCGAGGACCCGTTGGCTGCCTGATTCAATGCCGTAGTTCAGCATGATGCAACCACCGGCCTTAAGGTCTTTGTAGTACTCAAGGTCCATGCGTCCATCGCAACGTGAGTAGCCGGTCCAGTGGATTTTCAAATCCTTTGCGGCGACGCCTTTGCAGAAGGCACGCAGTTCTTTCAGGTCACCGTTGACCAAACTGTCGATGAACCAAATAACGTCGGTGCCTTTATTGTAATAGAGCCACTCGATCTCACCTAACGCATCAACCGCCTTGCGCTGGCGGTACTTCCAGAAATGCGTTTCCTCGCAGAACGTACATTTGGCGGTACAGCCACGACTGAACTGACTGTTCACGCCATTAGGCATTTCGTAATTTGAGAAATCGATGCTCTCATAATCGGGCAAAGGCAGATTATTAATGCTGATGCGTTGTTCTTGCGGTTGAACGATATGGAGAGTTTCAGTTCGCTGAACACCATTCTCAACTTCTTCTAGGATCTCAAGGATCGCATTCTCACCCTCACCATTCACGACGTAGTCGTAGTAAGGCTGGATGTTAAACCAACTCTTCTGCACGTTACTTCCGCCGACAGCAATTTTGACATGGGGAAGTCGGCGCTTGAGTTCTTGTGCCATCCACTTGGTGGGTTCTTCACTGATGTAGTACATCGTGAAACCCACGACCTGTGGATTTTTTTCAACGATGTCATCAACAGCCTTGCTGAGGATCGGCTCAAGTAGAGGGTGAATATCGCGAAGATATGTTTCACCTAGCCAGTGCCAACTTGAAGCTGGGTCCCAGAGACGAAAAGGAATTTTATTATTAGGCCACCAGTCTTGCGTAAAGGCCTTGTAGGCGATCACGTTAAGATCCATAATGTGCGTTTCGTAACCTGCCGTCTTGGCCACAGCGCTCAAGAGAGCGAGATTGTAAGGTGGAAACTGAGGGGCCCACTCCGGGCAAAGAACCATGACGAGTTTTGTTTTGCGAGTTTTGTAGTCGATGTAGACGGGTGAGACGTTTCTTTGCTCAAAAGGGCGAGCGTATTTGGCGATAGCATCCATCATTGCTTTATGCTTTGCGTCCGCAATGTCAGGAGTTGGCTCTGGCCTAGATTCGGCTTTGTGAGACAAACCTTTAAGGTTGAAATCCATGTACTTTCCTTCGTCCAATTTCAGAGATTCTACCACTCTGAAAGAGTCTGTCCTGTCTCATATGCGCTCTTGAGATTAGATTAGGTTAAAAGTGCAAGTGCGTCATCGACGCGATCTCAACTTCCAAGACTGACCGATCGTTTTGACGATCGTGTTCACCAGAATCACGCTACCTGGGCCGGCCTGATAGGGATTGGGGTCATTCATATGACAATCGTCTTCATAAATATGCTCAGGCGATTTCGAAAAGATTTTCAGAAGGGAATGAGCTGAGCCCGTTGCGAGGAGCTTCGCTTCCATACGACGGTAGTCGGCACAATACTTATCTTTTTGATCACTCACGCCAGAGAGTTCTTTGGGATGAATCGGTTTGTCGCAATGAGGAATTGGTTGGATGAAAAAGGCACAAGGCCATCCCAAAGTTTTGCATTGAGAAGCCATGAGTCTTAGATAGCCCTGATGCTGGTTGAGATTGCTCTTGAACTGTTCTGCTTCAGGGAGACCATTTTGGTATTTGAGTGTCTCAGGTTGCCACGCCTTCCCCACAAACTCTCGATTATGCGTCTTGAGGTACATTTGATAGCTAAGGACTTTCAGTGCGATGAAGCTATGACGCCATGGAGACTTCAAGATATTGGCGCGAATCTCATCGATCTCTTGGGCATGTTTCACCAAGACCCCATCACCCAAAGCTCGTTGATAAAGCACTGAAGGAAATTCGAGACGGCGATTAAATCTATAATTACTGAGTTCGTTGAAGCCACTCACATCAATCCAACCATCAACAACCTGTTGATGGAACATAGCGATGCTGATCTGTTGAGGTAGCCGATAATCTGCAATCGCCCCAATGACAATTTTGAAGAGCTCTCCGCTGGGTGGATGGTAGTTCTGATTGAGCTTTGCTTCGAGGTAGGGAAGATTGCCCTCGCGTAAAAGCCCCATCCGTTCGGCCACCGAGCCGCCCGTGAGTAGGATATGAAATATTTTTGAATCATTGCGGACAGGAGGTTCTTCGCCGACAAAACCCAAAGAATTAGATTTCACTGGTGTGTGCGGACAGACGCCTGAACGAACGTAACCCAGAAGGGGGGATGGGGTCCAAAGGTCTTTGATTTCTTTGCAATTTTCAAGGGCCTTTTCTTTATTGGATGGGCGGCCATAAAAAATCTCAGTCAGCGCACTCGCAGAATGCCAACGACCAATATTAAAAGCAAAAATTGCACCGAGAGTAAATTCGACGACAACGAGAGCACCAACGAATACGCAAATTGAAAGAAGCCAAGGTTTCATAATGAAATGCTAGCACCCAATATTTCAGCTCTCAAAGTGATATATCCCATGGCAGCAAGGAATTATGTCCTGGAATTTTAGGCCAATAAAAGTAATATGATCGAGATCTTAAAACCAAAAGGTTATATGAAGCATTTAGTAGCGATGGTGTTGATTGTCTTGAGTTTAAGCATGAGCGCTCAGGCAAAAGATTGCTTCATCGTGAAAGAGAAGGACAAACTTCTTAAGAGCGAAGGTGAGTGCCAAACCGCCTATGCGCCCAATTCAACATTCAAAATCCCTCTCAGCCTGATGGGATTTGATTCCGGGATTCTGAAGTCTGAAACGAACCCTTCTTTCCCATTCAAGAAGGAATACTCGCACAACATCAATGTCTGCAAAGGTGACCACAATGCCCAAGAGTGGATGAGAGATAGTTGCGTGTGGTTCTCGCAGGTGATGACAAAAGAATTGGGGATGGAAAAATTCCGTAAGTACGTCAACGACTTCGGCTATGGAAACAAAGATGTTTCAGGCGGTCTTACCCAATCCTGGTTGAATAGTTCTCTTCAAATTACCGCCGACGAACAAATTCAATTTCTCCAGAAAATGTTAGATCAAAAATTGTCCGTCAGTAAAAAAGCCTACGAGAAGACCAAGAGCATTCTCTACATCCAGCAGCTTCCAGGCGGTTGGGATTTGTACGGTAAAACCGGCAACGGTCGTCACAAGGGAGAGTTTCAGCAAGGATGGTTTGTGGGCTGGATTGAGAAAGGCCCGCGCAAGTTAGTTTTTGCCCATCACATTGCCGATGAATCGAAGCAAAGCTCCTATGCAAGTTTCAGATCTAAGAACGAAGCGATGATTAAGCTTTGGTTTGTGATTGATGAGTTAGCGAAGTAAGTCTTCTGACATCTTCGACTTGAAACTCTTTCAAAAAATCTTGGATCGATTGGCATACAACTCCGCCTTTTCGTCGGGAGTGCCATAGTTGGCCGGCATAGACCAAGACAACATGATGGGACGCGAGATCTGACAGCGGTCGGCAGAAAATCAAGTCATGGTCTTTAAGGTCATCCATTGAACCTTGAATGCCAAGTTTTCGCTGATCTCTCGAATTCTTAGGCAACACCGAGCCGTGAACATGCAGGTAGTAAAGCTGAGTAAAACCAGAGCAATCGATTCCTTCTCTTGAAAGACCTCCGAACTCATAGATTGTTCCTTTCCATGAGGCCAAGAATTCTGACGCCGATTGAGCATGGTATTGAGGGGACTCAAATTTTGAGAGAGCAGAGGCGACCAAGTGCTTGGAGGGCATCCATCCCAATGTGCCTTCATACTTTCTCACGAGACTAAAATCTTCATGAACACCCAGGACTTGGACAAGCTCACCGTCAAAGACCTGCGTCTGACGTAGCTGATCTTTTTCTTTATCTGTTAACCCAGGGTAGGTGGTGAGGGGTTGGCGGATGATGTCTTGCTGGTTAAGGACTCGGGCAAAGACGTCCTTGAGCCAATCGCTGCGATCAATAGAAATCATGCTTCTCTACCTCTATTTTGAACCACTGAGAAAAGTCGCCAGTGACTCTACGTCAACATCGCAGTGACCACCTGGCCGTTGATGCCATTCAATTTTACCACCAGTTTTCCGTATGTTCGTTACAAATTGGGTAGAACCTTCTAAGCAACCCCACTCGTCTTTCTCGCCACAACTCAGATAGAGCGAAGGTGCATTATTTGGATCAAAGGATCTAGAGAGGTAAAGGGGATCATTCTCTTCCCAGATTTCACGGCTGGGATAAAAGATCTTCGAAAACCAATAGACCATGAAAGCTCGCTTCAGGCTCATGCTAGAACGTACAACGTAGTCGTAGAGTTCTTTAAGTGGCGCAAAGGGAGAAACGGGAGGAAGCACCGGGCAAAGTGAGGCCACCTTAGAAAAAGTGCCTTTCGATTTTAAGGCCAAGATGAGTACGTTAACGCCTCCCATCGATTCGCCAACGGCCAGACGTCGTTCAATGGGTTGATTCAGTTCTTGCTCAACTCGCTTCATGACGTGACCAAAGAAAAAACGATACAGGTTACCAATGTCGTTTTGGTTATCAATTAAGAGCCAAAGTTTCCCGAATGAAATTGAAACAACGGTCGGAGGTTGTTCGTTTCTGAGCAACCAAGTCGAGTGCACTTTGCCTGTGTAATAGGTCATGTCATTCCACCAGGTAGCGTCACCATTTCTTCCGTGAAAATGATAGATGAGATTTTTGTTAGAAGAATGGGGAGTCTTATTTATACAAAATGACCATTCAATCGGGAGCTTCTCCTCAAAACATTCCATGTTAACACCGACGATAGGAACAGGAGTCCATTCGGCTGAAATGGAATGGGGTGTGATGGTGGAAATGAGAATGGCCAAAATAATAAATTTCATAAAATAGGTGTTAAGGCGTAGCTACGATTTGTAGGTAGCTACGCTCAAACATTTAGATCTTGTCGGGGGCCACTTTTAAATGCGTCAGAACATTTTCGATAACTTCTTTGAAGACGGGCGCGGCATGGCCACCGCCATGAGCACCGGTGCCATCTGTATTCGGATTAATAATGCCGACATAAACTTCAATGGCCGGTTTGTTCACCGGAGCAAAGCCAATGAAACCTGCGTAGTTCGCCGCCTTCTTCGTGCCGTACCATTCGATGTTCATGAAATCGTTCATGAGTGCCGACGCAGTTTTACCTGCTGTGGAGTAGCTATTACTCAGCGCTTTTTTGCCAGTTCCCTGGAGAACAGCGTTTTGCAAGAGAGTCCGCATCTTGTCCGAGTTTTCAGGAGAGAGAACTCTTCTGATGCTCTTCGTTTTACCGTCATGTGCTACCGGCTCCATCAGAGTGCCGCCATTCACCAGCGCTCCGTAGGCCTGAACGATTTCAAGTGCAGAACTTTTGAAACCGAATCCTGAGGTCACCTGCGGAATGAGCTGAGGCCCTTTGACAGGTCTTTCACCCGGACGCGCCTGAGGGAAGTGTTGTGCTGTCCCACCTGCTCCAAACCCAAACTTATCTAGCATCGTTTCAATGCCCGCTTCGCCCAGCTGTTCGCCGATCTTAATGGCACAGACGTTGCTCGAAAGTTCGATAGCTTCTGAAGTTGTCAGCGATGACCAACCCTCAGCTTTCCAGTCTCGGTAAACGGTTCCGTTGTAGTTGTATTTCCCGTTCTCACAGTTATGTTTTGTTGTGAGGTCGGTTTTCCCTTCTTCAAAGGCTTCCGCGACCACGAGGGGCTTTGCAATAGAGGCGGTTTCCATCAATTCATTCAAGACCCATTGGCCCTGACGTTTTTTCTTCAAATCCATATTGGATACGGCCAAGATTCGCCCAGTCGAAGGTTCGGCCACAATGATGAATCCCGCTGTGGCCTTCATCTGCTTCAATGAGCGTGAAAGAACATCATCGGCAATCTTCTGCACATCTTTATCAACCTCAACCACACCCGGATTGATGCTGCCTCTCACGAGCTTTTCAGCTGCGATAGCCGCAGTGAGAGACACGACAACCATCACACTTCCGGCAGCGATGGCGATCCAATTTCTTCGGTACGATTTTTCTTCCGTGATCATTTCGATTCTCCTCATAAGAAACTTTTTGAAATAATTTGAGTCCTTGATGATCGCAGCCATGGATGTTGTACCGACATACATTTCGCGATGCTCGAGTGCTGCCTCTGCCACTCTTAAAAGGCAACTGCCGTAATCCTGTGATGAAATCTTCTTCTGGCCGGTCAAAGATTCGTCACAAGAGAACTCTTGGTATTCAGTGATGATGTTTTTCCACAAATACATCGCAGGATTAAAAAAGAAGAAACAGCTGAGGCCTTCCATGAGCATGGTCCACCAGGTGTCTCCCTGCCTGTGATGTTGCATTTCGTGCTTGATAGCGAGGTCGAGGTCTTTTTTGTCTAAGAGGAGTGACTCCGGAATCACGATCCACATCCCGCCATTTAGCCAGACTGAGAATGGGACGAACACTTCTCCTGACGCCACAATTTTGATGCGTCCATTCTGGCGAAGAGGTGACGCCGCATACAGGATGCGCTTTACTTTCATGTAGTTCATTGCGAAACGAACCAGGAAGTAGCCACATCCCAAAATCCAAAGCCACAAAAGAATCAAACTATAGTTGGGAGTGAATTCAATTTCACGAACAGTTGGAATGACCGCAACCGGGGCGGGGGAGATCTTTTTAGCGGTGAGCGGGGCCACCATTCCTTCCGAATAGGCCTGGAAGGTTGCCGACTGAACGCCACTCATTGATTTAGATGGAATCGCTCGTAGCAGCAACGGAACAAGCAAAGCGGCCACAAAGAGAACTTGGGCAAATCGCAGGATCTTAATGTAGCCCATGCGAACGCGACAAAGAGAGAGCACTTTTTCAGAGGCCGCAAACAACACCCCCGCAACCGCCAACACAATGTTGATCTGAATGAACAAATTCATGTTGAAAGCCTTGAGTTCAATACAGAGCGGATGGCCTCAAGATCTTTCTTGGAAAGATGCGAATCGTTCAAGAGCCGCATGACCATCATCGAGTGATCGCCAGCGAACAAGTTGTCAGCAAGATGTCCGAGGCTCTGGGCCTCGTAGTCATCTTTGGTGATGAGGGCTTCGTAAGTGTGCGCCTTATCCGTCTTGAAGCTCTTCAAGTACCCCTTGGTTTCTAAGATTTTCATGATGGTCGCTACAGAGGTGTAGGCGAGGTCTTTTTCCTTAGAGACTTCTGTCTGCACTTCTTTGACTGTGCAGGGGCCTAGCGCCCACACCGCGGTCATGAGAGGAAGTTCGGCTTCAGTCAGGGGCTTATCAATTTTGGTTTTCTTTTTCATAACCCGAGTCTACTAAGAACTTAGTAGATGTCTACTAATAAGTTAGTAGGAGATGCTTTTTGATGTGTTTAAAATAAAAAGGGCCCGCTTACGCAGGCCCTCATTATTTCTAAAGTGGGGTGACCGATGGGGCTCGAACCCACGACAACCAGAATCACAATCTGGCGCTCTACCAACTGAACTACGGCCACCACAAAGAGGTTCATTTTTAACGTGTCGCGCCGCGTTTGGTCAAGAGATTTGGCTCCCATGAATCCCACAGAATGATAAAATCAATCCCATGACACTAAAAATCGCGTTTTCTGACTTCGACGGGACCCTTACCTTAGAGAATCGTGCCCTGACCCGCACGTTTTTCGACATCCTCGATCACCTCACGGTCCGGGGACAGGAGCTGGTCGTGGTCTCCGGTCGCTCACTCTCGTGGGGTCATTTTTTGCTCACCCACTTTCCCCAGATGAACGCAGTGATCATGGAAGGCGGGGGAGTGATCCTCACGCGCAACAAGCGCAACGACATCGATGAGCACGTGTTGATTGATCAAGGTGAGGTGCAGGCACTGGAAAGTGTCACTGAGGAATTGGTGCGCCTTTTTCCAAAGTGTCCACTGTCGGTGGATTCCTTTGGTCGCAAAACCGATCGCGCCATTGAGTTTGAGTTCATGCAGGACGAAGACATTCAGCAGGTTCTGCAGTTTTTGAAAACACGCAAGGTTCACTACTCGAAATCCAATGTGCACATCAATTACTGGGTGGGCGATATCTCAAAGTATAATGGTGTCCGTGCCTATCTCGAAAAATTCCGCACGGATGTCCATGAATCTGAAGCGGTGTTCTTTGGAGATGCACCGAATGACCAAAGCATGTTCCAATACTTCGAGAATAGCGTCGGCGTGGCCAACATTCGTCACTGTCTGAATCGTCTCGACTACAAACCAAAAACGATCATGACGGGTGTGGAAAACGATGGGCCCAGTGGCGTGTTGAACTACTTGCGAGGACTACAGACGTAAATCTCTCATTAGGCCCACAGCTTCAGTCGCTCTTCGATCAGGTCTTCAACTTGTTTAATATCTAAGCCGAGCTCTTTCTTTATCCATTCCTTGAGATCGTTGCCGATCGGAGCTCGGTAAAGACTCATTTTATTTTCATGCGGATAAGGCAGTTTCAAGGCCAGCGCATGAAGCGCCTGACGAGGAATCTGCATGAGGTCATGGTCTTCCGGTGTCGCCTCTTTGTCTTTGAAACGCATGAAGATCGAAGGATCACCGTTATAGAGTTTATCTCCTAAGAGTGGATAGCCATGTTCGGCGGCATGGAGGCGAATTTGGTGCTGGCGTCCAGATTTGGGAAAGGCCAACGCCAAGGCATAGCCATTCTTCTCTAGCAGCAATTCAAAGCTCGTCTCGGCTTCTTTGCTTTCAAGCGAGTTACACATGTGCATCCCACGAGGAATACCAGGCCGCGGGCCCATGGGCTCCGTCGCGGTAAAGGGCATGGGGCGTGCGTTGGGGCGGATGTGGGCAATAAAGAAATAACACTTCCGGACCTGATCATTCTCAAACATCGTACTGACGCGATTGGCGGCAGCGGAGTCTTTACCTAAGAGGAGTAGACCGCTGGTCTCACGATCGAGACGGTGGATGGAATGAATGACTTTGTCGTGAATGGTAGCGAAGTAGGTGGTCGCGACGTAGAAGAGGTGTCGGCCAGCAGGATGAGTGGTCATAAAAGCAGGTTTATGACAGGCGATGATGCCGTCATCCTCATAAACCACCACAGGCTGTTCGGTGAGGTCCAGAGGCTTACCATGCCATTCTTCGTCTTCGATCTCGGGTGTGTTGTAGGTGGTGCTCCGAACAGTCTCGCCTGTGTGAACCTTAACTGACGATTTATGCGGAGATTTTCTGCCAAGGATTTCTACGTCACCGTTTTCAATTTTCTTTTTGATGAATTCACGTGAAAGCGTCGGCATCTGCTGATGCACGAACGCGTCGAGCCTCATGCCCTCATCGTCGGGGGTTACTGGGTATTCGACGACATATTTGTCTGCGCGAAAGCTTTTCTTAATTTCCTGATTCATCAGACAGAATCATAGCGCTTCTTCAACAGATGTTGCAGCAATGTCATCGCACCGTCTGAGGAATAGCCATACTTCTTCATCCCCAAAAGGATGTTATCGATGAGTTGGCGATTCTCTTGATTCAGTGAGCTAGACTTATGTCCACCGCGCATCTCGTCGAGGTAAAGCACAAGACCCTTGCTGACGCGTGCGATCTGCTTCGCCTGCTCCTTGCGAAAACTTTCTTGCAGCTGGCGAACAATGTCATCGAAGACGTCCGTGTAAACGATGGCGCGTCCCGGGTTATCTAGTGAATAGGCACCCAGGCGAGCGATCAAATCAGAACGAAAACGTTCAGCTGATTCCGAGAGACCCACATTGGCCTCAAATTCTTTAACAAAGTAGGTGTCAGGCGTTTCGAATTTGCCTGTCACATTGTTCTTCACCTTCTCACCTTTGATGAGAGCATTGATTTGAACGATGTACTTTGAAAGATACTCATCGTAGCTGCGTTCATCCACGAGGCCCAGTGATTCGCGAACTTCTTGATCGAGTTGTGTGAGTTCATGGTCCTCGATCAAATCGATGTGGCGGCGTGGGTGATGGTAGTCCCCCTGGGGAGTGATATTGAGGAAGTCGAAGTCTTGTTTCTTCTCGCTTAGATCTTTTAAAGCATCCAGCACTTCTACAAAGGTCACGCAGGCATTTTGATCGGCTAGCTCATAGATAATATTCTTCACTTCACGAGGTGAAATACCGAATTTACCTTCGTACATGCCGTCGTTTTCAAATTCGCGAGTCACATCATCAAGATGGAGCTTGAGGATTTGTTTTGATTCACCGTCGAGGTAGTCAGGTGTTTCAAGGTGAGCATAGAACAAACATTTCTCGAGAGGATCCATGTCCTCTGCAATCTTGCCCAGTTTTTCTTCACGGTAATTGCGTGCCGATGGTGCACGCATCCGGCTCATGACTGACCACAGACACAGAGTTTCGAGCGCGTGAGGCTCAAAGCGACCCTTGTCTTCTACGTTCTTCACTTGGCCCTGATAAATTTTTTCTTCATCGCGATAGCTCATTAAGTAAGGCACACGGACAAACGTGAAGCGGCCCTTGAAGCTGTTGAAGTCGGGGTGCTGTTTGAAAGCCGAGAAATGGATCTCGTTCGATGAACCAATGAAGAAGATGTCGAGCTCGGTAAGAATCCCGCCGATGTTGATGGTCTTTGATTCCATGGTCATCAAAAGATACTTGAAGGTATCTAGGGGACGCTTCAAAAGATCAGAGAACTCGAGGATGCCGCGGTTTGCGTGCACCACTTCGCCGTTCATGTTGAAAAGATTCAACGACTGCAATGACGGTGGCAAAGAGGCGAGACGGCGATCCATGGTGATCTGCTGCATCTGTGCATCCACATGAAGCTGCGGTTCAATGGTGGTCGCACCCGACGAGTAGCGGCGATTGATAAAGAGGCGCTCGACGCGGATGTATTTGAAAACTTCTTCGTAATTACCTTTGTGGTTTTTGAGAAGAGCATCAAACACCATGCGATTGCGCTGAGATAGATCGCCAGTCCACAGGTAGGATTTTTGTACGGCTTCCAGACGAGCGGGCTCATTCTTAAGTGCATCGTTAATGAGCGCGTGACGGGCCTTCTGTGGAATGAGAAGGAGCGGATGGTCTTTCAATTCAGAGGTCAAAATGGCGCTGATGTCTTTGTCTTCGAGATAGGCATAAGACGTAAGGTGCTTATCACCCGGCGCGCTGGAGAGACCCAGGCTGCCTTTGACGAAGGTATCGATGGGAAAGATCCAGCTGAAGGTCCACAGACCACCGGCGTCCGTGTTGGCATAGTCTTCCGTGGCGAGCATGATTTTTTTGATGAGGCTGGATTTCGACGAACCGTTGGGGCCAACGAGGAGCAGGAACTTGTTGTTGAACCCTTCTTCGATGAAGTTATTCAGCGCCTGGTAAACTCTTTGTTGGACATGAACCTGGCCGTGAACCGGTGGCGAGTCAGAATGCTCACGAGTGAAGAGATTAAAACCGCCTTGCGGTGAGCGGCCGAAGTAATCAAACATGTCTTTGAGATAAAGTGAGGTCGTGCGTGCTTCTCGAGTTGGCTCTTTCTCGAAGATTTTCATATACTCATCAAATGAGCGAACCCAAGTTGTTTTTCCGTGCTCTTTGTTTACTTCTTCCATCCATTTCATATGGCAGTCCTGTGTGAGTAAAGGCCCTAAACTTCCTCCTAGTATAACAAAAATCACGCTGGCACTCCTCTCTGGAATGGTATTGGCGTTTTTGACCTTCTTCCTCTGGCAGCGAGGCTCCTCGCTTGTGGAATTGGGGAATGAGGAAGATCGCATGACGGAAGTGGTTCTCTCGGCCATGCCGGCCTTACTAGATCGCTGGCAAGAGGGTGACCGCGATGGAAAATTCAAAAAAGCCTCGTGGGCATGCGGGAATTTGCCCTTCTCCCCGCACATCGCGCCGGCCTTTCTCAAATGCCAACCGCGTTACTTGGAATGTTGGGCACGAGGGGAGGCGGGTGTTCCCGGATTCCTGAGTGTCACGCTGGGAGACAAAAAATATGAAGTACGCCTGCGGAAGAGTTTTCCTGAAGGGCATGTTCAATGGGTCACCCGCTCAGAATTAGGCCGCGCCGACCTTCCTATTGCGGGTGCCTTGATTGATGTGGAGGTCAAAGGTCTCGGTCATTGGCCGATGATTTTAGAAGATACCTGTCGTGATACTTTTCTTCCTGAACGAGTTTATTCCTATGGGCCACGGCCCGAGCGCCACAACAATCCTGGCGAGATGATGTGGGACACGATTGGTCGCAAGATCTTCGTGGATAAATTTCTAGTCTCGAAAGCAGATGTTGAACTTTGGAATAAAAAACCTGCGCCCTCCAATGAACTCGCTCTTCCCTCATTAGAGTTGAGCGTGAAGGAGCAGGAGGCCAACTGCGCTTGGCGTGGCGCCCGTCGCATGGAAGCGGCTATTTTTGATGCGGCCACGATGACGCCGGCCGATCTCAAACGTCCTACACCAGAATTTATTACCAAGCCTTGGTTGCCCTGGACGCGGGATCGTCGTGGGACGTTTTTTGAAAAAGCCGTGCAAGACCCTAACTGGCAACCGACGGCCAGTGACTGTTCTCTCGCTTTTGTCGCCGGCTGTGACAAAGTGGCGGTTTATCAACCGCACAACACTGATAATGTGGCCTGGTCTGGAATGTTTCATGTGCTCGGTGGTGAAGCTGAAATCTTTCGCAATCCCATCGAACCTCAACTTGTCATGCGTCTTTCTTCACGCCGACTCCCGGCCAATGATGATGGCCATCAACTCGGTCGTCGTGGAGAGCGTGCCCTTTCCCGTGGCTTTCGCTGTTATCGGGAGGTCTTCCCATGAAGTGGTTGTTGCTGCTGCTTCCTCTGTTCGCAAGGGCCGATGAAGGTGACGATTGGAGTAAACGCTGGTTTACCGTTAGCGAAGTGGTCGAGCGCCATGAAGGTTACCAAAATAACGATGTGATCAAAAAACCGGAGGGCACCTGGCAGCTGCTCTATGCTGTCATTCGCACAGAAGAGGCCCCTGCCGGTTTAAGTAAAGATTGTCTGTGGGTGAAAGTGCCTGCGCATGATGATGGTGAACTTCGTATCGTGGCGATTCATCCTGGCAAAGCTTGTGCGGGCACATGGGAAAATCCCGCCACCATCGTCATGAGTGGACTCAAGGCGATTCAAAGTTCGCAAGAAGGCAGCGAAGCGAAGTTGTGGCTCACGCTGGCCAATGGCCGTGTGCTCAATTGGAAAGTGCGCTTCATCAACAAGATCAATGAGCGAACACCGGTGCTCTACGATTCTTCAGCTCGCGCTCGTTCTTATCCAGGTGCTTTTTTCTTCGCGCCTAATTCAGAGATCACCGGTGCCAAGGCGCGCGATCTTGTTGGCGATATTACGGATGAGTACCCCACGAATCCTTGCTCATTTAAGGATGGCAGCTGTCAAAAATGCCGTTGGGGTGTCTATCAGGTGGCGAGTGATTATTTCTGTGGCATCGATCGTTGCGGAGAAAAAAATCAGCCGGCCTGTCGTCGAGGAAAAACTTGGCAACGGACTCGTAACGAGTTCAGTTGCCGAACGGACGATAGCCACATTTTCTGTGGCCCGGGCCTTAGGGTTGAGTGTGAGGGAGAGCGGGCGATCTGCCGCTAGCGCGCACATTCACCACATCACGCTCCCAAGACACGATCGTATCGGCGATCACGAAAGGTGCGCGTGAATGCGACCAAGCTGCGACTTTGCTGACTTGGTTTTGCCACAATTGACCATTCAGAGCGAGTGTCAGGCTTTCTTTTGTCGTGAGTGTTTCCCATGGGATTTTGCTCGCCCACCACACATGCGTGAGTTTCTCTTTGAGCTTCACGAGTTCAGCGCCCGAGATGGTGACGAGACGAATAGATTGGCGCGCGGCCGGTTGTGCATAGAGATCACGCCAGGTGGTGATGCCCATTGGGAGAGTGAGCTGCCAATTTTTTCCACCGATAACGGCGACATCAACTTCGCTGGTTGAGAGCACAGCTTCGGCGACGTCTTGTCCAAGGGTTTGCGCTTGCTCGTTTTGCATCAGCGGTCGGACTTCACTCACCATCATGTCGCGCCAGAATTGCAGCCACTCGGCGGTCGCAGGATCTGGAAAAATGTTTTTTTCTAAATAGCGCGCCGGAACCAACTGGCGGTGATCAATCGAAGAATCTTCAGTGAAACAGTCTTCCGTTTCTTTGAAGAAGCGATGGCACAAGCGCACGGGTTGGTGGACGAGCGTCTTCTCAGCATTGACTGCTTTCTTTTCAAGATCCCACACAAGATCGACACGAGCAAAAGATGTTCCTTGTCCAAAGGCCTGCATAACAGGAATGCCGTTGATGAAGTTGGCGACTTTACCAGGACCGCCGCCGGTGATCACAGCATCCACACTGCCTGGCGGGAGTTCATTGACGAACTTGGCGAGCGCCCCGTCATTGTCACAGACTTTGGGATCACGCGGATCAAAGTTTACTTTGGCCAGCGGTAGGCTTTTCTCTTGAGCACGCTCCACTCCACACTTCACTCCACCGTGCATAACAAGCACGATGACTTCAGCGCCTTTGAGACGCAGGCTGCGTGATTGCTTGAGGAAAGATTGCATAGCGGGCTCAACATAAAGACCGTTCAGCACACTTGCGTCTAGTTTTGCCGGAAGATCATCCGGCAAGAGACCAATAAACCCAACTTTCACTTCATTGATCTCTTTCAAAAGCTGAGGCGTGGTCTTGCCCCATTCAACGGGCTTAGTTGTTTTCAGATCAAGCAGGTTGCTCAACAGAACCGGTGTGTTTTGTGTTTTGAAAAGATGAGGCATCCAACCCGTCGGACTGAGTGGGGCCTTCATGCTAGGGCCGGCCGCCAAGTCATTGGCCGAGAGTGCGATAGCGTCGTATTTCAAACGGCCGAACATTTCGACCAACGCCTTTGCACCTGAACTGCGTGAAACCAAAGTTCCACTTAGAGCGTTACCAGCATCTACCAGCACCACTTGCGAAGGATACTTCGCACGCAGGATTTCCATATAGCGCGCCATGATCTCAGCGCCGCCCACAGAGACCAGGGCCTTCTCCGGTGAGTGTTTGTCTTCCGCACTTTCTTGTTGTGCCTCAAGCTGCCCCTTCAAATCATTGGTAGAGATAAGAATGAGTCGACGTTCAGTTGTTGCCAACGAACCGATGTCAGCTTCCTTTGGTGAACTGTAGAGCTGATGGTGACCATCAGATTTCTCGTTATTCTTTTTTCCGAAGCTGCAACCGAGAGCGAGAAGAGAGATGATCAGAAACTTCATTTAGTACGCCTTAATGCGATTGAGTTTTGAATAAGCGGTCGTGAGCGAGGCGAGCAAGGTCTGATAATCAGTCTCACTCGCTGACAACGACAGCGATGCTCTGATGACAGAGCGCCCGAGCACGTCATCTACTTTCATGGAACGAAGAACTTTGCTCGTGGCCGGTTCGTTGTCACTGCAAGCTGCTGACGTCGTGACAAAAATATCTTGGCTCTCAAGTTCGATCTGCACGCCTTGGCCATGAACACCAGGGCAACCAATCAGCATCGTCCCAGGCAGACGTTCATGTTTAGCACCGATGACCACAGTGCCTGCAGGCAAAGCGGCTTCAAGATTTTTACGCCAGTTATTCAACTGGGGGATGCGAGCGAGTTTTGCTGGGAGAGTTTGCAAAGCGACAGCGAGAGTTTCTACTCCGAGATAGTTCTGTGTGCCTCCACGCAAACCACTTTCTTGACCACCGCCCCACACCAGCGGCTTGAGTGCGCCCGGGTCTTTGGCAAGCAAGAAGCCTGAGCCAGGCAAAGCACCGAGCTTATGGCCAGAGGCCATAGCCCAATCAAGACCGGATTCTGCAAAATGAAAGGGCATGCGCCCGATGAGCTGAGTCGTGTCGCAAAAAAATGGAGTCGCGTATTTCTTGGTGAGATCGCGGATGGCTTCCCACGGCTGTATCACACCGGTTTCATTGTTCACTGCCATGACGGTGACGAGCGCGCACTGAGCGTGCTTATTTTCAAGCTCGGCTTTGAGCCAGTTGAAATCAACCAGGCCATCAATCGAGACCGGAATCAAACGAAGATCGTAATTCCAAACTTTTTTGTAATGCTCAAGCGCAGCTGACACCGCCGCATGTTCAATCGGCGACGAGTAGATAATAGATTTACCGGCCTTTGCCGGTAACAGAATATGTTGCAAAACGGTTGAGCAACTTTCAGATGAGCCGGAATTCCAAATCACCTGCGTGGGATTGGCCCCAAGAATATCACCCACGATCTCACGGCACTTATCCATGCCACCTTTGATCTGCGAACCGAGAGTATGAATGGCGTTAGGGTTTCCCCACAATTGCGTTGGAATGCGTGTGGCGAGGTAATCGCGCACTTCAGGCAACAAAGGCAAAGAGCCGTTAGCGTCAGCGTAAATCATACGATACTCAACATTCTATCAAGCGCGAGTAAACTCCACTTGCGGGTTTCTTCATCCACACGAATCACATTCACAGGAGTTCCGTTTTCAATGGCACGGAAACTTTCCAGCATCCAGCGCGGACGGATGCGATACATGGTGGTGCACAAGCACTGATATGGCGAGAGCGATTGGATATCTTTGTCGGGAAATTGCGCTGCCAGACGGTTGACCAAATTGATCTCTGTGCCTACAGCAAACTTTGAACCCGCGGGTGCGGCCTTAATATGATTGATGATGTAGCTGGTTGAGCCGGCGAGGTCGGCCCCTTGTGTGACTTCAAAGGAGCATTCAGGATGCACGATCAAAGTGCGTGTCGGATCTTTTGCACGCCACATGGTGATATGTTCTGGTGTGAAGCCTTGGTGAACCGAGCAGTAGCCGTACCAAAGAATGACTTTCGCCTTCTTTACTTGCTCTGCAGTCAGACCGCCGTTCTCGCGACGAGGATCGTAAACCACCATGTCACTCAACGGAATGCCAAGCTTGAAGCACGTGTTGCGACCTAAGTGTTGATCAGGGAAGAACAAAAGTTTTTCACCTTGAGATAATCCCCACGTGATGACTTTCTCAGCATTGGACGAAGTGCAAATCGCTCCGCCATTTTCCCCCACAAAAGATTTCAGTGTGGCCGCGCAGTTGATGTAGGTGATGGGCGTGATCTTGCCTTCAGAGTGCTTCGTCAGAAAATCCCACGCACGATCAATGTCCCGGCGATTCGCCATGTCCGCCATGGAACAACCAGCACGGAGATCAGGGAGAATCACATTCTTTTTTCCGGCCGTGAGCATGTCGGCCGTTTCCGCCATAAAGTGCACGCCACAGAAAACGATGTATTCAGTTGAATCAGGAAGCTTGGCCGCGTGACGTGCGAGCTCCAGTGAGTCGCCAGTAACGTCCGCAAACGCGATGACATCGTCTTGTTGGTAGTGATGACCGTAAACCACAACGCGTGGCCCAAGTCTTTTACGCACGGCCGTAAGTTCGAGCAAAACATCTGCATCGCTCAGTTCTTTTTCTGAAACTGGAGCCACGTGAGAGGTCGATTTGAGAGTGGAATAGATATCAATCATAGGACCAGCCTTTTATCACTTTCGAAACAGTCGCGGAACCATAACGCGAGGCCGTATGACGCATTGGGCCGGCCTAGATGCATAAACTGAGCATTTTTATTGACTTGGCCTTTGACGGAGCGTGAAAAGGGCCCTTAGACTT
>JAUMHG010034620.1:0-11895 GCA_032359395.1 Enteromius anoplus
AAAAACATTTTTTTTTATTGCAGTCAATTCCATCTCTTAGTGGAAAGAGGGACAATAATTCAGATTGTGCTGTGCTAGATACTGTGTTCAGTCTTGAGGATTTACTATTTATCTTGTCTTGGCAGGTGTTTGTGGAGTATGCAAATGCAGGTGACTCCAAAGAAGCCCAGAGACTGCTGACAGGACGAACGTTTGATGGCAAGTTCGTGGTCACTACGTTTTATCCACTGAGTGCCTATAAGAAAGGTTACTTATACCAAACTGTGCAGTAAAACTGCACACACGCACGTCCTCCATACAAAACATGTAAATTACAATCATATGACTGCTTTTAAACCCTTGATCTGTGTATTCATCTATTGTGCTACCTTTAATAATCACTGAGATCAACATTTTTGTGAATATAGGCACACATGCAATTTAACTTGGATGGAAAAAGGAGAAAAGTTTTAGTGCCTGCTTCCTACTTCTCTTTTTTTTACTAAATCATCACATCATAATAAGGCAATTATATTTACTGTGTGATAGCTGGTCTTCAGTGTGTATGCTTCCATACTTTGTCTTTTTTTTGCAGTGGGTTTGATGCACTGCTTTGGTTTACACTGCCTTCTAAACAACAGATCACTTCAGAGACAAGGTTTACATGCTTTTTGAATGTCTACGATTAAAAAAAAAAAAAAAGGTGTAGTTTATGTGGCTTGTTTTCTTCCATTCTTTTCTCCCCCGTTGTTAGTTTTAGTATGTTGGCATTTCCAGTAATTATGCACATATTTATAAACTACTGGCAAAATACACTGGCCTGCATGCACTGTGCCATGGTTAACATTTATGTTCAACTTGACCATGAAAGCTGTTTTACCACATTTAAACTGTCGATGGAAATCTGCAGAGAGAGCACAAATACGACAGAGCGGCTAGCCTTGTGCTATAGATCATTCAGACTTTTTTCTTATTTAGGGTTTAGAGGAATGAGACTCTTCAACACAAAAGCCACAATCTGTCTCATCCAAAACCTCTTGAACATTATACTATTGTTTTAGAATTTTGAACTTGAATTCCAAAGGATAATATTAGTTTAAGCATAAATTGTGTTTGAAAACATATCAAAAACATTTCAAGTGGACTTCTTTGGGAAATAACGTGATGATTCAGGAGCAAGTTATCGAATCTGTGTCTTCATTAAGCTGAACTGCTTTGACGCATTGAGAAATAATGCTGTTGTGAGAATGCTTCGGCTAAAATGCTTTCTACAGACACGTTCAAGTCAATTATATCTGCTGTTTGAATTAATTTGAATGAACTATACTGCACAATAATGACAAGTGACTTTGAAATCTTAACACTATTTAAAGGCTTTTCCAGTTGTGATAGGTGTAGTGTTCCTGGTACCGTTGTGTTTTTCAGTCCGTTTGTCTGCGATTTGCATGATGTGGAGTCTTTAATAGTTCTAGTACAGAGCCTTCTGATACTCTTCGTCAGTTTACTTCATGAATATCTCCTGGTGGTTTGTCCTACAGACTAGAAATATGATATTCACTTCCAGGGCAGTGAGCTCTAATATGATAAGTGTACAAAAAGACAATAAAGAGCAGGCTGGTTTTCTAGATGTAGACTTTAAAAAGAAGTTTAAACTTTAACGAAACATGCTTTTTTTGTGGATTAGATGGCATTGTTGCCAATAGTTATTATTTTTATTTGCTTTTTTTTTTGCTTTTTGTTGGGAATGTTATTGTAGGAAAAGGGCACTTTGGTTATGCCTGTCCTGAGTGTGAGTCATTCCAGATTTGGGCTTGTTACTTTATCTGAGCATTGGAAAGAGATTGTGATTGATCTAGATTTTATACACTCATATCTCTCTCACTCTTGCACGTTAATGGTAATGGAGAATTATAGAGATGGTGGGGAAGAGATCTTTTAGCATCCTGCCCATATGAGTCTGGGCTGCTGCCATTGGTAAATGTGACTCTTGGAAAGAAAAAAATCAGTTGCTAAAACATTTGAGCTTGGCTGTTTTTAATGCACTAGGCATTGGATTGTACTACTGTGTTACATGTTTGGATAAAGCTCGTAAGTACAATAAGACAATCTGTATGAGTTTGAATGAATGAATGAAGTAGCCTAGGCTGCTTATTTACATTGTCTTGTTTTATTCCTCTTCCTGTTTGAGCCAGAGAACACCTGCAGTGAACAAATAATTGGCTTTTAGAATGTTAAATAATGACAGTATCCAAATATTTACTCCGAAATGCAACAGAATATTAATGAGAAAGGGATTTCTGGAGTTTTAGCAAACGGGAAGATTCCAGTTAGACAATCTAGCTGGATGTTGAAGTGAAGTCGTCTTAAATGGATGATGAAAAGATTCAGATTTATATAAGTGAATATTGTCGAATTTGACTTAAATGTGAGAACAGCAATAGTGCCTGTGAGCCATCCATACTTTAATCCAGCCCGTTATTAATATAAATATACATTTTTGCTAATATAATCAAAGCTGCTCAAATGGAGCCCCCCAAAAGCACAAAGATTTCATAATCAACTGCTGCATAGAACCTAATGGGTGTCTGTCAGGGATCATTTCATGCTGCCTTAATTTTTTTGTATGCTGTAATAATGTCACAGTCAGTAAATGCTAGACCGTGAGAAAAGTGCCAAAATTGTTTCAAAGCCTTCCTTTTTTTCTTTGCAACCAGCAACCCTGGAGAAATACCCAAGACTGCAGGGAAACCCTACTAATATACCTTTATCTTGAAATGCATTCGAATGCCTTTAGATGTGTCCAGAAACATTAAAATGTGTTCCAGTCGGATGCCAGACATCACAGAACCAGTAAAGCACAGTGCTGGAGTTTAGCTGGCCTTTGTGTTTGTGTAGCGAATAATGAACCTCCCAAGAGAAAACACTCCAGGGTGTAACCACAGATAGACATGGGAGTGAAGTGCTCTTTGGGCCTTAAAAACTCGAGAAAGGCTGGAGAACTAAATGGCAGCTTGAATGTTTTTTGGTGACTACTAGAACAGACATATTAAAGTTCTAATCAGGAATAGAGAAAATGCACATGAGCGTCTTTGTCTTCTACCTTCATATTTATGATAATTTATTTCGTAACTCTCTAAAAAATGTATTGGGTGTTTTATTGGTTTCAATATTGCAATAAAGAAAGTAAAGTCATGCATATCACACATATCTCATAGTGTGCATATGACCTTTGAAGTAAAAGGGCAAGAGCTCATCTGACAGTGATTTAATGGGGAGGTGTAGACTTATAAGGCAGTAAGGTAATAAGTTGACATGAATCATATATACATAATAACATATAAGGGTAAAGGTGACAGGCTGAATATGCGGCTTTGCTAAGGTGAAAACAATCAAGAAAGTCTTGTATTATGGAAATCAGCCTTTTTCTCAGCAGTGTGTTGAAAGATCAGAGGGTTTAGATGGTTCTTCAAGTAACTTGTTATCTGGAAAGCTGAGTAAACACAACAGTTTGTGTGAGATCTACTGTTTGCAGTGAAGTCGTGGTAACATGCTGACCTCACAAAGGTATATGATGCGTATAAAAACATGATCAGAAGTTTGTATAATTGGTGTTTACAGTACGTTTGTGATACATAAGTGCATTACAGTGGTTGAAGTGCAGGGTTGATAGGATCAAAGCAGTTAGGATAATGATGTGAATTCTGATTAAATGTCTATCAATGATTTTTATGCAGATTCTATTTACGATTCTTCCCTTTAAAACATACTGTTACTGAAAATACAGATTTTCAATAGTAAACATTTCTTCCGAAGCATTAAAAATGTTTTACATTCTGACATTTAAAAACATATTTTGCAGATCTGTTAGTGTAGATGTTTAAAGTCTATATTTCACTTTGGTGACAGTAGATTAAATAAGTATATTGCATAGTTAAGGTACATAATTATTGACTTAAACTTTGGAGGTGTGGTGCTGGTGGCCTGCATTACTATTATGTTGCTGCATATTCAGACAATCATATGTTCATGTTTAATTTCCCTTGTTTTTGTCTTATTATCCCTGTGGCTGAGACGTGATTGGTCGAAAGAGAATTCTTTTCGAAGCTCTGCCTTAAAGTCCACATGATATGTGGCAGGGAAAACAAACCTAAACTTGAATTTGAACATGCTACAAAGTGTAAAAGTGATCTGATATTGAGTGTGAGGATGTATTAGTAGATGTCATTTGTAAAAGAAAGTTAAGCAGATGATCATCCATTAAGGATCATGGGAGACTGTGACTTAAAAGCTCTGAATGGAAATAATAATATTCATGTTTCTCACAATAAAATGTTAATGTCTGCATCATGACCTTGTGCCTTTATTTCGTGGGTATTTTTATTTTATTTTTTTATTTTCAGATTGGATGATTCATCTTCGGAAGCTGAGCCACTTCATGACAGAATAGTTTTATTTAAGATTCAAATAAAAAATCTTCTGCACTCATGCTACACACCACTAGATGGCAACTCTGCCTTTCAGACTGTTATAGTGGATTGCGACTGCCTTGAAAATGAGTAAGGTTATTGTGGAAACCCATATCATTACTGAAAGTTAAGCAAATTTGCCACTAAATCTATTCACGACTGTAAAAGCATGTAAAAAATAAATAAATAGTAGGTAATCCTTAAAGCCTTTATGTATAAAGCATTATATAAGTGTTATTATAATCAATTATCAATTACAACTTTTGTGTAAGTGTTATGTTATAATGTTTTAACTGTGGTTACAGTTATTCACAAGAGCGTACACTGCATAAGGAGCATATCAAAGCATTAACACTCATTTTGCAATGCATTATAGGATTTAAGTGTTACCTAGAAATCGATTAGTGTAAAATATCTCATGCATGTCCAATTAAATCCACCGAAATTTCTACCTAACCCTTTGCATGTTTCTTAAATATTTTAGCCAATTAAAAAATATTTTAGTCTGTTATTTAGGCCTACCATGTTTAATGCGATTTTTAAGATATTTTTTAATCTTTGAATTACATTTCATGGTGACTTATAAGTTAAAAGAGCTGTATGTAATATTTTGGTCGAACTAGCTATTTCAGACTTATTTAAAAATATATTTTAAGAGGTTTTTTTTTTATTTTATTTTTTTTGCACCCCGACCCCTCCTCCTCATAGATAGACTTAGCGCACATGCAGGTTGTCAGATTGACGACATCAACAGGAAGGAGCGCACATGACGATTAATGAAATGGAAAACGCTGTATTTTTCACCAACTGGCAACCCGGGGTGATACTGGCAGTGGGTTACACAGTCCGTCCTGGAACAAATTTCAAAAAGAGTGTAGCATTGTTTTTCCAGATAAACCAGGATGTTAAGCATGTTTCTTAAATTGCCTGCAGAAATATTATGGTATTTTTATGCTTTAATAGATCCAAAAACGTACATACATCAATTTTAAACGGATTCTGTTTCTTTTCCACACTCCCTCTAAAAGTGTCCGTAATGGGAACGAAAACCTGCAAAAAGGGCAGATTGCTTTATAGCAGCAGCAAATGCAATTACACTGACGTAACTGTAGGGGGCTCTTGCTTTAAATACATGCTGTAGATCTTTCACTAAAGGTAATGTGAAAAAGGTTCACAGATTCCATCTGGGCTTGCTTGCTAATAAAACTGTGTAAGTCTTTCCGCTTTTGTTGTCTTTCTCCTTTAGGATTTGGGACTGTAAATATCCTCTCCTGGCGGCTACATTCCTGAGACCCCCATGGCACGTCTGTATCATCAGTGTGGTTCTCTATATCTCCACATCCCTGCCAGTTTAAAGGTTCAGCAATTTACTGCAGTCTAATAAAAGAGGCCTTGTACGGGGCTCTTACGAGGCAGTTTTCCAAACATTGTCAACTCAATGAATTACAAAAGAGGAGCTGTTTTAATGAAAGGGTATTAATTAGTGCAGAATTCTCAGAAATAAAAGAGCTTGTTAAAAATCCGGATATTTGGTGTAGAAAGCGAATGCTAACCTGCAGCCTTTGCCACCTGAGTTTGCAGAATACCCATGCACGGCTGCACAATCTTGTTTCAGCATATGTAAGACAGGGGAATCCAGGGGATGTTATGGTTCAGGATCACTTCCTTCTGGGTACCCAAGCGCTTACAGTATCTCCATTCTGATGATATGCACATGCACCTACACAGCACATGTGGCTTACTGCACGATTAGCATGTTTCCTTGAGTTCTGCACTGGAACACACAAGAAAGCATGCTTGCCATGCTTTTTTTCTCCTCAGGTATTAAAGCTGTACAACACTTGGCAGTGATTTTGTTAAATGGATTATGTGTTATTTTGAGAGAAGGACTACGCAAATATGTTTAAACATCATACAATAAGGCAGCATTTCTCAATCGTGCTCCTGGAGTCTAAGTCTGTAAATTTTTAGTACTGTTTGTAAAGAGAAGCATCAATATTCCTACACTTCTTATAGCTAGGGATTTCAATAAACACTTACCCAATTAATAATTTTCAGCACATTCATCAGCAACACTTATGCCATATGAGCACTACCTCAAAATGTGCAGCTTTTTGAAAAGCCAGTGAGCTATTTGTTTTTGCATTATATTGTATTGTGTAGCATTGTATTATAATTGGTGCAGGGCAACGAATAATCGCATCCAAAAAAAAAAAAAAAAAGTTTATTTAATATATGTGTGTAATATATATATATATACATATGTGACCCTGGCTCACAAAACCAGTCTTAGTTCGCTGGGGTATATTTATAACCAAAAATACATTGTATGGGTCAAAATTATTGATTTTTCTTTTTTTGCCAAAAATCCTTAGGATAGTAAGTAAAGATTATGATTCATGAAGGTATTTAGTCAATTTATTACCGAAAATATATTGATAAATATACATATATTGATTTGATTAGTAATATGCATTGATGAGATCTTCATTTGGACAACTTTAAAAGTGATTTTAAAGTATATTTACAGTATATATTTTGAAAATATTTGCATCTATTTACATGTATAATCATATAATGTATAAATATATTTAATATTTAAATATAACATTTTTCTTTAATATGTACATGCAGGTGTATATATTATTATTATTTATTTTTATTTTTTTACAATTACAAATACAGAGCAACTGCAGAAAGAAATGTGTGCAATGTAAACTTTTACAGACCAGACAAACATAGGCCTATACTAAAGTATGTTTTGGTGTTTTTTGTTCAGTGCCATCCTTGAGAAATCCGCTCTTACAGCTTAGAACTGGACCCAGACCAGTTCAGTGATGCTTCATGCCTTATCACACTTGACTGAACAGCATAAACGTAAAACATTGCCTTCGGTTACAGTGGATGGAATCGTAAGCTGCAGGGACCTCAGAGCACAGGTCTGAGATGGCCAGAGGAGCCTATTTACTTTTCCGCCATACTACCCACTCCTTACTAATACCAGCTATTTTCTTAGTGCTGCTGATTTCAAATATGTTAAAAACAGAGCAGATACCCTTTCTCTCTATTCTTTCAGCTCTCTCACCTTGTCACTCAGACATCACCTGACCATAAACCAGTAGATAAATCAGGAATCTTACTGGGGGAAAAGCTCTTTACTAAACATTGCTCCTTATCTGAAACAAACATACACGCACGTGTGCTGTACCGTGACGATCAATAACACAGATAAATGAGAACTCAGTGGGTTGAAGCTGACTCATACAGTCTCATTGTGTTCTCTTCTAGCATTTGGAGGTCACGATATCACTGATGGGAATCTGTGTGTGAACCAAACATCAATGATTTGTGTGATTGCAGGCCACGGGGAAAGATGGCCATATCCACATCCAGGAGTCTTGTGCACTTTAGTACACTGCATTGAGTGATGACTGATTGTTATCATCAGCGCGGTCTCCAGATCTCAGGAACTGCCGTCAGTTTCCAGTTTTCTGGTAAGAAGATGCAGTTAGTGGTCTGAACTGCGCATTTTAAGTTTAAAGGGATACTGTACGCAGCGATCAATACTGTGTTAGTCTGTCAGCCTTATGTTGTTCCCAAATGACTTTTTTCTGCTTTTTTTTTCCCCCTCAGTTTTTATAAACAATCACAATGAATGGGGACTGAAGTTTTAAGCTCCAGAAAGGACACAAGGGTCTGTGTGACTCAAAGCCACCTTTGTTGTATATGAAACATAACAAGTCATTATTCACTGATGTTTCTTCTAGTGCGATTGGATTATTGATTCAGTGCTTTGAATATAATTTAATGATTCAATTAGTTGTCAGCCTGTTTTCTTACACAAAGCTATATATGGCTTAAGAAGATTTAGTGCACATGTCAAATAGACCACTTTTATGATACCTTGTGGGGCTTTTATGTCCTTTTTGAAACCTGAAAGCTTTGTTCATTGTAATTGCATGAAAAAGAGCCACTAGGACAAAAAAAAGAGAGAAAATCATGAGTCTGTAATGACATGCATGGGAGTAAATAATAGTGCAGTCAAATAATTAATCCCATCCATATATGTGTGTGTATATTTATATATAAAGTTATGTTTATATATTAAGTATATTCATACTGTATATAATCTAAATTTTAAATACATGTAAATATTTTTTTATATTTAATAGACACACAAATATTATGTAAACAAAAACTTTTATTTGGGATGCGATTTATCATTTGACAGCACTAGTAAATGACAGTACTTTTGTTTAAAAAAAACTTTCTAGTTCAATTCAGTATTTCTCCTTTTGTGCTCCATTGCAAGAGTGAAGAGACTTTCCAGTTATTTTCACCGTTTTTAAGCAAGCGTAATTTTTGCAAGTCAAAAATGCATGGGCTTTTGCTCAGCAGGGCTGTACAAAGGCACAGCGGTGACCTTCTCTCACCATAGTAACACAATAACAATCTCAACTCTGTTCTTAGCGTTGTGCCTGCAGAGTCTCTTTACACAAACAGCATTCTGGGTCTTCTCTTGGCAGACAGATGAACGGGAGCTGGAATGTAAACAGGAGGCAGATTTGTGAATACGCAGCGTGTCATTTTTATTTAGCACCCTACCGGTGACATGATTATTTTTCCACTTTTCACAGTACAACCCTCCTGGTTCAAACTGGACTTCTAGCTGAGTATTATTATTGAATAAAGAGTCATGCAGGCTGAAGGCTCTCTAGGACATCTTGGCGAATAAATTAAGGTTCAACAAAAATACATTCGAGGTGTTTTAAAGTTTCTACAATTTAAAAACATAAATGGTACAAGAATATGTTTTTTTTAAACTATTATATAAATCATCTACTGTAAAATCATGTAATTATAATGTTCTTATTTTATATCCATTTGATGCATAAGAAAACTTAATAATGAAAACACATAAACATCAATAATGGAAGGGCCTTTTAATCAATGAAATGTATACACTGTAGCACTTACTGTTCTCAGAGGTTGATAAGAATCATTGGAGCAAATATATAATTATAATAACTATGACACCTAATGACTTTATTTGTTTCTTCATGGGAAGTTAATATGAGTTGTTTTTCTGCTCAGGAGTCCAAACAGTGCTGACAATTTGGGCACAAATGCCAAATTACTCAATTCCTTCAAGGAAATCCTAGGAATCAGGAAGGAAGTACTAGAAACTGTTTTTATCTTTGGTGCAAGTGCAAATGTACTAAAATATCACATAAACACATCCCAGCATCTCACAGTCACTACACAGATTTTTGGCATCATTTCTGTAAATGTTTTAGAAATAAACCTTGTTTTTTCTTAACTTTTTCAGTCTTAATTTTATGTTTTCAGAAGCATCTTTACAAGCTCAGAAATAAAGGTACAAAAGCTGTCACTGGGGCGGTACCTTTTCAAAAGGCACATGTTTAGTCCTAAAGAGTCCATTTTGGTATCTTAAAGGGACATATTAGTACTTAAAAGTGTACATATTTGAACCTAATAAGTGTACCTTTTGAAAAGGTTCCGCCCCAGAGCTTTTATACCTTTATTTCTGAGAGTGTACCGATCAAAACATAAGGTCCTTCTATTTAGTGTCTACATGATTAAGTTCATTTTACCTTCAATATAATACATGATGTTTTATCAGCTTTAATATAGTTGAGCATCATGCTGTGAACACACCAAATATTATTTTCTATTTATAAATATATATTTTAAGTGCAAATTGCAAAGGGTTTCACTTCACAAGACATGAATTGATGGAATGGGTTGCTTCTGTATTATTGGGATGTTTTTATCAGCAGTTTGGAGATTGACGCCACCATTCACTGCAAAGGATCTACTGGTGAGCAATTGATGCAACACTAGATTTCTCCAAATCTGCTCTAAACAAACAAGGCCTGAGGGTAAGCAAACATTTGGACATTTTTGGGCAAAATACACTTCTAACAAGGAAAGAATGGTTAAAAATAATAGTATAGGAAAACAATAACTTCTATATAGGGAGCGAGCTTAGCAGGTTAAAAATAGACTATAGGATTTGACAATGACTAAACAGATAAATGTTCTAAACTTAGAGTTTGTGTGTGAATATTGGACTGATAGGATCATATTTTCTGGATATGGTTGATCTCTGCTGCTGCATTTTGAACAAGCCACAGCTTATTTATGGAAACACTGGGGCGTCCAGCCAAAAGTGCATTACAATAATCAAGTCTTGAGCTTTTCTGCATCTCGAATAGAAAGATATTTTGAAACTTATATTTATGAGGTAGAAAAACACTGTTATGAATGAGAGACATTAGAAAAGAAGCCATCGAATGCTAATGCCCTGCTTGCTAATAATATCACCCAGAAATAACAAAAAAAGGTGCTCGGATTCGCACAAACATGATATTAGAAATCTGACAATTAGAATCTAAACCAGGTTAGTGCCAGTCCACAAATAACACCACATTTCATTAACATATTAAATCTAAAACAATACATGGCAGAAGAAGAGGTACAGAGGTTAACCTCATGCAAATGCAATGTCCTTTGTTAACAATATTCATTGATTTACTGATTTATTAATGCATGTGTGCATTCATTGTGGGTCACAGATTTGTTTTTGAATTAATATTCAACGCTATTAAGAATAAATCATCCATTTATTGCAATTAGGTAGTTATGCTTATCAAACTTGCCTAGATGAGGTTTCAAAGCACATTATTTGGATATTCATTGTCATGTAAATTCAGAACTATCACATTAGCATACAGACTGCAGGCTATTGTTTTAGTAGACTTTTCTATCACAGTTTTTCTTGGCCCCCCCCCCCGACCACGACCAACCCCTCGTGCCAGCAGTTTTGGCGGTTTCTGCTGCTGCTGACCTGTAAATTGCAAGCTGCGTCTATTAAGTTCATGTGGTTCATCATCATGAATCTGATATGTTTGTTAGATGACATCAAAGAGAGACTGTGTCTGTTCTCTTTATTGCCAAAAGCATGTTGTCTGTGTGCAACAGGAAGCACTTGAAGTGGAACAATGCCTGCAGAAGTGCCAGAAGCTCCATGTGGGTGACGTAGTACTTCCTGATCTGTTGTTCTCATAATGAGTCTTGCCGTTGGAAACTTTTAGAATTGGCTCTTTTAGCCAGTATGGTAACTGGTATTTCCACTCTCTTGCTGAGTGACTATGAAACTTGTTCCATCTCTGTTTGTGTATTTTACCTCACAATAACAACATATAAATACAAAACACTTTCTCAGTGAATAAAATGCATGCCTCAATAATTAGATGTGAAACAGGTGACCAAAGATTCCAGTATTTTTTAAACACAATCTTAAATGATCCTGGAAAGATAGCAGTAAATTAATATGTGTTAAATACAAGCCAGATTCCAAAAAAGTTGGGACACTAAACAAATTGTGAATAAAAACTGAATGCAATGATGTGGAGATGGCAAATGT